>JAPMOQ010050131.1:1232105-1357080 GCA_026543055.1 Argiope trifasciata
GAATCCCATTTAAGGATTGACTATTTAAGAAAAATAGAAAAAAAATTATAACTGATGAACTATTTCTGAAGTAAGTTTACAAGCCCCCAAAACTTTAATTTCAAGTTTAAAGATCCTTTTTTTTAATCATTTAATGATTTTATTAAACTTTTAGATCTAAATCATTTGCATTATTACAGTTAATTACTTAAAAGGCGTTTAACTATACGAATTACAAGTTTCGTATTTTATCTAGGGGAAAATATTATTTCACTTCAAATGAAAATAGAGAAAGAACTCTTCACAGTTATGTAAAGAACGAGAATTGCATTTTTATTATTAGAGTGATCACGTTACCATTTAAATATGCTGTCAGTTTTCAAATTCTCCTCAGCATTTTCAGGCTGAAGTATGTAAAATAGTTTAAAAAAATAATTAACTGAAAGAACTGTGTAGAATTGATTTAAGTTTTAATGAACTTGACCAAGGGGAAATTAAATATTTTCTAAACGTTTAAGCAATTTTAAAATTAAAAAAATTACTCGACAACAAAATTAGGTATATTATTCAAAATTACAGTTAGAATTTAGATGATTATTGTAATTTACTTCACATATCTAGAAACATTAACTCTTCAAATATAAAATAGCAACAATATGAAAAATTTCTAGGTCAGCACAAGATTTGTTGAAGTTAGATTTATAAGTTTTTTTAAACAATATAAAAAATTTATAGAATGGTTATTCAATATAAAAAAGTAGTAATTCCAAACTATATAAAATGGTAACATAACTATTGAAAGTCATGCTTCAGCATATTTTCAATATGCTTTTATGTTAACCATCTGCAGCTTCTGAATCATTTGATCTTTCAACTAAGTATGACCTTTGTATTAAAGCAACATCTGATAACACTATATGTCCGTCACTAACGAATATCATTTCGGATGTCATGTTTATTGAGAAATCGATAAGAAACTTCAGTCGAAATCCCACATTTTGACTGAAGTTTCACCGGAGATGACTTGAATTCACAGGAACCAGAACTACTAGGATTGCAGTAACTTAGATTGATGATACAAATTAATCAGACTGTCTATAGAACTAGGAGTATTTATATTCAAATCATTTGCAGTCAGTTTAAAAGAAAGTATAGCGGATACTGTTCGTACGCAAAATAAAATTCCTAAAAAGAAACTTTCCTGTGATATGTGAAATATTTTCAGGGCTGATTTTTCTTTCACAGAATTTGTTACAAATTTGTTTATAAATATATTCTCCTTATATTTTAAACTATAAAATGCTATAAAAATTAATGCTATAAAGCGTCTGATGTATAATAATGGATTATATATTTGTAAGTAAAAATGCATTTTCTCTGATATTCTGTTGCATTATCTTTACGTTCAAAGTTTTATTCAAAAGCATATTAGTTTTTAAAACACATTATTGATTACATTGATTATTAACATGTATTTTTAATTTCAAACTTTTTAAAAACGGGCCTTATAAATGCTATGTAGCGAGAATCCATGATTGTAATGTTTAGAAATTTCAAAAAGATATCTATACGATGCTTTATTTTCAAAGAAAAGGAAAATAGATTTTTTTTAAAAAACTTTTTACATACTTGCATTTTTTTAAAGTCAGTTTATTCATGCTCTTGTTTACAATCTCAACAATTTTTAGAAAATATTGAAAAAAAATTTGTAATTTTTATATGCGCTATTCTTCTATTTAAGGTATTTCAAGAAAACTGAATAAATATAAAGTAGGGGAATACAAAAAACTATTTGGAGGAATGCAAAAAATAAATAAATGAACTAAGAATGTAAGGTTCACGACTCTTTAATTTTATAGAAAATAAAGCAAAAAAGGTAATACCCCAAATCCAACTTTTTATTATATATTATTTTTAGCAACCAAATAAAAATTTCATACTGGTCCAAATGTTAAAAAATTTGTCCATCAAAATTATAAGTAAGATATGAATAACATTTCAAAATAAATATATGCATGACTCACTTGCTCATTTTTATACATTATGCAAAATATTCAGAATATTCTTCGGTATATTAAAAGTAAATACTATACATGTGCAGTTTAAGCGTGATTAAGAGCTGTTTTTTAATTGCTGATAACTAGTTTCAAGCTCAGTTTTTGATGTTCAGGAAAGCGGCAAAACAGTGATAAATTTGTGTATTTAACTTCAGTAACTATATTAACTATGATTTTTTTTTACTACAGTGGCTTTGTCATATATTCAGATTAGTCCTCTTGATATATTTTTTAAATCTCTAATGTTTGCATTTAAGAGTTTTATGATACAAACATAGTATCATTAAAATTATTGTGTTTATTTTTTCAAAATTATTTAGCAATAAAAACAAAAGTTACAGATAGTGAAATAAAATGCAGATTTTAAGGCCACAAATATGAAAAAATTGCATGTTTGTCATATAGAAACAAATATATGGAAAAAAAAATAAGAAATCTGATGTGGATTCTCACAATTTTTTGTTTTGAATTCAAGAGAATATTCCAAACTCATTTTGAATCAGGAATGTTCTCTTAAAAATATAATCATCAAATCATTAAAAAATAGTTATAACACTTCTAAAAAAATAAAGGCTTTTAATCAATCTTTTTAGCAAATCAATAACGGTATTCTATATACGCCTACACTTTGCTAGAACTGTAAAGGGGCCATTTCCACCCAGACAGAGCGTCCGACGTGAACTGAATGAACATCAAAATTCTGATCGTGATAGATCTATGAAGAAAATAATTCAATTGTAATAATCATCACCGCCCAAGCTATTATCCTTCGATTCGAATACATGTCCTGTCAACAGAGTAAAGGTAATTCGACCTCCAGCCATGGTTTTATTCACTGGGATTGAAAAATTCTACCACTTTAGCAAAAGCTTGTAATCTTTGTTTCTGGAATGCTTCTTTAATTTCCCAAATAAAATGTGTGCTTTCATTTTAAAGATAGAATTTCATATGATACATAAAGCTTGTGATTTCCAACTGTATATATGAAATTACAATGAACAGATAGAATATTGTGTGGCAATGAGCGATTAGTTATGGGATGCAAAGGAACCATGGGATGCAAAGGAAAATAAGATTTATCATTATTTCAGGCGTTCCAGCTAGTTGTCAAAATGCTGCGAGTTACAAAGAAAACTCGAAAACTAGCAGGATTTTCCTTAACTGATTCCCTATCCCTTTCTTTAACAGAAAACTATTATTTGGAAACATTTCAAGTGGTGTTCCCTTTCACTCGTAAATGCCGGGATAAATAAAACAATGCTTCGGGGTTTATTGGTTTCCGTTTGTAAGTGAAACCGGACTGAGTAGGAAAGCATTTATTCTTTTGAAAGAGTTTGACAACTCTTGTAAAGAAAGATTACTGATACTTCCTCAAGATTAATCGTAAGACAGGAAATTAAATATCTGCTACAATACTATTTCATTGACGTATAGGAGTTTTGTTTCAGTTTAAATTTCTATTTATCTTCGATTTAAAGGACTAAAGAGAAGACTATCCAGTCAGATGGAATCGTGGAACATGACGAAGAATGATATTTATTGGCGTTACCACTCATGGAGAAGGCTTAACATTTTTTAATTTGTTTCTAACAATTTCTAGCTTCTTTAATATACTAAAGATTTACCATGGTTGTATTCACAAAGTGTTTGAAATCTCAATAGAAAAATAATGCCGAATTTCATACGGTTCAATTCAGTTCATCTAGTTTTAAAGCAAGCTAGGGCTGTTTTGCGATTGACCTGATTTTGAACTATGGTCAAATTACGAAGATGACAACTAAGCTGGCACCCACCCTCTCCAAGCATCCTCACCACACCAACGGGAGTGCGTACAATACGGACGAATTTTACGCACACCATATCCGCTTGCACGATAATTCTTCGGTGGAATTGGGTCGGACCTGAGAAATTGAACCTGAAACCTTTGGGTGCATTGGCCGAAATCTTACCTTTATTCAAACATGGCCTCTATAATGGCAAGGTAAAGTTTTGGGTTTGATTTGTTTTCTTTGTCTTCGTCTGACAATCTTCATAAGACATCTAAAAATAAAAACGGGGTTGAGATGAGATCGGTAGAGGGGGGGGGAGGTTGACTGTGTGCCTTGGTGGGTACAGAGTGTGGGGATTGCTACTTCCTACTGACTCGGAGGGGAGTTATTTCCTATGGGAAAGGTAATCGTTTAGCCATAGATGGCTTTTAAGACTATCGCAGTTTCCAATAAGGCTGTTGCAGTTAAAGTGTCCCGGTTTGTCAGTAATTTTTTTCCGAATACCTTACAAGTAAAGAATAGTAGCAGTTAGCGATTGTCTTCGTATAATCAAATGCAACATCAATGATTGTATTTTGAGAGCATATATCATATCACTCACTTTTTTATATCACTCAATTGTCAGGAGGTAAACATGTCGATATTCTTTAATCTGCTCAAAAGTACGTCTACAAATTCGTCTGTATTCTGTGTTATACACCACTTCATGATAATTTTTTTTTATCAAAAGATTTTTTTACAAATCCCAGTATGCAATTTTAACCAGTATGTTAGATTAGATGTAAATAATTTAAATTTTACTTTTTTATAATGAATGAAAACTTCTTTTTATCTTTACTCGAATACAAATCCTAAAAATTATTAATAACATCAAGTAATTTTATGCAAAATAAACCCATGATTTCAAATTTATTTTCAAAACTATTTACCATTTTCAGAGTTATTTCATTTTATACAACTAAAAAATACAAAGGTTGTATGACTTCAAAAACACATGATCATTTTAGGGATCATATTTAGGATTTAAAGTGTCAAATATTGTTGAGAAACTGATAAATACTTTTAAATTCATATGGTTGATTTCATTTGTGACTAGCCGCTTTCTTAAAACAACAAACATAGTTTTAATTTTGTTGTCATATTTGTTACTCTTGAATCGTTTTTCTTTTATATTCCTTAACTGACTGATGGGGATTTTTAATTTTGAGAAGATTCGTGATATTGATTGCATTAATTCCAGTATATTAACCCATTACCATTTGATATATCCTATTCAAATTCTCAAATCGTTAAAGATTTCCACCCAAAAGGTCAATCTCGAATCAAATGAAAATCTGGATAATGTTATTTTAAATAGCCTGAATATTCAGGGTTGTGAATTTTCCCTTACTTCTGTATTATCCTTTTGCAAGTAAACCCCATATTCTTAGAAATCTTCTCTTACTAATTCTTCCCTATTTCTCCTGAGGAATATCAAATATTCCTTGACATTTCAAGTTAACGTTGCCTTTATACGAGGTAGGAAAGGCAATGCTGCAGGGTGTCTTGGTTTATACTAAGTAATAATCAGTTTATAAGGGAATAATTTATGCCATTATAATTACCCTAAAGACTCTAAACTCTAAAAACACAGATAGTGGTTTCTACGAATTAAGCAACTTTTTTATATTCGAGGCGAATTTATGAGCTATAGATCTTTACAGTTAACTTTTTTTTTAAATTGCTTTAGTATAGTAATAATTATTTTATTTTCATCGGGAAGGAGTTATTTAAAAATATAGATAAGGTATAGTGTCAGCTTCATGTTTATTCTTCAAGAAAATTTCTTAAACATTTTCACCTATGGATATACGATATTTATGAATATTATGTATTAGTATTTTTTGACTTTATAAAAAGTTGAATGATTGTTTTAAATGCTTAACAGTAATAATCTGAAATAATTTCCAAATGTCTTTATTATGCCTTAGATATTCAAAACTTCAATTTAAAATATTCTTTATTTTTCATTTAGTATTAAATATTTATAGTATTAGAGTGACTGAACTAAACTGAGGAGGGTAAAAAGTGTAATCATGAGGCTATTAAATTTGCAGAGGCACATTGCAAATTAAAATGCATTGGACATATGCTGAGATATTCATACATATTTTGATTAGAGCTCAAATGATCACTACTTTTAAATTATCAGTACTTGAAATTTCCTTAGCCCGTT
Organism: Argiope trifasciata; assembly: GCA_026543055.1. NCBI lineage: Eukaryota > Metazoa > Arthropoda > Arachnida > Araneae > Araneidae > Argiope > Argiope trifasciata. The sequence goes on from JAPMOQ010050131.1 coordinate 1,238,126, forward strand.
AGCTGGTATATTTTCTCTACTATCTAATTAGATGGTTGGTGTAAGGTTTTGTCGTTTTAATTCAAATGGGAATTCATTTTATACATTTGAGGTATGCGCCTATCATATATTTTTTATATTGACTTATATTATTAATGAACATTCAAAAGTTGTTTTAAAGCAAAACTGATATAAATCAATTGCTCGGATGCATAAGTTAAATATTTAAAAAACACTTCTGTACGAATACAAGGACCCAGAAGATGCAAATATCTCGACTCCATTATCCTTTTTTATTCATTTTAATTAAAAACAAATGTATGATTCATTCAAAAATATCTGCGTTTATTTAAATCTTTAAACTTCTTTTAAAATTATCAAAACAATTGAGTCATCAAGCCTTCGTTGGATAAGACTTTCGTATTAATATCAGTAAAAGATATATAGTATTGAATCGATCCAATTATGAGTCGAAAGTCTTGCAAAATTTCGTGCAGGTATCTCTTGTCACTCGACATTGCTCTCTTGCTGAATGCTGCTATCTCTATGAGTTGTCGACGCATGGCAAATTTCTAATTTTGCAGCATTCCTTGAATTTACTTTGATCCAGGCTTCACAATATTTATGCCAACTTTTCTGAAATCTGCAGACTTTTTTAAAACAGTTACGATGACTTTTTAATCAATGAGTCAGATTCATTGATCCTATGAAAATCTCCATTTCTAACCTCCTCATATCAAAATTGATCCTAGCATTAAGTGTAGATTTCCTTTGTGTTTAGATACGAGGTGTTTCTTCCATTTTTATCAACATAACCCTCTGATTCATTATATACATAACTATCAATGGAGTTTAATATGAGTAATTGTATGTGGACATTATTTATAAACAATGTTTTATATCGGCTTTATTAAAAATCGACATAAAAATCAACTTAAATAAATCCAATATAGCTTAATGGTATATTTATAGAAATCATAATTCAAGGTAGCCTTTTATTTTAAAGAAATATTTTTGTTAAAAAATTAATGAAAGAATATAAAGTAAAAAGATTATCAAGAAAATGGTCGTTTAAGGCTTTCAAAAGCTAATGCAAGCATAGTATCATCGGCGGTAAAAAATTTGAATGAGGAACACATTCATTTAAATACGGGCAAATTCATTTAGAAAATTAATTTTTTCCCAGAATCCCGTTTCTACAGTAATATCCCGCAAAATATTGATTATAAATAGATGAATTTATCCTTTTCCATCTTTTTCACGCATCTTTTTCCACGATGTTGCTAAACAAGATCAAAACTTGAAACTTAGAGGAAACGAAATATTATTTGTAGAGAAAAAAATAGAAGCAATATATATATTTAAAAGTGAAAATATATGGATTTACATTTCTGAAATTCAATATGAATAGCTTCCAAATTTCTCACGAGACATCCTTTTTTTAATATTTCTGAATGAAATCTCAAAAACACCTTCCATGCCGCTCTAAAGAAAACATTATGATATTCAAAATAAAATGTAAATATTTATTATTTCCTTTAGAAACAGATTTTAATGATTGTTATAGTATAAACACAATAATACTGATTAAAATGCAAAAAAGCATATCCAAGATTATTTATTGCAAACAATTATTTTGTCAGACCTTAAGCATATAACTTTTTTGTGATAAAAAGAATCTTTAATACGCTCACTGCCACTATACCCTCGGCTGATATCAGAACCATCTATCTAATTAGATGACCCGTCCTTTTCTATCTTAAATTTAGTAGAGAAGGTGTCATCTAAATATATAAATGGTGTGATCCTAGAAAAGAACGCAATCTACGAGTTATCTCGTAGTTGGCAGTGAACGTGTTAATTTTGATAATAACAAAGAATATATCATTTGCACAGAAGTTAAAAAGTTTTTCAAAACTCGAGTTTGTCCACAACATTAATGATACTATTTTAACAGCGAATAAATTGAACTGTATAGTATACTGCTTTTAAATTTACGATTTAAAAATCCAAATTCTTTTCCTCATACCTAAGTCACCATTTAAATAATAATTAAATAGTAATAATAGTTAAAACATTCTTTTCCCTGACAAATTCAAAATATTTTAACACTCCTCCTTACAATGAGACTCGAGAAAGTAGGTCTACACTTCTGCAAATCTATCTTACTTGAGCAGTCATATTTTTAAACAATTGAACACTCTTTGGCCAACAGCCCAGATTTACCAATATAAATACTTCTTCCCTTTTAAACGGATTATTACAAACCCGAAACCAATAAACCTCGAAGGGTTCTCTTCGCGATTTAGGCCAAGTGGTATATCACTTGAAATATATTTAAATATTTGTCTTCTGAGAGAATATATATATAAAATGAGCTGAAAAGACTTCTTCAGATTTATTTAAAATAGAATTGTACCAAGGAAGTAGAGAATCCTTATCTCTGCATATTCAGCAAGCTTGATATTATTTTAGTCAGATATGCATTTAATTTCAGATTGTCTTTTCAGAATTTAACTGAAAATTATTTGATGTTTATGTATTATTGAACAGAATTTTGAAAATGGTTTTATATAAGGGCATTTACTGCCGATTATAGGGCAAGAATCATGAAAACAACACAGTTATAACGTAATTTGAAGAAACGAAAGGCCTTCAATTGTAAATAATTTCACAATAATTACAATAATCGAATGTACTTATCTGCTATGTCAAGATAAATGAACACAATTTTAGATTGACTTTAAATTTTATTAGATTTGATCAAAATTTAAAAATTAGTCCATAAAGAGTAATAAATATTCCATTAACAAATAACACATACGCAGCTGTTTTTATTTTCAACTTATTAGCTTATTTGATAATATTGAATTTTACTATTCAATAAATTCTGTATTAAAATAGAAATGATTTCTACAGAAAAAAATATATATTCAAAACTTTTAAAAATATCACTCCAATAAAGTATTTTTAAAATTATTTTATTGCCATGACGATTTCAGATACAAATAGGTGCCAGAAATATCAAAACTGTTTATCGATATCATTAAATGATACTAAATTTCAATCCATCGTTAATTATTTTGAAAGCATCTTTTGAAGAAAGAGTTGAATCATTTACCATTTTTTCAACAACAGTTTTAAAGGTTTTTATGGTTATTAAAGAAAAATAATTTTTTAATTTTATTGAAAATTACTCTAAAAATTTCGACTTCCCGAAATTTTCTTTTATACTGAACTTCTCGTTAGATCTTCAAGGATCTCTTGCATTTCTTGAACCTTTATTTACGTGTGAAATAGAAAAAAATAATCACTATTTTTCATTTTCTAAACAGAAAAAGATCGACAGAGCTGTTTAGTCATGACAATTGAATTGACCTCAATATTTAAAAAATTTCATTTGAAAGTAACAATACAATTTTAACGGCATAACAATATTGATACAAATTGCATCGTTATTCAATATTGATATTTATTCATATTGCAATCAACGAGCATTCTCCAACATCTACATTTCCATTAGAATTTTTTTTAAACATAGTTATTCTGTAATTATGAATGAGGGAGTAATCACGAATTAATTACTCAGCCATCCAATACCGATTAAAAAAAGGTTTCATAACATTTCACGAACAGTTTAATAAACCGGTGAGGGTACTTTTTTTCTGCTAATAAATTAGAAAACTCAATTTAAGCAGTATTTTTGACAAATCAAAATGCTTCATATTTAATTGCATTTTGCTCTTAAAATATAATGTAAACCTAGATTCTTTTCATAGACAACCTTATAAGTAATGTTTAGTGAATTAATCATTGAGCTTATTTTATCACATTGTATGAAGTTTTAGCATTAAAAGAAAGGAAATTCAAAGCACAATAAATACTTTACTAGAATACGAAATTATGCAGCAACAGTAAATGTTATTCATATATTGAGAGTAGTTTCTTACTGTATGTAATTACTTATATTCCTTTTTAGAACCCTAGAATATGACCTTGTAACTACAAAATACAAAATAAACCTCGATTATTAAACAATTACCTATAGGTACTTGAAAACGTTTTATAATTAAATGTTTTGACATTATAGAAACGAAATTTATTATCTCAGAATTTTAAAAGAATCAAAATATATATACAACATATTTATTTATTTATTATGTGATCAAAATATAAGCACCTTCCATTTTGTAAACATAAAGAGTGACGCTTTCTACACAGTAATAACTTCAAAGTTTGAATTTAATTTTTATTCAATTAGTCTATTTCTTTAAAAAAGAAAAATAACTATTCTTACTTCACTGAACTATTGCGAAACAACAAGATATCGTCGAAATCTCACCCTAATATACGATATTTAAAATCGCTTTCATATCATACTTGTAATTTTAAAACAAACTATACCTATTTTTTATTTCACTAATTTTACTCTCTAAGCAATATGTACTCTTCTATACAAATCACGATATTCAATACGTTTCGGTGAGTAACTAATAAACAAAAGTCTTTTAGTCATAAAATATTCCTTAGTGTTAATTTACAGTAAATCCACTTATTTAAATATCCATTTTAGAAAATGAAAGTATCAAATTAATAAATCACTTATCTGTCATTATCCCTGGGAATTGGAGCTAAAAGAATTCGTCACCAGGTTTTATTTAGTTTTAAAGGCTGGAGTAAAGGAGTACCTTATAACTTCAACTATGCTCAGAAAAAATGCCTCGACTGAAAGAAGTCCCTTGTAATAACATCTCCAATCACAGAAAGTCTTTTCTTTCAGGCCAAGCTGGTGAGATAGAGTTGTAAAATTTTAATATTTGCGACAAGATCACATCTGACACAAGGCAAAGTTAGGATGTAAGTTATCAAGTACACGTGGACATCATTTTGGCCTCCATTGATTATTGGTATTTTTCGTTTCAAATCAAGGTAAATGTATTCGAGGCTTCATATCAGTCGGAAGAATGGCCGTATTGATTTGAGCATTGGCAAAATAAGGGATGTTTTGCACATAGTTCACTACACCAGATTAGTTCATTTGGAGCACACATAAAAAAATAGCGGATTGCAGTATATCGTCTTGTGACTTAACATCAATAGTACCAGGAAAAATGAGAGGCAGCTTCCAGACGGTCACCGTCATTTTACTTTTTTTCACTTTTCTCTCCTTAAGAGGGACTCACACGTGACCAACTATTGCGCGTAATCGTTATCCCTTTGTTGTTGTCCCTGTATTGTAATCTTGTGAAAAGTTGAGACAACGTTCTTGGAATAATAAGACAACCATTTGCCACTGTCCCATTGTGGTCACGTGATTTTCTGGAGGTTGGCATGATCTTTTATTGTATGCAATAGTTGGTCACGTGTGAACCCACATTTATAAAAATCAAACATTGATTTTCTCTAATAACACGATGTCACATGCCGTAATGAACTAAAATATTAGGCTAAGAACTGAGTTTCGAAAACAGTTTTAAAATACTAAGTGGATTGTGAGCTAACAGAATTAAAATTATGTAAATCAATCATCAAACTGCAAGAGCAACATTCTTTAATTACAAGCATACCGTAAGTGTAAATAAGGTCTGGGAAAGGTCTAAAATATGTAGGATGGCTTCAAAAGACAATTATCAATTAACAAAGAGTACTAAAACTTCAGTGCAAATAATCCTCGCTTTCCGTGGTTCAAAAATTTATGGTGGAAAATTCCTTACCTGTTTTTGCAAACATAATTGCACGAGGAGTATTAAGTTTGGCATGCAATTCGTATAAATAAATCATCCTAATCCTTCACTAAATATATCATTTACCATTTAATTTAATATTGAACAATCCAAGAACAGAATAAAGTATATTTTGACGCAGATTTCCTCACATAAGAATATATCAAAGAAAGAAAACTTTGAACAATAACAGGGTAAGAAGTTTTTTTATGATTGATTTTGAACACAATTTTAACTCTATCATGTATTCTCATATTGAGTTATCTATTATTTCTCAGCATCATTGCCTGATTGTATACCCATCGTTTTTCATTTTCTAGAGGATTCGAAGCAATACTATTCATTAAGCATTCTCTATGAGGAAAACAATCGATTGAGGAAAACCGTCTCTATGAGAAAAACTTTCGAAATCCAAGTTACAACGATGATACGAATCCCAAACTTATTCGTTTCTTGTGAATCCTTATACAGAATTGAATTCTACTCTAATCGAAGATGTATAGGGTTCAATGTACTCAGAGATGAAGCAGTCCCACCCCTTACCTACCCTTTACAATAGTGATCGAACAATAGTACCATGTATGTAATCAGGAAGAGGAGTTAGAGGCAATTTCTTCACTTTAAGGACTTCTGGACTGTTACAGAATAATATAGAATCCTCCCTCCAGGAAGATCTATTTTGTCTCATCCATTCTCAAGATCCATTGAGAACAATTTAAGAGTAAAGATATCACTATCTATTGAAGACAAATACTTTTTTTTTATTATCATATGATAACATCATATTGTTTTGGTTCAAAAATTATTAATGGTTTGATTATTATAAAATTTAAATACTATTAAACATTTATTTAGGTTATATGAATGCATCAATGGTAAAAAAAAGTCTTCTTTAAAGTCTTTCTTAACTTTTACTGAAAATCATTTTTCATTGGAAATGTATTGAGATTATCAATTAAATTTACGAAAAAATTGAAATTCCTTTCATATTTTCAGTTTACTTTCAAACAAAAGAGAATTCTTTATTTTTCATTCATCGGTGTGTTTTTTTTCCTAAAATGAAAACTGAGAGTTCATCTATTTGCAATTCTATAGTTATAATTCTAAGACCAGTTTATTTACAAAAGATAAAATGCATTTCAAATATTTATTAGCATTCCAGTATATATATATATATATATATATATATAATTGACTTAAAAACAGTTTGGATTAGGAAACCATGATTCCTCTTCGTGATCATACTAAAACTTTTTACTCTTTAAATTCACATATCTCGTTCATAGTTTTATCGTTTAATCTCACAATTATAATGCGAGGAAGGTTGTTTAATGCATCTTTCTTTCAATGGAGCTATCATTTACTGTCTTCCGATACGAATAGCTGGATAGCATTATCAGTGTTCTACCATGATAGTGTATTATATGAAGGCATGAGATTATCTGGTGCAGTCTATTTTCCTAAGCTCATTTTCCATTATATACTAGTGAGTGTCTTGGGACAATTTTATATAATTTTTGATAAACGAGTCTAGTTTAAAATGCTATAAATCTAATTTCACTGCAATTTACAATACTTAAATTGACAGATATAACCATCTTCTTAGTTTATTTATATTTTTTTAACCACCGTAAAAATTATTAAGATTGAGACTAGCTTAAGAAAAATGATTATTTTAGCTTATTATGTAAATTTAATTTGATTAGTTAATTAATTATCTTAATTACCAGTGCCCCAGAAAGGGTTAAGGCAACAGATTGATTGTGTCTCAAATGTTCTATAGAATTTCGCATTCTTCTACAATTATATGATGATTTAATTTAATTGAATAACAGCATTTTTAAAATCCAGGATTGTTTTTGATGGTATTTTCTTTCAATTCCTTGAATTTCCTTAAAAATATAAGAATGCTGTCTCTTTCGAATTTAAAAGTTGTTTCGTTCAATTTCAGATTTAATAAACTACTTCTTTTAATAAAATCTCTTATATTTGTGCTTTGAACTTCTAACGAACGTAAAGTAAACAATTTTAAGATTTTTAATTTAGTCGAGATCTTTATTGCTGTACGATGCATTTATTTAAAGAAGCAAAAATAACAGAAATCATTTTTAAGAAAACATCAATTTTTTGGACCTATAGATTTTGAACCTTAATACTATGTAGCATTCATATTTTATTATTGTCGTTTCTTGCAATAATTCGTCTTTCAAATTTCTGGGTATTTTAAGGTTTAAATAAAAAAAATGAAAAACTTTAAAAATAAAATTCGTTATTAGTGTTATAATAACTTTTACTTCATATTTACCTAAAAAATGAATTTCTCTTATATTAAAAAAATCCGAAGTGTATATTTGATTTGAACTTAATAAACTTTGAATAAAATATAAAGATAGTGCAATAGACATCTCTCTCTTTTATTATAAATGGAAATAAAACCCTTTAATTATATTGGAAGCTGAATGTTAGATAAAATATTTTAGATTTTCAAGATATATTAAAATAAGATTAGTTATACAACTAACAAACTTTCTAATCCATGAAAAGCAACAGGAAAATGATACTGCAAAATCAATTTAACAATTATTGTATAAAAAACTTTAAAAATTAATTTTTTAAGAATATATTAAAAAGCATAAAAAGTTTCTAAATAAATATGTTAACACTATAGATAGAAATTTTATAAAGTGACTAGTATGAAATATATTTCTTTTGTTAATTGAAAAAAATTTACAATTTAATAACAGTCAAAAGTCATGACATAAATTGAAAATGAAAAATTGATTTCATTACTATTGGTATTATTACTTTTGGACGCTATGAAAATACTGTAGAAAAAAATTATATTCTTTTCTTATTTTTGATGAGGAATTTAGATCGTTTGGATACCATGTTAATATTATTGTAACAAATGAGGTATACATATTTCTAGACAAAAACAAAATTTGTTAAAAAATAAAATATTCAAATTCAGATGCAAAAGTTTTTATAGCGTATCTGCATTCTAAAAAAAACACAAAAAAACACATTTTGCCATCTATATTTATATTCTGAATGGAAGAAAAAAATAAATTAAGTATCTTTTAAATACTTTCCAGATATATAAAAAATATCGTATCCATAATACATATTGTTTTCATTTTTTAACCATTATTATTTACTTAGATTAAGTTATTTTTTAAATTCCTTTCGCTTTCTTTTTACTGCATACCCTCATTTTTAAAGCTTCTATCCAGATATGCAAATATTTTATTTTCAAAACAGCATATATATTTATTTCGAAGAAAGCTTTTCATAGAACAAAGGTATATTGATTAGAATCATGCTATTCATTTTTTATTCTTGCGACCAAAAATATTTTTTTCAAGTATTTCACCATTGAAAACATTCCATGATTGACATGTCGTGTATCTGAAAAAAAATATTAAGAAATAAAATTGCATTGACATACATAAACAAAGTGTAGAAAAATTACTTCAGTAATTTTTTAACTTATTATTTAAAAAATGTGCTGAAGGATTTTGAAAAAGAATTGAGGGGCATAAAAGAAAATCATCAAACTCAAAAAATTATTACTTTTTCTTGCAATGTATAGGTTTTAAATCAGTTATTTTTTTAAACCTATGATTTTACATATTCATATATTACAAAGATATTTTGAAAAGTTATAGCTTATTCAAGATTAGTTTCTTTTTTAAAGTCTTAATTATGAAAAGAAAAATATTTTTTTTTAAAGTATCATATGATTTTTTATTAAGAATTTCAAATTAGAAATCTCCGCTCTCATATCTTATTTTATGTTTTTAATAAAATACTGATGCATATTAAACATAAGTTCTATGGAAACTTTTTCAATGGTAAAAATCTGAATTTTTTCATAAAAGGTGCCGCAAAAAACGCAAAGTTACATAGTTTCTATTAAATAGGGTGACAAATATAAAAACTTGAATACGTTGGTAGTAGTTCGTAAATTTGGCGTGAAGAATTTTAGAATTATTTTTAATATAAAATTGTTTTATTCTCATTAGCTGTTATGATAAAGAAATTAGGAAAACCCTGATAACTGAAGAAAATCCCGAAATTATTTTTACGAGACTTTCACAGCAAATGATTGAAATCATTTCTTAATTGGTTTCAAAGTTTACCAAACTCATTTATGAGTTTCGTGATTATATTTACAGATTGTGCAGTGAATGGAGTATATCATCTTCATTCATCACTGATTAAAATATATTTGTTTATCGATAAACAAATAAGTCTGTAATTAATGAGGATTTGAGTAATGATAAAACAATGGATTTATTATAAATGATAGGGAAATCACTCATTAACTGATTTTGCCTTAAAACATGAAATTCATTATCATCTTTCAAAAGTAAACGCGGGAACAAGTTTGCTGAAAGATTTATTATTTATTTACAAACTGTTTCTCATTACCTGGAACAAAGAGGTTTGGCCTCCATCGTATGCCTACTAATCAGGTTGGTTGTATAGAATAAAACTAAAACAAAATTCTACATTCTTCTTCTTTTTTTAGTTGAAAGTTACTGTTCACTCGCCTAAAGTTCAAACAGAACTCCCATTTGCAATTTTAAAGTATATATGAGCTTCCATGCTGATAAATTTTCCACAGATACTCTCATGGTTCGCCATGGATGAACAGATGCATTATTTTCCATTCTAATTCTTTAACTCCCATGCATAATAAATGTTGGTGTGTTCCGCTTTCTTAATCGAATGTGCATCGATTTTACATATATGTGAATGCAAACTGCTTATTTAATGTTGTTTTTTACTCTTCTAAATGCAGTTTTCAAATGTTAAGAGAGTTTATTGACGTTATACATTTCCTCTAGAGAAACGTACGTTGAAGTTTTCTTCTATTATTATGTCATTCATTCCAAAAATAATTTGTTTTATGCAAATGGGGAACATTCAACATTTAAAACTTCAAAAGCAGCAAGCATCGAAATTAATTTCATTGTTAAAAATGCAAAATTTGGGAGTGTTGATTTCTTGTAATCCAAAGTAATAACTGAATTTTATGCAAATATTTTTTCATTCATGAAATGACTTTTTTGAAAGGGAATAAACAAAGAGAAATTTTAAATTACAAATGTTTTTCTGTGATATATCTGGGACTTCACAAGTATTATCGACTACTATGTTTTTATAATAAGTAAAATCAGTTATTTGTCTTCCTAAAAATCAAATAAAAGTTTTAATTGAACTTTTTAAAAATAATAATTATATAGTTTTAAATGATATCTTGGAAACAAATAAAATAAATTTATAAATACTTGGTGCTCAGGTGTCATTTTCATCCTCTGTCCGCGGTTCAAAATTTCGAGGTTTGTCCCCAAATAGCCCTAATGTCGCTTTACAACGAGACGGTAAAGTAACTAAACTAAACGGTACGAGAGGAGAAAAGGGAAACATTTTCAAGATGAATTTTTCTTTGAATGATTTTAAACATTGTTCTTGAGAGATATATTAAATTTAAATTCTTTCCTCTGGATTTAATTTCCTCTAAAGTATTATCTACTTTCTTCGAAAAAGAAAAAAAAAATATTAAAAAAATCTAAATAAAGATGAGAAAATCAGTATTTCAATACATTTTAGTTAAACTTATTAAATAAAATTTATCTATTCTTTAACTATTCGCTTTATGACACTTTAAAATCTTGTGAAAAGAAAATTGTCATTTATTCGATAAAAGATCAATCAGTCTACGAAGATCAAGCAAATCTAGTATAATCAATATATATTAAACAAATTATATTAGATAATTGAGAAAAGGGAATTCAGCCATGGTAAGGTATTTTTAGACATTACCAAATCCCTGCACGTTAATTCTTCCATGAAATTTTTTAATTAAGCAGACAATTCGTAGGCATACTTATAGTGATGAAAGCTTTGCAATCCAATATGAATAATGTTTTTTACTTACTTATTAAAGCTTTTATTTTTAAATGAAATTGCAATTTGATTAAGGAATGGAAAATAAAAACATTTTTTTTAATATTTAAGCAATATTTACCATAGTACATTAAATCTTAAATCTTTGTTTATGTTCCAAATAATAATAAATTAAGTTTCAGATTGATTATAATATTACATAAAATTGCGCTATTGCATCATTCGTTTGTAGTACTAACTAAAATATAATTATTTTGCATTTAGCAAGCTGTGCAAAGTTTGAGATTTCTTCTGATAGAAAGCAATGAATTCCTTGACCAATAATAAGAAAAGTATTGGTTTCTGAACATCAATTTCAATGAATCTTTCAATTTCCTTAATGGACAGCATTCTCTGTAATCGAGTATCATTACTAGAATTAGAAAAAAATATTTTTTAGCTTCTTTAGCTACATCAGAAACACTAGCATACATTTCGAGATTTTTTTAGAGAAAAACCACATTTACGATAGAATGAAATATATAATAAGCAGCAGATTAATTTTTACTATGTATTTTAGATTCTATATTATTGAATTATTAATTGTGATACAAAAATTAAAACTGAGGTTTCAATTAAGCAAATTTTATGATACAGCTTCCAGATTATTGTATGCTTCCTGAAAGAAGGAGAAATTGGTAAAATCGTCGAATACTATTGTAATGCGCCATCCAGTCATTAAGTGGTGTAAGAAAGTAAGGTGTTCACAATTAATCCTTTGAGGAACAAAGACGTTGAAACCATATAATCTGTAAATAGCTCTGCTTCGTTGGTACTTTTGTAATGCATTTCAAACAAAGACAAAAAATGTATACTTATATTTCCGATATATGCCTTCCCAATTTTTTTAATATTATACTGCGAAATTCACTCTAAACCCCTTCCCTCAGATGGTTCTTCTTAGGTAGAGCATAAGAAAGTTAATCTACCTCGATCAAATTTTACTCCCGAAATTCAAATCTTTAAACTAAACAGAAACGAATCCAGCAATCATATTCCTATATTTTTAACAGCCTTAGGTAGAAACTATTTTTAAAATTAAATAAAGATAATATTTGGCTAAATATTTTAAAAATATGTTGAGGTGAATATTAAACTTTTTTCTTAGTTCGATGAATTTTCTATTGAAACTAATAATCTGTTAAATTTTCTATTACTGTTTGAAGACTGGCATTCTAAGCATAAGCATACCCCCATTAAAGAATTCAAAAGAAGCTTTGTCTTATATTGTTTGTCATCATCCCATGTACATACAAATATAATTTAAAAACAAATAGCAAGGGGATTTTCAATGTGTTTGTCATCAAGGAAATAAAAATAGAAAAGAATAAAAATATGGGTCAAATAGATGTATCTATATTTCAACCCAGACAATGTCCAGAATTTCTTGCACTGGGATAATGCCATTATTACTTTACTTATTGAAGATTCATCAAGATTTTGCTCTGAACAATAAATCATACAATGCTGTGTTAAATCTTAGTGCATCAATAATGATAAAGATGTCGCCACATTATTTATATTCATTATCTGAATATAGGTAAAAATTCTCACAATGAGCTATCAAAGAATTGCTTCTTTGGTAAAAAATGGTTTGTTTCTTTGCTGCTACTGTTATCCTTTTTTTTCATAAAATATTAGTTTGGTAAGTATGGTTGATATTCAATTACCCCTACTTATATTCTGTTATAAAAAGACTTAAATCATTTCTTTTTAAGCATAATAAGGGACATAAGTCCAACACAATTTTACTGATAAATGGTCATAATTTTTGGGGATTGCTATAAATAAACCAAATAACTGGAGCACAAATGAAATTTCAAACTAAATACATTAATTTTCCAAAGTAGTAAAATGGAAAAAATTATCTTAAATATTAAATTAAAATCAGTAAAGAATCGTTTACAGATATATTTATAAAAGTAAATGATTTTGTAAAACTGGGTTTTAGCGAATCAAAAATTTTAACCCAATAACCCAAAGGAAATATTGTTATCTGTTTGTATATCCTCAATACTAGGTGGTGAAAAAAAATATTTTTAAGATGCAATATGTTGTATTTGAAATAGAATGGCTGAAAAGAATACGACAACAAAAAGCAGGTTGTTGGATAATTAAATTTTTCAGTGGAAATATAAGTCTCTTTCTGCCTCCCTAACCACAAATATCAAGTGTCATACAACTAATGACAAAAAATGACACAGTTTCTTCATTTTCATGTGTACCAATAATTAATTTTCAATACAGATTCTTTTCTCTGCAACTATGAAACAATAATATTTTAAATTTAATTTATTATGATAACATACAATTCGGGTTAGCTCTTAATTTTTTTTAAATTCATAATTTCATTATGTGTAATATTATTCAAGATATTTTTTCTGTCTTATAAAGTAGAAAATTACATGAAAAAGTTAAATATCATTATAATTTTCTTTTGTTTTTAGTAATTATAGACAATTGTTTCTCTTATATTTTCGTTAAATATTCTGGTTTTTAATACAATTCCAGTATCGCGTCCTTCAAGACGTTCAATGATCAGAATGGTTGCAGTTATGGCAGCATGAGACGACTTCCTGTTCTGCATGAATAGCGATATCCATACAGAACCCTCCTTTAAAAATACAAATAGATGTGTAGTTAACCGTAGTATGAAGATAAAGTTCAAAATAAGAGGACATTAAAATAATTTGAAAACATTTATTACCATATATATCAAGCATTACATGTTTACATACATTCACAAATAATGATGAAATTCGTGCTCACGAATAGGTGCATGCAGGTGACATATATGACATTGAATATTTTATTGAATTTTATAATACGTTATTCCATATTGCGCATAAGTTGAAGTTCAAATGAATATTCTTATAATGGGATTATTCAACATACAGTTAAGCTTAAAAATTCAGAATTAACAAATACAAATAAATAATTAATTTTTCATCATTTGTGCGTATACAAATAGAACTATAATGCATAAGATGAGATTAGTTACATATTTCTTCTCGCATTAACGTGTTAGCTGGGTAATTTACTCGCATTCAATTCGTTTTGTATTGAAATAATTCGTACTACTCTGTTAAAAGGTTTATTTCAGTTTAGTAACCCCCACAAACAGCAAATAAAATTTATATAAAAAAGACAATAAAATTGCTTTATCGTGTATATTATATATATATATATATATATATATATATATATAACCTTTTAAATAAAAAATAATTCCAGATATGTATAAGAAAGATGGAAATGTTTATACTAAATATTTGTATTTGTTGATTATTTTCGGCTTCTATTTGACTAGTTAAGTAAATTTAAAATAGATGAAAAATATTGTGTTTAGTTTTTTTTTCTAATAAAATTAATCATTTATTATTTTTTTTAAAAAAGTTAAAATCTGTTCCATTAAATATAAATTGATTCAAGAAATACTTCATCTTTCCAAAAATTATCTAGAAATATCTTTCTAGTCATATTAAATATTAGAATTATGAGAAGTATTAAACATAAATTAAATTGGAATAGACATTCTACTAAACAATTTCTATAATTTTATTTGTTTTTATGAATACATTATGAATGTATTTTTGTTTTTTATTCTCACATCTAAAGATTGTCATTTCACAGAACTTAAGGACTTTGTTGAATGAAATTTGATAATATTATCATTAGTTTCTAGAAGATTAAAACAAATTAAAGTTCTCTGTATACTCAAGACACATTCATAGATCACAAGACACTGAAATTCACCATCTCAAATATCTAAAAACAATATTTTTTAACTTCAGACTTTTCGTATAGCAAGCCATCTCAGAAATTTTATTACCAAACCATCTACTTACTACATTGCTAAAGTTTCTAGAAATAGTCAATTGCAAAGATAAAATAATACTTTTAGAGACATTATATCGATTTAGGCAGAAATATATGTAAAGTGATTTTCACAATCTTATTTCAATGTGCAGACTAGTTCCTAAATTTATTAAGAATAATAATTATTTAAAGAGTAATTTTAATTTCTTTAGTATGAAGCGTGCTTAAATGCAACACAGTCTGAAGAGAGCTAAAAAGCTTTTTCATGGTAAATTAAATATTTCTACAGAAGGGAGGGGGATGTATCATTGTATCATTTGGTGCTCTGGTGGCAATGCAAGCCTTGAACGTACTTGCTGAATGACCATTAGTGTTTGCCTGCCTTTAAAATAGATAGAAATAGTTTAAGTAGGAGCAAAGGAAAAGACAAACATGCCTTTAAATTGTGATATATTGTTTAAACAATAACTTGAACTTAAAGTTTTCAAAAATTAATTAATTATCCTGGAAAATTAGAAGGCAACAAATGTTTCTTTTATGTTTATTGTAAATGTAATATTGTTATATACATCATGAGCCTTTGTGGTGGTAAGGAACAGAGTCTTGAATCTCCATAAACTCGGCCTAAAAACTAAGAAACCAGCAGGTGGGTACCAGAGATTTTCGTGCAAAAACCAACAAGAATTAAATGCAGATTTCGATGTCAGAGAGTATGGCTCTATAGGTCTCTATGTGACAGAAACAGATTTTTTTCTGAAAGTATGTTTGTTAAAAGGCTAAAAGAATGATCAAAACATACTTTTGTAATCTTAATTTTCGAATTTCAGATAGTTATAAATCAAAGTATCGAATATAGTTAGTAAAATAAAATATTCTAAAAGAATCGCTCTATGATACTAAGAGTAATTAGAGAATATTTTGTATTAATTTAATTTTTTTAAATTTTATTTAAAAAACTCTAAGTTTTGTGGAGCGATAGCAGTTCGAAATTCTCTAGCTAAAGATGAAAATTATGATATCCGGCTCCAAACAATCATTGTATTGTTTTGAAATGAAATACAAATTTTAAAAACCTTAACAGTTCAAGTAGATATTTTTAGAATGATTCCACTTTATTATTTGGTAGCAGTTATTTGTCAATTCTTTAGACTTATTTTCTAATTTTAAATTAAAGCTTCTAATAAAGGTTTGCCTGGAAAAAAATAGTTTCATGATTCTTCTTAGATGCTATAGAAAAAAAGTAAAAAAATATACACCCTAAATTAAAGGAAATTAGTCTGGATAAAAGGCGGATTATTTCAGAATTTCCATTGATATTTACATAAATAATTATAAAAGTTGAATATAGGCATCTATGCATAATTCAGCAAAAACTAAAATTTAGTTTTCCTTATATATCTACTAAATATTCTGATAAAAACAAATTTGCAAACTGAAAAATCCAAAAGATATGTCTACGATTACAGTTTACTATAATTTCAGACTGTGTTTCATTTAAGAAAATATGCCACGCTCTTTCGATTCGAATAAAGTCTCGATTAAATGTTTGATACATTAATAACAACTATCATTAAGTGACAAACATCATTTCTACTAGAAGGATCATCCGAGTACAAACATCCGTTCAAGATTCAAATCCGTTCATCATACCTTAATCGTTACCATTTGGCTTGAAACGTAACTATCTCATTTGATTTGTTAAATCATTTATGGATATGGTGTTCACAACAGCAATGTAACAGTAGCATATTTTAAACACTAATCACGAACACAAATACACTCATTTAATGAAAAAGAAAATGTTATTTCACATTCATGCTGGGTCATAAAGACACAAAAAAATTCTCTGTTATGTCCACATATGTCTTAAAACATTTGTCTTCTTTATATTCCATGCTGAGTTATGCAGCCTCGTATATATGTGTTATCGCGAAAGACTGGTATTAAAGAAAGTGGATACTCTTCGGTGAATTTTAATACATATTAAATATTCACAAAAAGATTTTATATTTCACTTTAATATATCGTGACTATTACGGCATCGGATATAAAATCGCAAGAAAACTAATCAGAAAGATGAATTTAACAATGTTATTGAAATAAATAAAAGTGTGTAACGTTAATTACCTAATTTCTGTACAATTTTATTATTGGTATATTTTTCGATCCTTATTTAGAGCACGCTGATTGTTTCAGCGGTTTTTAACAGTTTGCTTCTGTGTGCATTTATAACAATTTTTTTTCTTGCATTAAGATATTTAATATTAAGTTTAAATAATAATGCTTAGATTTACTAAGTTACTACTTCGTTTCCATTTAAAAATTACTCAAAATTTACCATTAGCGATTGCTGAACTTTGATATTCTCTGGTATAATTGAAGATTAATGATATTTAATAAATATTTCGTAATCTTAATCAAATTATATTTAGTAAATATTTAGAAACTGTAATCAAATTACATTTAGTAAATATTTAATAATTTAATCAAATTATATTTAGTAAATTTTTTCGCAATTGTTCAAATCAAATAATTATTAAAATATCTACTTTCACCGGAGAATATCGGCATTTTCCAGATATGAGTTTTACATAGATATGAGTAAGATACGTGTATTGGGAAATATAGATCAAATTATTATATGCTTTTCACATTTTTATTAAAAGAAAATGTTTACCAAACAATTTCCTATTTCGCACCTTAAAAGTATTTAAATATATTTAAAATTTAAGTGTTGAACATTTATGATGGTCTAATTCTTTAAACATTGCCAAGAATAATATGTAGCATTAAGAATGAGAATCGCTGGTTTTTAGTTCTTCTTTAGGGAATAGATTTATTTTGCATACAAATGTAAAAGCATTAAGTTTATAAAATTCACTGGCCAATGCTAAAAATAATCTGTTTTTTAAAATAAAACTAATACTTATTCAGACATTTCTTGAAATCGGCCAGTTAATGCAATCAAAAGATACATGTTGAAGATAAACCGGTTCTGGATATATTCACTCATCTTAAAACTATGTTAATTCTTTCAGTTTTACACAGAAAATGTGTAATTTGAAAGATGTCATATATTAAAATTATACGATAAATGTTTCTATTTTAATTATATTGTATGTAATCTGCTATTGTTGCCACGGCTAAGATTATAATGGATATTTTAGGTTATATTATAGGGAATCCATGTACAGATATTAATTCTTTAAATTTTGCATTTTAATAACAATGACTTTGAGCACATTTTTCAATAGCATGCAGGGAAGGGGCAAACCAGATGCAAATCTATGGAAGTGGTCTCCCTAAAACTTCCTTGCTTATTTTTTTAATGAATGTAATCAGCCTTTCATGTGACTGTGAATTTTAGGTGAGGAAACGAATGTCATGCATGACATCGGCTAATAATAGTAAAAAATATTGACTTATTGCAATCTATAATGGACTTCAGTATATCATCACCTTTCTCATTTGACGAATGAGGTGGACAAAATTAGCATGAAAATCTTAGACCTTACTGCCAGACTTACCGTGGGACATGCTATACACTTTCAGTGGACCCCCTCACATGTTGGTTTAAATGGTATTAAGATAACGAATAACTTAGCTAAGACAGCCTCAGCTGCCATATTTCATGATGATGAAACTCTAACTTATCTGAAATAGCCTCTATCAAAGAGATTTAGTCCAGTGTTATTTGGAGAGTCCCATCTGCTCATCCTTAGTACTTTGATAAGAGTACCAGTTGCTGTAACCATCTGGATATCCCTGCGAAATGGTGAACGGCTCTCGCTCGTTTTCACGCCAAATAGTCCATAGAGTGGTCACAACAAATTCCTCATCTTCCAACATGGACTTCCAACTTTTCTGAATGTCCTTGTTGCAAGACAGATCAAACCTACCCAAATCATAAATGTTTACATTTTAATATTTTTGATATTCTAAAGGATCCGCTTTTGTTTTTGGTATCTTTAGATAGCGCTATATCACCTGGTATTCGAAACGGCAGGAAGTATTGATGTCAGTGATACCAGCATTCTTTACCAATCTTTTGCGTTACCTTTGACAATTAATCTTTGTCATGTATTTACTATGTATGCAGCCGAACATCAAAGATGTATTTTGAAGACCTGTTTTCAAAAAATTGGAAACAAAATTTGATACCAAATGACTATAATATTCTTAAAATCACACATCAAATTTCATTAGTTTAAGCTTTTTTTTAATTATTTCATTTACATAAATGCAAAAGTATCTATCGACAGAGATCAATCTTGACATATTTGCTTCAAGATTTGTGCAAGAATCTACGTTTTTAGATAGTAAATCTATGTACCAAATTTTATTTATTTTGCTCTCTGTTTTACAAATATAATTTTCATCTCAACTGGGACAAACGGACTGAAAGATTTCCTCCAAATGGAATTCATTTAAAATTTCACAGAAATCTACAGCTGTGATGTTAATTCTATATACCAAATTCGATCCGTCTAGCTCAAATTGGTTTTGCGATATCATATTCATAGATAAGCAGACATAAATGAAAAAAAATCGTATTCAGGAAAGTCTGAAATGAAATAGTGGTTGAAATGTCCAGTTCATTTTTTTTTAATGGTATTCCAAGCTTGGCAATCAGGTTGATTTTTATCATTAATTGTCTTTCAGTATCTACTACCCATTCTTTTTGGCCTTTCACTGTACTTGTATGTCATTTAGTAGTTGTATAAATAGTATCTGCAATCACATATTCCGATTGAAAAGATGTCTTCAACATTTAAATTGATACAGTGAGAGCTTGTTTGCCCAAAAGTAGCCAGAGAAAATTCTTGAGTGACTTTTCGGTCGTATTTCAAGAGCGCATCGTTAGGCGATGTTAGGTAACTTAAAATCGTTTATTATTTACTGTTTAATATTCCTAACGACACTCTCC
Organism: Argiope trifasciata; assembly: GCA_026543055.1. Classification (NCBI taxonomy): domain Eukaryota; kingdom Metazoa; phylum Arthropoda; class Arachnida; order Araneae; family Araneidae; genus Argiope; species Argiope trifasciata. Next base: position 1,258,529 of record JAPMOQ010050131.1, read on the forward strand.
ATTTCCTAATTTTTTTCTCAATAAGTTAATCAGTTATTTTATAGGGATTAGACAGGCAGAAGTTTGGATTTTGTAAGGACTGATTTTATAACCCAGCATTCTTTTTCCAGTTAAACAGTTCATAGAACTATCGGGATATATGGTTAATTTAGGAGTAGCAACCATTTTATAATGTTGGTCAAGAAAGTTTTAAGACGATTGGAAAAACGGCCGTTCACCAATATAAAGAACTAAAGAGATATAAATGCCCAAATTTTAAAATCGTAATAAGTAACAAATCTATTCCCTAGAGAATTTTCTCTTAGTCAAAATGACCAGAAATTGTGATCATCATTATCTTCTAGTCATAGAGCATAGTTTAAGTTCTGTCAATTGTGGTAAGATTGATGTTCTCCATTTGAGTGACAGAGGTGGTGAATCTGTATCTGGTGCCGGTCATGTTATCTCCACGGCGGCTGCTGTACGACTTTCTGCAGCACTCGCAACACAAGAAGTTTCTGAACTCTTTGCGAAATTTTCCTGGAAAACGAAGTTTAGTTTTAAACAAGTATAATAGTATAATTTTTAACATAAACAAACAATGTATGAAAACAATTAAATAGTAATAATAATTTTTTAATTAATCCAAAATACTTACTATAAACACAATCTGGTGGATTTTTGAAGGTTCAGTGAAGAAAAAAATGTATTACTTAAACATGTGTTTGTATAAGTTAGAATAGATCTAGGTTAGTTATATAGAAGAATAATGGAAGTTAATATAGAAACTAGAATTATCTAGGCATTAAAGACGAAAAAAATACTAAGGTTAGACATTGACATCAGTATCCGAAAATAAATACAAAGAAATAATACAGGTAATCAATAAGTAATCAATAATCAGTAGGTAATCAATAAGTAATCAATAATCAGTAGGTAATCAATAAATTGGTACGGAAGCCTTTTTCAGATCTGGGCGGATTTTATTGGTCAGTGTCTGTTTCTTTGAACTCGATTCACATTATCAAAATTTATTTTCGCTTTCATTGATGGTTTAAAATCTTCACTGGATATTTCATTTCCACATGTTTTGAAAATAAATTTACATGGTATATACTTCACCATTTAAGTTTAATATTTACCACAAAAGTTATTGCTATTTAGGGTGGATTAGATAACACTTCAAGATGACTTTGAAGTAATTGCTGATCATTGTTATTTTTAAACATCTCAAATCAATGAAACATTAGAATCATCCAAGAGCTGTATTATAAGTTTCTTTCTCAAGGTTTTAAAATTTCATTTCACCATTAATTATCCCATGTGGGAAGATGTGAAAAAGAGAAGATTGGTGAGACAACTAAATGGGCATCTAATTATCATAATACGTCCGTATCATCATATAATCTTTAAGAAAAATCCAATATTATTTGTTGAAAGGAAACTTTTTTATCCAAACTATCGAGTTAAAAAAAGTCATGAAATGGAAAACACAAGCAATTTATTTTTTACTATTATAGTGCTAATGATATTTTCTTAACTTGTTTATACATTAACCGTGCTAGATTTATGCATTGATATTTTGCACAAAATGGACACTACCACTACTGCTTTCCTTCTTGTGTATGATCATCATGATCGTTTCCTATTTATTTTACACATTATGATACTTAAACTACTTACATCACTTTGAAGAACAGTAATTTATTCGTCGATAATAATTAGTTACACCGAATGAGATAAATTTATTTACATTTTTAAGATCTACAGTTTGACTGATCCGTATTTATTATTCTGTAGTTTGGATTCTAAATAATCGTTTCCATCAATATGTTACTCTGTATGTCATTTGAGTTGTCATTAATTGATCAACTTCATAAAGCTGTTTTACAAATTTGTAATCATTTTTATAGAAAATTAGTTTAACTTAATTTATCCTATAAGTCATTTGCAGTGTTGCCAAATAAAACTCTATACATCAATTAATCACAAACTAACCAAACAAAAGCTAACACAACAAACAAATTGAAATCATTGTATATGTATTAATTCATCACAACAGTTGTATATATCTACATTTCAGCAATTCAAAAAAAATCCCCAAATGAAATTCATGATTTATGGTTGAATGTCGTGAATCTTGGGAAAATTATCAAGTATATCATCTCTTATTTTCCTTGTATATGCTAATATTTAAGAACTTCGTAGTAAATGAAAACTCCTAATTTAATTAAAAAATTGATAAAGACTTCTTATTAACTACTGTGATTGATTACTCATACTTATTAGAGATTGATAAATAAAACTATTGAATATGTAGTAAGCACTGACACAGTATCAAATGCTTTTTTTTACAACAGAATGTCTTTCTACTCCATAAAGCACGTACATCATTACAAAGAGACTCATTTTAAATGAAAAAAAGTTTTTTATCGGTATTATGAATTCCTGATAATGTTATGATGATATCAAAAACAACATCAGCTGGCTACTAGGAATGGGCTTGGTGGTATTTCTTGCTTCCATAATATAGTTGGTACAATGATTTCAGTTATCAATATTGAAGTATAATAAGAAACATGGTGCATAATTTAAAATATAAATCGAAATCAATCAATTTATTATTCACTAAAATATCCTGAGATTCATAGCACTTTTAAATCAAATTTTTATTTTTTTCACAATTATACATTTATTTCTTCAAATTTTTGCCCTGGTATAGTTCATTTGTTTGATTAAAAATTTTTTAAAAATGTATGAATTTTTTTTAAATATGAGAGAATTTTTGGAAATTAAAATAACATTTTCATAAATCCAATTTTTCAAAAAAATAGACGGAGAGAAACGCACAAGAATGTTCGGTGAAATATAAAAGATAAATAAAGCCTCTTTAAACAGTCTATTAAAAAAAAACACCCGACCTGATCGAATAGTCAGAAATTCCCTTTCATATCTCCTATTTAGGGAAAACGCACTCGGATCATCTCATACTCTCATCAAAAACTGCTGAGCTCTAAAAGATGTCAGCCTTCATTCATGATATGGCACTGAAACCCAATCCATCATCCAGCAAAGTTTGGAGAGCCTATAATCTGCATGATCGACAATTTTCCGAACAGAAAAGATAAAAATGGAAGAAAATTCAACTCACCGTTCATGAAATTGTAGATGATGGGATTGATGGAGCTGTTGGCATAGCAGAGCCAGTGGGAAATGAGGGAAACGACAGTCGTAGCTGAATTCTGGGGAAGGCCAATCGTGTATCTGCATACAAAATGAATATAAAGATCATTTGATCATCATCAATGATTATAAAGATTTTAAAATAATTCAAATATTTCCTTGTTTTGGGAGTGGTGTATGATCAGTCAGAATTTTACTTAACAATGCTGGAAATGGGACAAATATCGAGAAATGTAATTTTCCAATATATGATAAAAGTATTTACTGTAAAAATATATTACCTAGCATTACAATAAGTCTAGAATTTATATAAAAACCGATTTTCGAATTCAATATTTCCAAAAAACTGATTTCAGTCAGGATTTTAAAAATTTTAAAAATAAAGTAGAATAGTTAAAAATTAATATAAAATAACTAAAAACGAAATCAATATCTAAGTCAAAATATAAAAAAAATTAAGAATTGCAAATGCATATTACTTACATAAAATAACCTAAACTGAAAAAAAAATCTAATAGTATTAAATACTATTTTCACTAATTTTAATTTCTCCTAGGAAAATTAAATTTTAAAAATATAAAATATCCATTGAATGGAGGCTAAATCTTGTCCTTATTTTAGACACAATATTGCCTAAATTGAAAACACTCGTTAATTAGCTATTGAGCTTGGTTTTGCAGTTTTCATGGCTCAAATAATAAATCTAAGTTTTTTTTTTTGTTCGTTGCCTCAAATAATAAAAATTCAACTCCCATTGTGTTTGGATGCGTAAGTTGTTCTTCAGGTTTTCAAGAAATTTTTGAATTACTTTTTCCATTGCTTCTTTGTAAAAAGTATTATTCTAATGAGTAGTTTCTTCCGATTTGGATTCGGTTTCCACATATGAATTTGGGAATATTCTAGACAATACCTTTCTAGATAAAGTAATTATTTTGATTTTTGAAGCTTAAGAAAGTACACTATATTTCTTTACTAAACTACAAATGTTTCGTTGATTTTTCAGATACAGCAAAAATGTTACTAAGGATACTTATCTTTTATCTTTTATTCGTTCTTCTAAAGCATATAGTAATTTCAAACCAGTTTCAGTATCAAAATTATTTAGTTCATTTAACAAAAATTTAAACACACCTTTATTGGTTAATAAATTGATATTTCATAGGCCTAAGTATTCAGCTACTAGACGAATCGGTCCCAAATGATAAAAATATTTGTTTGTTTTTTATCCAGGTATATATATATATATAGGTTTATAATATCCAGGTTTTCCTAATTTAAAAACTAGTCTTCAAATGTGATAAATTTACTTCAAAAAACCGTTTTAGAAAAATAGATTTGAAAAACCTCCAAACCCTAATTAAGTCTACTAACATTTTTTGTATAGAGTATCAGGTTTCTACTTTTTCAGATTGAATGGTTGAAAACTTTTTATATCTCCTTCAAAAATAAAAAATAAAATCTCAGATAAGGATTTAAGAAAATATCTTCAGGTTTTTTTTAAATATAATCTGAGGATAATTAGGTTCTATGGAAAATCTGATTATATTTACTTAATTCCGCAGCTAAGAAGCTTTTATTTTTAGTAAATATCAGGTTAATGAGGTTAAACATTCAGTTAATAAGTTTTTGAAATATTGTGCTGAATTGAGTATGGAAGAATAATTGAAATAATTCCATTAATTACAATAAGAGAAAACACACCTAAGATAAAAATGTGAAAAACTAATTTACTATAGTACCTGAGACAAAAAAAAAAGTAAAAGCCTTATTTTCTAATGGGCTGATAGATTATACATCGATTCTTTGTTCACTGTTTAAATCTATCAAGCACTTAAGATATTCTAATGGCATAGTTTGAAAAATATTAGTCTGAAGTTTAAATTATAGGAAACTACCTGGTATCCGGTACATTGCTACCACAGAAGAAACTATTTTATACATATCATTTGAAATTTGAAATAGCTATCTTTTAATTAGAAATGATAGAAAGAATGATATATATTTTCTTATCGACGATGAATACATAGCTTGAAAGTGAATAATATAGAGAGAATGAGTATAAATAATATTTATTTTAATTTTTGACTTTATCAAGCAAGTACTTACTTACAAAAATATTGACCAATTTTTCCATATTCGATCTAATAATAAGTACCAATAATTTTATGATGTCTAAATTTTTCGCGCAAGTGCAATCAATAAATCAGCAGTTGGTTATATAACAATCGGATGGACAGTACGGCAGCATATAAAAAACGAAGAAACAATTTTTTTTTTGTATTTTAGTTTAAAATATCAAATGCAATCATTGTAATTGAAATGCTTATTAAAATTCCAATATTTTGCATTTTATAAAAATGATTTTAAGATTTTTTATATAATTTACCGGTGATTACTAAAGTGTAGATATCTCTGAATATGTTTTTATGAAATGATGTCATTTTGAAAGAACATAAAAATATATTAAAACTATCAAGATCATTATCACTTTTCAGTAAAGAATACAACACATGCAGTTGTTTGCTTTGAAATGAAAGCGTCGTAGTTGTCAAAAACAGAGTTTGCGTGAAACGCAGCAATTCATGCTTGCTAAATGACATTTAAGATTTCCGTTCGGTTGTTTCTTTTCTTTATTGAAATTAAAACTGTTACACTGTGTTCATGTAAATGAATTGTTGCAAATTAGATTTTAACATAGCTAATTAAAGAATTGAGAAAGTGAAAAAATAGGAAAAAAATATTAACTAACCCTTAGCATTGTTTTGCGTGCAATAAACAGAGAGCCAGTTTTTAAATGTGATAATGTATTACACTAAGACAGTAATTAAAATCAACTGTTTTTTCCTTGTATCTCATGAATAAAAGATTTTTAAAAAAAAATTTTCACATTGCATAGCAATTGGTGTTCTTTTTAGAAACATGTATCTGATACGTTTTTGCATCATTATGTAATAACACAAATGCGAACAATTCAGTAGTAATTTGTATGAATATTGAAGAAGAAAACCGTCTTAAATTTTTTTGTCTACTTAAATCTCGAAATTCAATTTTACTGAAACAATTTTTTAACAAATTGGATTAATTAATACTATTATTTGCCATGTAATTTTATCTATTATTTTTTCTGTCAATTCCAGAACCAAATGAATTTTTCATCTATGATATCAAATAAAAAATAGTTATTTCTTTGGTTTGAAATTAACTCAGCAGTCTGATTATTTTTCTTTTAAACATTTCTTGGCGAAACCTTTCGATTCAGATTATTTATGGAAAAACTGAACAATTACTTTTCTGTATAGGAACATAAATATAATGTAGGTCTCTAGAATCTCTCAGATTAAATTGCCACTTAAAAAAATTATTGAAATGTGTAGCAAATAAGTAATAAAACTTCTTACTTCAAAAGTGATTAAACGCATGTGGACTAATCCAATAAATCGGAATATAGAAATAGAAACTTTAAATGGCAACATCATGTAAAGATTGATCAGGAAATTTCAAAGGTTGCATCTATTTTTTTCTTCATTTATTTTATTATCATGTTCCGTCATGGGATTTTGAATAGTTGAAAGCAACAAATAATTGAAACTCGAAATCGCTTCGATTATTTGTTATAAGGCATTGCACTATAATAATAAATGGATAAAGCCTAAATGGTAATATTTGTCATCATATTTTAATGACATATATCTTTTCACCTGCTTTTACCAATATTGCATTATAATTATGTATGCGTTTTTAAAAGGTTGATCCTCTTTTGCCAATATTGCTTTATTATTACGTACTTCTTTGACAGAAGATGCGTTTTTAAAAGGTCGATGTAGAACTATGGTATCTTAGCTGTTATTTTCATGAAATGTAGTTTTTTTCGGTGGAAATAAATAAATTTTTTTTATAATATGTTCAAAAAAACTTCATTCACGTTTAATAACAGTTTTGATAAAAGTATTTTCACCTTACTCGAGTGGAAAAATATCACTTCATCCATTCTTAAGTGAGAAACATTGAAGTATTTGACTCATGGTCAGAGGTTAATCCATTATGAAACTGTTTTATGATCTCAGAAATTAGAAAATAGCAGTTTCAGTTAATAAAAATATTGCTTTCTTAAAACTACTGCACAGTAATTGAAAATTATCCTTTATATATATATATATATATATATATATATACAGAGAGAGAGAGAGAGAGAGAGAGAGAGAAAGCCGATAAAATGATCTCATGATTGTTCCAAAACCAGTTTAAACTGGTTAAAGACTTAAATTCATTAAGAAAAATAATGGCTTAATAATGTTCTCATGTAGTGAATACAAATAATTGTAACATATGAGCTGGTCCTGATCTAGTGCGACGTAAACAAAAACTATTCTCGTGCATCGTAATCTTAATCGTAAAGGAAATCAGAATAAAACCTGATATAAATATCTAATAATTCAATCAACATTATCTTCTCTTACTTCTGATCGTCGGCACGTGGCTAGGCTAGACTAGACTAGACTAGGCTCGTAGGATGTATATAAACTGTTGTGTTTAATAGCGGAGAATTAATTATTTTTATAAGAATGTTTAGTGATTGGAGCCCAAAACATCAACCTTCTATTTTCAAACTCAACATGATCACTCCAATACCTACACTCATATGGTAACTTTTTTATGTTTTTTTTATTTATTTTTGCGCATTTCATCGTTATCACCAGGTTTCACTTTTGCTCTGTTTTTGGCTAACTTTTAAAAATAATCAAAACTATTTTCTTAAATTGTATAGTACTTGCATTAATATTTAAACCTTAATGTGCTAGCTAGTACAATTATATATGAATTAAATAAAGAAGTGTGTTATTTTAATTCTTATATTAGATAGATTAGATTTTTGTATAGAGTTAAAAATGATTTATTTAGCATTCATAATATGCATCTTCATTTTGGTTCATGAAACTACTTTTTGTACAATGATTAAAATATGTTTTAATTTAAATAAGTTCATGATTTCTAACATTTCGCTCTATCATTTGATACAAATGTTAAAAATAAATTATAAATCAGCGAGTATAAAGGAAGTTTAAATAGGATAATTAGTCATTTACTTAAATGTGAATGAAGAAAAGAATTTATTTCGAATCAGGAAATTTTTGTTCACATTTCACTTTCGAATAGATATATTTTCTGTGAAACGCATGTATTAATTTGTATAAAAATATATAAATACATATTTGCAGCAATAAAGTAAAAATTGTTCCTCATTGAAATGTATTTTTCTGGAATTTATTTAGTAAATGAAATTAAACCATTATTTTTCGCCCTAGACTATCGCGATCAATTAATGAGGGTATGTATTATTGTTCCGTACAGCCAGTCAACAGGAGAACGGATTTGAAATCTTGAAGAACAATAATCCTATTATTGATAAATAATTATGTATATTAAAATATTATCTGTATATTAAATTAATCAAAATAAAAAATATATTGTTGTGTAAAAAAAGATTTTATTATATGACGATTTTACTCCTAACTTTTTCTGACTAAAATAGGGGGAATATAAACTGAAATAAATTGTATAATTAATAAAATAAATAAATTGAGTCTAAATTTGCTTTTTAAATAGGCATTTTTGTAAATATACATGAATTCATTAATAACCAAACAAAAAATTCACCCATTTATTCGTCATTGAAAACAATATTAATCTTGCAGGGTTTTAAGAGTGTTTTACACTCGATTTTTTTAATAACATTTACTTAAAAATCCAATTTCAGAATGATAGACAAAAAACGGCCGTAACATTTTAAGGATGATATCAAAGAAGTAAGTAACTGAGCACTTTATTTTGATCTACGAGCGAAAATTCGTTACGCATTCGCTATGTGAAACTTTAAATTGCTCGTTTCATTTCTCCTCTTACACAAAAAAGGTATCAAATAATAAATAAGACAGCATCGTGTTCTCACCGAAGAGCATTGATGAGATGCACCGGCAAATAACATAGTCCAAAAATGACCACGACGGCGATGAGCATTTTGGCGGCCTTTCGCCTGGATTGGATTTGACCTTCGCAGCTCGGATTGGCCTGGATGAGTCGAACGGTGGCTCCATTTTTACCGTTTGGCTTCGAAACAGCTGAAATGAAATCTTAAGTCTATTATTAAAATTCTGAAATACCGTTCATTTTGTTTCCTGCTTATGAAACAAAGATATATTTCATAAAAATAACAATAAAACTTAGATATAGTAAGAGACATACAAAAAGAATTTCCTGATTTATTAAATGTTTTGTTCATTACGGAATAATTGGTAAATTAAATTTCATTAACTCGAATGCATTTTCGATCAGAAATGTTAAAAAAAAATATGAAATACAAAACTATATCACCAATTATAAAATTTTAAAACGTTTCATGAATCAGAACAAAGATTTTTGTAATCAAAATAACTAATTCATTTTTTTTGAAAATGTTACTTCTTAATGGCAAGCCTTTTTTATTACATATTTCGTTATAATATAAAGCTTTCTAAAAAGATTTTGTTGATTTTTTTAAGTACTGTTTTTTTTTTATTCCATTACATAAGCGAAACATATTGGGTACATATTTAAAATATTATCATTAACAATGGCATATTTAGATATTTTTTTATGTCTTATCAATTATATGCTAATTATTTCCTGCTTTTTAACTTTGCGATTGTAGACTTAAGTTACTAAATATTCTGTAATAAAAGATTACATTTTTGAAAAGTATATACTATATTCAAAAGATTATTTCTACTAAAATCACCAAAATTATTTTTAAAAGGTAAGCAACTTTTCGAAATTTAACAATGCGGCGTTTTTACTTGTAATAATAATTTAATATAGAAATAATTAAAATATTACTGCATATAAATAGATATTTTAAATCATTTTCAACATTATTTCTGCAATTATGTTCTTGAAGAAATGCAGTGCACAAAACTTCAATGGAAAAATAATTATTGGGGAAAGAAAAAAATTACTCTAAATACCGATTTTTTTAACATTGCCGAAAAACGCACGTAAGTCCATTAACTGGCATCAAAAAGTAAGAGTTTCTGATCCTTATTCCCATGCGGAAAATCAGAAGCTGTGGTATCTGCTATAAAAAAGGGTCGTGGTGGATATGTTTTTGTCAGTAGGTAAAATCATAATGCTTTGAATCCTCGAGTTAGTCTCGGAAATCTATTCCGTACTTATCTAAAGAGAGGAGGCGGAATTACTAGCCTTAATATTATTACGTCCTGAGATTTTATCGCTTCATGATCCTGGATTATTACATATAAATGTTGCCATATTGATCCAGTAATCAAGGTGGCTTTGAGTTACACAGTGAATCAACTTATAATCTTTATTTGACCCTTGATTATTTCTCATTGATTCTTTGGTGGCGATTGTTGCAATGAATTCAAAAACTAAAAAAAAATGTATAGAAAATTTATCATTAATGGCATTCTTCCTTTAAGAAAACATTGAAAAGTTGTAGAAATAATGATGAAAAATTATTTAAAGCTTGCTCTTTCATGAAGCAATAAAAATATTTACTTTTAATATATATTGGTTTCTCATGAAATATTGGTTATCTGGAATTATATTTAAAAGAAAAATTTTAGTAAATGATTTCCTGATATTGCTATTCATTATTTTTTGTGCCAAGTTCATCTTTTTAGTAGCAAATATAAATGGCTTTTAATTTATGTAGTAAAAAAATATTCTTACTGGCAAGTTTTGGATGATAATTGTTTCCGATGATCCTGGTATACTTTTGTCCCATAATACCCAACCAATTTGATAATAAAAAATAATTATCATTGTTTCAAAGAAGAGTTTCCTCATTTACAAAATGTATGATAACCGTTTCCATTAATATAAAGTAAATTTATAACGCCCAGGAAAACGTCATTGAACAAAACGTCAGAGATGTGGTATAAATTATTACCATTTATAAATTTGACATCCCGAATCTTTTAGATTGAACAAGAAAGATTATCCACCACTATGTTTCAAAGAACAAAGTTTGATAATTGATTTTCCACTGCTGCTCTATATCATAGTTTTGTGCTACATTTATCTTTTTAGCTGTAAATGAGAATTACTTGGTTTATGTAGTAACAAATATTCTTACTCGTACGACTTGGGTGATGATTGGTTTCCGATGATCCTGGTATGTTTTTGTTCCACAATACTCTAGCAATCTGATAATAAGCTACGGCCATCAACAAAAAGGGGACGACGTACAAGAAGAATAGCAGAAATAGCTGATAGATCCTGGTGCTGCTTTCACTCCATGTGTAAGTGCAATCTGTGAGGTAGATGGTGTCCAGCGGAATGGGGTGTTTTCTGGTGTCCAGAACTATAGCTTCTGGGAGAACCACGAGAATTGACACCAACCAGATGAGGAGGATGTTTGTTTTGGCACGAGCTGCTGTGCTCTTGAAGCTTAGTGGATGACATATAGCATACCAGCGGTCAATAGAGATGAAGGTCAGAGTAAGAACCGATACACTGACAGATATACTCTGGAAGAAAGTAAAATGATATACAATGTTAAAATGAAGATAAGCGAATATTAGCATCAAGCGAATATTTATTTCTACTGTCGCAGAAGAAATAATTTGGGAAATATAGTTTCAAATTTAAAATAACTGTCTTGTTTCAGTAGGAATAGCAGAAAGAATAATGTTTATTTTCGTATACATTATACATTAAGTGAAATATATTGAATACATTAATTGAAATTGAGTGATATATTAAAGGACAAGAATAAATAGTATTTTATTTTTTTAAACTTTTGATTTCTCATCTTTAGTAGGAACAAATAAGTGCAAGTAATAAGTATTCAAAGTTTCATCGTAATCGGGTGAACGGTACGGCAACGCCTAAGAAACATACAGACAAACATTCATTTTTATTTATATAGATTACATAATTTTATTATGCCTATAACAAACCTGTAAGTGAAAGAAATAAGTATTTGATGTTTCATTGCAATCGGATAAGTGGTACGGCAGCACATAAGAGACATGCAGACTAACATTTATTTTTTATTTATATTGATGTGATAACTACTTCCATTGAAGTAAAAGAAATTATTAGCTTTCTAGGAGAATGTTGTTGAACAGAAAAATAAGAGGCTCTGTATAAAGTGTTATTATTTACAGATTTGATACCCAAAGTCTTTTTAACAAAAAATATTTGTTCTATTAATAAAAAATAATCAATTTTTATAATTTCAAAACAGAGGTTTAGCCTCCTTTTTACTTTAAAAAAATATTTCACTCAGTACCTTATTTCAGTATTTAATTATTTTACTTCTTCGCAAGAGATCAAGTGTTCATGATGTGTCATACTGAATGAATTGTATGTGTTGTTTGTGAGTGAATTGTTTATTCAGAGTTATATTATTATTTCAGACTGGGTTTTTTTATATTTGAAAACTTTTCATGAAGAAAAATTAATATCTACAAATACATTATTTGATTTTAGTAAAAAATGTGGATAAGGATGTCGTATTTGATAATAGAAGTTAGTTGTTCTGAAATTATGAAATTTATAAGACTATTTTATTATTTGAATATAAATTCAGAAAAATAACTAAATTAGTAAATATGAAACTTTTATGGGTTTTTTTTTTTTTGTACATAGGAAAACAAAACAAAAAAATCTTCCTAAAAAGAAATTCTTTAAAAAATATTCATGCATTTAGAGTATTTGTTTTATATCTTATCATATATATCATCCTCAGATGTATCATAATCACTTGTCAAAGAATACAGTTTTTAATTAGAAGGTAATAAATATTAAGTTGCTTAAATGTTTTAGAAAATTTCCAAAGCTGCAAGGAACAATAGAATTTTAAATGATAGTAAAATATATATCAGAACAAGCAATAAGACAGTAGAGCGTGCATATATTTTCATCCTTATTTTTACCAAAATGTCAGACAGTATTTACGATATTCAGAGTATAAAAATATAAAATATATTTCGAAAATTGAGAGGAATTACACAATTGCTTATGATATAGTAAAATTCCATAAGTCAAATATTTATGCGTTCATACCGTATAAACAGATATGTAAAAACAGTTTAAATTGAAGTTGAGTGTAAGTCCCATTGTCCATAATTCCTATATGTAGAGAGCTAATGAAACGCTTAACTTCATAAAAACAGTATAATCTGATAAAAATTATTATTATAATTAAAATGAACCAGTTGGAGTAGACACATCAAAACTGGCATATACTGTAACAAAGATGTTGCTGCAAAGCTGGGCGCACTTTGCTTTGTAGAATAGCAAAGAAAATTGTTACTTGTATATTAACTTCATGCCAATAGCGATTAATAGTTACAAATGATAAAATTTTGGCGTGTTTCTAGAATCTTAACCGAAACGTGTCATCAAATATTGGCGATTTATCACTAGCATGCGATTAACCCACAAATACCAGATAATCGTTTATGCATTTTCGAGAACTTTTTTTTTTTTGAATGATAGAATTGAAATTGTAATCATAAGATCCGATATCAAATTTCATTTCCTAAAGTCTTTTCGTTTTGGAACTACACGATTACATACATGAGAAAGAGCATGCTGATCGATTTGTTAATTCTGTCAAAGATTCGGATAATATATTATTGAAATAATTACTTTTAGATGCATGAAAATGTACAGACTTATACATATTCTTAGAAGAAGATGGAGTTCTTTCGATGGATTTCGATTCAAATCAGACACGAAACTTAAAAAAAATATGATATATCAAAACAACCAGTTTATTTGTCTAGTTTTTTACATTTTGTAGTTATTAAGTTCACTTATACTCTGAAAGTTTCTCTGAATGGATTTCGTCAAAAATTTGTTTTCAAAAACTTTAAATTTGGTGTAGGGACCATATATCAAATCTCAGCCTTCTAAATCGAAATGTTTTTCTGCTTTTATATTGAATAAAGTAGAGACATTATATATTATCAAAAATTTGTATTTTGTACCTTAGAGTGGTTAAAAACATGGAGATTCTTCAAAATATCAATTTACAATTTTTTGTTTTGGTAATTACAACATTATCTCTTTTTATCGTCCATATGCTAAAAAGCAAAATACCCACAAAAAGTTTAGTTAAATACTTTATCTTTACTGACGTCTATGTTTCTTTTTTCTATTTTATGCTTTATTACTATCTTCTGAACATAGACATGATGTCGTCTAGAATAGCAACATCAACGAATATTCCTCTAGAGACATTGAAAGCCAAACAGAGCGTACGGAATCTTAGTAATCAAGAATGCGATTAACCAAATGTCTTGTCCCATGTTAAGTTTTATGTCTTTTATTCAAAGATAAATGGTTATTCAATACTCAAATCATTTTTTCCTTGCCCGAAAGCAAGTTTACAAAGAGCAGTACGAAATGGAAGACATATCTTTAAAAGCTTTTACATCCCAAATCGATATGAACTGAGACATCATGCTTGTCTTTCCATTTATTAATGATATGATGACAAAGACATTGCGTGTAAGAGTAATTTATATCACTTTCTGCTATTTATTCATAAATCAAAGCATTGCCAGTCACATATGGATTTCTAGAAACTGAACCGTTGATGAGTTAGAAAAAGATTCCCGGGTATCACTCTAATTGATAGTTAAATATATGGATTTTATAATAAAGGATTTTTACTTTGTATTTTTCACCTCCTTTTTTAAAAGGATAATGATTAAAAAAATTTCAAACAAGGCATGGATAATTTTTTCAACAGAAGGTTTTAAAGAAGTTTCCATTTAATCAAGTATTATGATTATATCTCAGTCAAAACATACTCTCATGTTTACTCTGGTTTGAAAACAAGGTCTTGGAATATTATTTATTGCTCAATTTGCCTTAAAGCAGATTATAGCTATGTGTGCGAATATATGTAAAATCATTTTACAAAAAAATATGTCAATCTATTTTGACAGAATCGTTAACCTAGAACTAACCTTTCGACACAAGGATAATTTAGGTGTTAAAGTTTGATATTAGAGTGAATTTTATTTCAGATTTTAAGTATTTTTAATATTTTAAAAAAATCACGACTTCTTTGAATGCTAAAAGGCACAGAAAAAAGTTTTAAAGTGCAAAATTTTGCCTTTTAGGTAATATTAGATTAATCCTACCGAATAGTTAGTTAAATTATGTATAAAAATTAAATATTCATTTCATTGGATATATACAAGTTAGCAACAATCTTTATTACGAGATAACTAAATGTTTCTCTCTGAAGTAAAGTAAGCAGTGTTGTTGTCCGGGTTATCATCCCCCCCCCCCTACCATTTTTGATTCTTGAGTACATCTTTTCCCAAAGAGACTAGACTCATTTCTTCAGATTTTATTCTGTTTTCGCCGGAAGTTACATTTTCAGGATGCAGCTTTAGTTCTAAATTATTGACATAAAATACAATTACAATTTTAAACAAATGTTTATTTTGTAGATATATGGACAACTCATTGTAGATATATGGACGAACCTAATAGTCACTGAGAATAATTAGTCTTTATACATTAGAATATATTACTCGCAATGTATTTAGAGCAAAACATGTAATTGAAATATTCGGGATTCTTTTCCCAGAATTCTAGGTATTTAGAGCGAATGCAAGATTAGAAGTAAAATGTATCTTCCATTTTTTTAGGAGCAAAAAGAAGCAAAAGAATAATTTTTTAAGTCTATTAAACTCAATTTACAGATGAAAAACGATTTTTATCCCATGAATGTACATTACATAAGAGTAACGCAACATTAGTTTTTTTTAATGTTAATAAGAATGATATGTATTACATTCGATAGTTTTTATTAGTAAGTGATTCTGTGAAATGAGACAGTATAATTTCATTTCTAATAAACTTCATACATAAGTTCTTCATCCAGAATTTCTTTCTACGCCTTATTAAAAATTCATACATACACAAAATTTTATGGCAAACAAATCTCAAAATAATTTTCCTTAAGCATTCCTATTTATTGTATGAAAACCTCTCATCGATTTCTCCGAATTTCAGGTCTGGCAAAAAATAAAAATTCCCTTTCTCGAAATATTTTTTTCCTCTCACAAATCTTTATCCATCTCTCTAAGGAAGTTTTCTCCCCTTTGTGTTCTCAAATGCAATAACCGTGAAGGAAAAATAGAATATGCAGAAAAGGGCGAAGGATTTTCGGGGGATAAAACCGAAAATGGAAAGAAAGGAATAAAATCAGCCCTTCGCCATGTCTTGAGATTTGATGGGGGATTTCGCCAGGTAACCAACCATTTGAAGCGAGATAAAAGATTAGCTGAAAAAGTCCGACGATGGACCATGGACTTCAATTGGCTCTTAAATGAAGTTCAACAAAAGAGAAAGTTTATAGAATTCAGAAGTATCTAATGAAAGAGCTCCTATAAGTGCAGAGATTTAACACAGTGTTTCGTTTTTCTATTGGTCAGAATGCCGGTGAAGAAATTTTTAGGTCGCTTGAGTGCTCAGATTCTCAGTTCTTGTGGCATTATAAAGAGTCTTTAGGTAGTTCTGCTGAACTATCAGATGTGTTTATAGCTCATAAAAAATTAGAATATTTGCATTCTAACAGTTTCTTTAAAACCTAATTTTTAAACCTTTTTTTGTATACAAAGACTAGAGAAAGTGTTTCAATCGTCAAAAAATGTAAACTCCAGAAAAAAATCTCTGTGTATCAGATCATCATTAGTTAGAACAATATATTTTTGGCTGTATGTTGTTGTTGTTACTTATGGCACTTGTTGAAGACAAGCCTACTAACGAAGTTAACTATTTAAGCTGAATTTGTGCAGTAGCTTCTGAGGGTAATGGCCTCTAAGCACCTGAGGGCAGAAGTCTGCTTCTAGTTCATATGGAGATGACACTCACACACCCCTTTTTTACAGGGGTCTCTAGAACATTAGGTAAAGAGCAACTGTACCCGAACCAGGATTCGAAATCATGAGATCCAGATCCGAGAGAGACCCCCTATCCCTATGTCAGGAAGGCGACAGACTTTATGTATATTGTGAATATGATAACTCAAACATGTTTTATGATAGATAGATTAAATTTCGTGTATGGGTTTCCTACAAAGTAGGTAGACTTTTAACAAACTTTGAAAACATTCATTCAGATTAATGCTCTCATGTGTTTGACTATTCGAGTATAAGTGAACTCAATAATTATAAATGAAGAGTATATTATTCTGAATATTTAAAATTTCATACACAGACTTAGCATTTAAGATGTGGATGCTTATTAAATTTTAATTTGAACTTGTCGAAACGTTGCCCATCTGTCAATGTATACTTTTGCATGCATGCAAATGAAATATTTCATAAACGTAATGACTAAATTAATGAAATTGGGGCACATTCTTTTGTGATAACGCCTGAAGTCTTATATAGAATTTTAGAGTCGATCGGTGTTCAAAATCACATCCAAATTACATATTCGCACAATAGATTCTTACAAATACTAGATCTACCATTAAAAAATCAATATTTCGCAACGATTATTCGCCAATGAAATGTAAGGTATCCGTCTTACTCAAAGTACACAAATTTATGGGGGGGAGAGGGTATAAGAAATTTATGTGAGAGTATGCGATAAAATTTCGAGACTACCACTCTGTTGTGGAAAGTGGGGTATGGAGTCAATTTTTGCGTTAAATTATCTATCCAATAATTTTCAAATCATAAATATTAATAGGTTTCAGATTATTTTATTATAAATAGTTTTAATGGCAACAGAAAGACAAGAAGATACATAGTGGATATATATCTTTCCTTATCCGTTTTTATACAATTCTCGAATATTTTAATGGTTATATTTTATTAATGCAGTAATGTGTAATCACATTTAATTATAAGTCTTATTTATGCGTTAGATTTTATCCACATTTCTCAAATTTATGCAGAAAATACTATTTTTATTTTATTGAATTTTCCACGAAAATAAATTTTTATTAAATTTGTTATTAATATAATATAATAACATAATACTATTTGTTTGAATATTATTTATAATATTTTATTATTCAGTTAAAATAAATAATATGGCAAGTAAAATATTAACTGAACATATACAAAATAATTTAATTTACTAGAAAAAAATTCCATTATCAGAAATTATCCATTATCACGCTTATCGTGCAGAAAATTGGTTAAGTACAGAAAGAACTAATAATGAGATGGAGCGAGATCTAGAGAATATTCAAGAGGCGGTAAAAGATACCAATCAAATTGTAAGAGCTTCTCTCTTACGACTATTGCAATATGTGGTTTCGCGTTATCACGATGAAAAACAACACTTCGTCTGTTCACTCATTCTGGCCTATTCTTTCGTTAGGGCATTTGTCAGTTGATCCAGTTGATGACAGTATTTCTAAGAATTTGTTGTTTCATCTTGAGGAGGGACATCGTAAAAATGCATACCTTTCCAATTCAACCAATAGACAAAAAAAAGTTTGGGATATTGTCCCAACTTTGCGAGAGTTGAGGGCCTATTGTCCTTGCACCAAGTCCTCTTTTTTGTACATTTTCATACAGACAAAAATATATAAAACCCAAGTTTCATCTCTAGTGATAAGTCTCTTTAAAAACGGATCCAATTTTGATTAGAAAGAAAGTTTTGGGACACAATGATATTTATATCTTCAGTAACAATGAATTCTAATTTCATTTGCTTACTATATTAAACTGCATCCAAAAGATATAAAGAATGTAAAAATGCCAATAAGTGTTATTGGATTTTACTATAGTTTGAAATATATTTAAAGAGTCAGAATTTTTGAGATGGGAAAGAAATCAAATTCCTAAATAATTTAAACTGTTTTTTTTTTTTCATCTTAGAGCATGAGTTATTTAATCCTCAAGAGTGCGGAAAATTTTACTTTTCAATTTATATCGATATAATCGCATTGAAATTATTATCTTAAAATGCATGATAAAATAATTCTGAATCGAAATAGAATTTGAACAAAAATGAGATTTCAAATTTGCATGATTAATTCAATACCAAGATAAATGTATTCTTACAATATTAATAATTGGATTTTGAATTTTAAAACCCACCTCATTCCAGAACAGAGTTCAATTCAAGCTTATTTTAATTTACCAAAACCTGAAGTAATCATAGAACGAAAATATTGCTGAATAAATTCAATTGGGCAAAATAGGATTATAATTTTGAAAAAAATAGATAAAGTGAGCTTCATAACATCGACATTAAATTGTTATTACAAATAATGTTATTTGTTATTATATTATATTATAGCGTATTTTTTAAGAAAGTGCATTCATTTATCTTATATTTGATATTAACACTTGTAAAACAGAGTAAATAAAGATATATTGAGAATTATTATTATACCTTAATTTTAAAAGACTTCTTCAGTCTTTTAATATAGCTGTTTAATGCTATAAAACTGTGAACCAAAGATATTAATTATCACTTTCAACACATTATATTATATTTCCTCACAACATGTTTCCCTCATATTAATTATATTTTAATTATATTAAATAATTTGAAAACATAATGCATTTTTAATTTTTGCAGTTGGGAAGTATTACTTTCTGCAAAATGCTTCAGAAAGGAATTTTGTAGTCCCAAAAAAGCAATGCACAGGAAATGTATTCTAATTTGAAAATGCATTCGATTTATAAACAAAATAAAATGCTCTGAATTATTTACAGCTAATGTAGTTAATAATCAAGGCAATCACACCTAAAATTATTTAGTATATCTTTTAATAACAGTGTTCCCTTTTCATAGCATAAAATAATCGAACCATGAGTAAGGCGGGGAACACCCCGATTGTTCAATTTTTTATTCTCAGAACCTCGCATGCGAATGTTTTGTGTTCCTTAAAAGAAGTTGAAAACCGAGAAGGCATTTTGACTAAATTATACCAAAATGTGATACAAAAATATAATTTTACCGACTAGCCCATAAAGCAAATTTCATTTCATGTCGACATTGTTAGCTTTAAGTAATCGAAATCATTGTCAGGAGAATATACATATACATAAACAGTTACTCATTGATGGATTTATTCCAAAATCTGACATATATCTACACGTTAGATATTACAGTTAAGTACTTAATTTTTATAATTGTGATGACTAAAGCGAAACTGAATTCGTACTGTCATACATTAAGTGTGTTCTTATTAAAATAATTCAATCCAGAATAGGATGACACAAATATTCAATATTTACAATTAATTTACATTTTAAACATCTAGATACAGATTACACACTTTCAACATAACCCGTAGATTAACAGAATTAATACTAAAGCGTATTTAAAATCTTTAGAACACAAGCCAATAATAAACATAGATTCGAGTTGTCATACAAGTTCTAAGTTTAAAAAATTGTTTTAAGTTTGTTTATTTATGTTATTTTTTTATTTATTTATAATTATTCATGTTTCATATTTTTTATTATTCCTGTTTATTTATTTTTTTATTATTCATGCTTGCACCACATAATTCTTGAGGCTTCGCAGTTATTGTGTTCACTTGCTTTAGAAAGAGATAGACATATTACCTCTGAATGAATTTATTCCAAAATTTGATATAAATCAACACTTTAGATATCACAGTTATGTACCTTATTTTATATGTATAGTTCTTTATATTTTATAGTTATTGTGCTTTAGAATGAGGTAGACTTATTACATCTGAATGAATTTCTTCAGCATTTGAGGGAGATCTACAAATTTGGTGCAAATGCACTTTACCAAATTTCACACATCTAGTTTAAAGATGATTTCAATTATCCTGCTCAGAGACAGACAGTCGAAATTCTAAAAATATGTTTTTCATCATCAGATCCAAAACATGAAGAATTATTAAAATCTCAAATTCGAATTTTTTGGCCATTATAACATTTGTTTTCTTTTTATACTTCATATACGAGAAAGTAAATACCAAAATTGTCAAATAATATTTATTTTTATTTTTTAAGATTCTAATTTAAATAACAACAGTTAATCATTTTTCCCCATTCACCTTCTATACATTTAACTTACGGGCTACAGTTCAGTTTAGTTATATTAATATAACGTCCCATTTTTGAAACAACACTAGAGTATTTTGGGATAGAATTCATAATTTTGAATAGCTGTCAGATGTCAAGGACGACACAGCTGGCACCCAATTCTCCGAACATCCACACCACACCAGCTTGAGGGTATTTAGGCTCCAACGGATTTGAACGTACACCAGACCCGTTAACACTATCAGGTCTTCAGTGAAATCGAGTCTCGAACCTGAAACCATCCTTTTCAGAAGCCCAGACCTTACTACCAAGTTAATATGTCCCCTACGAACAACAGAAACAATATTTTTCTCCAACAGCCACTTCATCCACAATATAGAATTCAATACATTAAACAATTCACCATTCCTTCTGTGAAAAGAATCACAAGATCATCGTACCTCGTAAATGTTCTTTGATCTAGCTACGGACCAACAGAAATGGAAATTTAAATTTTCTACCTCAGACAACATAAATTCACGAGAAATCAATTTAAGCTACATTCCGTGAAAGAAGGGTTCTTGAAATAAATACATTACAAAGCAGTTATTCTCTTCCTGGAAAATAGCTCCCTACTGATAACGTTCAAGGTATTCTTAACATTTTTGTTCCATATTTACGTAGAACAATTTCCATTCAGTTACTGGGAATTCCAAATACTATTCTTTCAATTCTTTATCTATCATGTGGTGTTTCCAATTGATGTAAACATACTTAAATGCGTATTTATTTGGTTTTTCTGTATTTACCTTGAGAAGAATGTTAATTATTTCCCAAAATATCTCTACATAAAAAGCTAACGCGCTTGGCACAAGAATCGATTTTATTACACACTATCTGTAATCCAGCACGTTGCTGCTGCAGAAAAAATAATTTTGGAAATATCATTTGAAATTAAAAATAACTGTCTTGTTTAATTAGGAATGATAGAAATAATAATATTTATTTTCGTATCAGAAACGAATACATTCATTGAAATTGAATGTTATTTAAAGAAGTGTAAATAATATATATTTTTTTAACTTGATTATTCAAGACCTTTGGGTGAATAATATATATATATTTGTTTTACCATCTTCTGCATAAACAAGCAAATTTTTTTACTGTCCGATTCGTAGTATCCAGTACTTAACTGGTTATCTGGAAAACATTAATTTTTTTCGATTCAGTCCTCACACTTGAAATGATAGACCTTGCTCTTTGTTGGTGGTCATCGAGAATGGAAGTCAAATGGGGAACTACAATAGTTTGAAATTAATAGGCATGTTGGGAGGAATAATGGAAATTACTAGAGTGATTATGTAATTTTACTATGCCGGTAACCATTACGTAAATGCATGTAATAAGTATTCAAAGTTTTATCGCAATCGGATGAGCGGTACGGCAGTGCATAAGAGACATACAGAAAAACATTTGTTTTTATTTCCATAGTTTAGCGAATGACAGAAGTTAGCCATAAGCAAATCACTATACAAAAGCTGCTGCTTTGATTGTGTCCACGGCTGCACTTAATTTAAAGCTTAATTGAAACTGCAAAATACTATTAGATAGTCCTAGATTGGACTCATTGAAATCACTATTCCTTCAGCTAAAAGAAGATGTAACAGAAAATCAATAAATTATTGTCAAAGTCTACTCTAATGCGAAAACAGGTTTAATTGTTGCCCGAATCTAACAACAGATGCTATCAACGGTAAAATTAAGACTTTTACAAAGTATTTTCTCTGCATATTAAATTCAGTTTACGCTTTTATTTCAAAAAATATACGTTTTCTTTAAATTTTCACGTGTTATAATTTGTTAAATTATTATCTTTTCTTCATTTAAATTCATATTTTTCGCAATAAATAAATGATTGAAAAAACAATCTCAATGCATTTCTGTTAATAATTCTTTCATTTTTTAAAAAATCTTATTCGTAAGTTTTCAAATCACCTTCTTTAATTTTATGAAGGATCACATTATATATGCATTTTTCTTAGAATATCAGAGCTTTGTTTTGTTACTATTACTTATGACCTTTGTCACAGACAAGTCCACTTATGAGGTCAGTGATTTAAGCCGAGTTGAAGGTCCTTGGGCACCCGAGGGTAGAAGTCTGAAAATGAAAATGACTCTCGCATATTTGCTTGCACAAACCCTTTTTAAAGGGGGGGGGATTCTTTCACACTCCTCATAGACATAACACAGGGCCGAATCAGGACTGGAAGCCGGGACGCCCAGATCATGGGAAAGACGCGCCGCCCCTAAACCAAGACGCTGGCTCTTCTGAACGTATTTATATTGATTATGCATTTGCTTTGGTAAATGAGCTTCATAAGACATTTAAGTGAGAAATTATAAATTGCAAACATTGCATATGCTTTTGAATCAATACCTCATCATTTCAAAGGGGAGATTCTTTGAAAAGAGGAAACTTCATGTTCTCTATAGAGTAAGTTATGGTGGTATTTTTTACTTCCTATTATCTTTAATATTATAAATTAAATAAAAAAGAAGCAATTATTAAGGATTCGGAGAATTAGAGTAGAATTTTCATGGTTTAAAATATTAATAGAAAGATTTCCTAATATTTTTCATTGATTGTATGGCAATTATTTGAATATTTTCATATTTTTATGTAGCGTAAATTTCTACTGCATTTTATATGTTGATTTACTTTCATTACTTCTAATTTTTTTAAGTTATATAATATACTATCAAAACCTCTTCTTGGAATACTCAAAGTCTTTTTTGAAGAAAACCTTTGAATGAAATATACGTTGGGGGGGTAGCAGATTATGATCTGTAAATTGCAGTGAACAATATTCATTCATTTTTTTAAAAGTAATAGCAGCTCATGATGCTGGATACAACGAGCGCAACTGTGATTATTTTAATGCAAAAAAAACATAAATGCATGATACTTTTCCATTAAATGGCCGTAAGAGGTCGTCAATGTCAGTCAAAGGCGAGTAAAGTTACAAAAAAGAATAACGTGAATTTAATTCATTTTAATTTGACGTAATGCTGCATTTTTGGTAGTTTTTTTCCTTTTTTAGATTTTTTTCTTTTTTTGCGATTTTTCCCTTTTTCCGACTAACAATAATTCGGCGATTTTTTAGTTGCGCCCGTATAACGGAAAGATACCAAATACTTTTATATATCCTACAATTTGTCAAGAAAATATCAAATCCTATTTTTTATTTTTCATATGATACATGAATACAACAGAGAATAACAGCCGGGTTTTTCCTGTTAGAATTTGCGTTAATCAAAACTTTTGGAAAGAAAGAAGGTAGTAAAAAGTTATTATGTGAAATCCGATCTTAAATATTGACAAAAATCAGGACTTGATATTTCTTCTTCTTGTATACAGCCGACCAACCCGACATCCCAGAACGAAGCACTATCGACAGGATTTGCTGTGGTCAACTGCTGATCAGGACATGACATTATTTAAAATAATTTGAAGTTGAATCATGCAAAGCTATTTAAAGCGAAACTGCATCGCTTGGATACTGTTTTGAACTAACCCATTTTTTCCCATGGCCACATTATTATGCCTTCAGGATTTATGTTATCATATATATCTGTTACAGCTTCATAGGGCATGATATCGTGCATATCTTTCCGATGGAAGTAGCCTCTCTCATATAAGATACCATGAGACATGAAGGGAGAATCACGTGATCATGCTAATGAAAGGGTTAATTCAATAATTTCAAATTCTTCATATTACATTAGTTTGTATCGATTAATAGATTAATTTCTTTTTCCGCTTAAAACAATAAAAAATCTTTATAAATGTCACTGAAATAACGTTACGTCAAAAAATGTTTTAAAAATGATATGTTGCTTTAAGAAAACTAAATACCATAGACTTTTCTTTTTGTTTCATTCGTATTGAAAAGTCTTCCCGGAAAGTTTATTCTGGTATTATTTTTTTGAAATTTGATATATTGTTTCATTTTTAACAAAACCACTTAGAACATTTTGAACAAAAAAAAACTTAAAAGTATTCAAATATTCTTAAAATAAAATTTTCTGACAAATTGACTAAAACAAATGCAGGAAAAATGATTAAATGTAGTAAATTGAAAAATATAGCTCAATGTGTTCCATCATTAAACGAAGACACTGAATTTCCAAACAATATAAAAAAAGGATGCAAACAAGATACGCTACAGGTAAAGTGTAGGACGACAACCACGAGCCTTCTAAAATAAACATAGCTGACGAATAATAATGCCACTTCGTTTCGATTTCCATACAGCTATTTCCAATTTTGTTGGTACCTACTGGTAACGAAAATAAATCGACAGAATTGGAATATTTTTCCATTTTATTTCTTTTACTTTCTACCTGGCGATAGTAAAAATTGATCTCCACTCAGCCATTGATATAGTTAGAAACATTCTGAAAGAATCAGTCGTAAACATCGATGAGATGTCTTTGCTTCTAATTTTATTTCGTCCTAAAATATTTCATGCCAACAAAAACAGAAAATGTTTGCACCAATGTAGCGTATAAATGTAGAATGTTAGTTGTTACAAAGTTTTTCGTGTAATAAAATGACTTTGTAAACATAATTGTACCGATGATTCTGGTTGTTTGATTGATGAATCGAAAGAATTTTAGTTTTATCCTTCAAGTTCTTTAAATAAATTTGTTCAATGAACGAAAAGTTGAAAATTCCGGTTTTATTTTAAAAAATAGAATCTTTAATAATCCTAATTTTAAGTCATTATTCATTCTGTAGCATTCTTTATTTTAATTGCGGAAAGGTTACAGTGAGTAATTCACTAAACAGTTTAGAGAATTTACTTGTGTGAACTGATAATTAGGATTTTTTAAAAATATTCTTTAAAAAGCAATACTATTTTTATTAAAAATAGGTAACACCGAACTTTTATTGAAGTATTTTCAATGCTTCATTTTTTAAGCAAAAGCTGTGAAAGGAGTGGATTTGAATTGAAAACATTTGGTGATTATTCAATTTATTTTCTTCTAAAACTTCTAAGACTTAATATATTATCGTATTAGGATATTATTCAACACTGTAAAGTTAGATTTTTTAAAAATTCAAGCGATAGCAGAGAACTTAGGAATTTATATATAGTGTTGATTTAACATGTAACAAACTACTATATATTTAATGACATAATAAGGAATTATATGAATGTGGCAAATGAGGCTTGTTGCAGTGATTGTATAATTTCAAAAAGTTCTGTTTATTTTATTAAATTAATAACAAACTATTATCTATTTTAGATTTACTCAATGGGGGATTTTTTAAATTTATATAATTTTTTCCGTGTAAGCTGTTTAAGCACTGATTCAGATATGGCTGTTCTTCTCTGTGTTCTATCTGTGATATGTGTAAATGAACTTCTCTATAAAAGTGGATTGTGTAAGCGAATATGTGTGTGTTATCTTCATTTGTGGTAGAAGTCAGACTTCTTTCCTGGGGTGATCAAGGGTATTTACCCTCAGAACCTTCTGGATCTCCTTTCCGTGGAAACACGGACACGACAAAAAGAGTTTTAACCAAGAGGTTCTCTTGTAAAATGTTTCAACAATTTTATAAGGACAATAGCATTGATTATAATACTAAATGTAATAAAGTTCTCCTTATCTAAATCCTATATTTATAGTGCAGAACAACAGTTTATTTTAAAATCAGTTAAAACTTATTAAACTTACTTACTTAAATGTAACCCATGTAATTAGGATATATAAAAACTATTACCAAATCATTCAATTTGAAAAATTATAGCTAAAACATTACTTTGCCTTATAACATTATCTTTTGTAGCAATTAAATAATTTTAGGATATTATCTATGTAAGGGAAAATAACTTAAGAAATCCTATTTCCTTTTATATCTATTGTCTATAAATGTACTAATTAAGAGTAACACTATTCTGTTGTATTCTTGAAACTCAAAATGAATATTTACCTGTAGATAGAGCACCAATTTGCACGTCACACTTCCAAAAAACCAAGTTTCTGTGACATCCCAAAGAACTGTCGGTGGCAGACAAAATAAGATCACCAAGAAATCTGCTAGAGCCAGATTGACGATGAAATAATTGGTAACAGTCCGCATGGTATGGTTTCGGTACACAGAAACACATACCAGGGCGTTTCCAACAAGTCCTACCACGAAGACTACAATGTGCAGTGAGATGAGAATCCATTCCAGTGGCGTAGGGTAGATGTAATCTTGAATCATGGCCAAGTAATCTTCGTCAGATACACAGTATTCATTGGTACAGACAGGAGTTCCATTTTCCATAGATGATTGGTTAGGCTCACTAGATGAGTCGTAAGTCAAATCCAGTATTTCCAAAGGTAATGAATTATTGAAAGCTGAATGACCAGTGTGGTGGGGAAATTTTGAATCTGAAACAATATCAAAATAAAGATATTACTAAAGATGCTGATATCTATATAAAAATACACCATAGATACAGAACATACAAAAATATTTTATATAATATATACTTATTTATTTTAATTTTAATTTTAATTTTTTCCACTTTTATCTAAGGTTCTCTTTTAAGTATGTATAGAAAACTTTCTTTATTATATAGTGTAGTCATAAACAATCACTTGAATTTAAAAATTATAGTAAAAAAAACCTTGCAATTCGGAATATAGTTGTTTCGATGCATTCTGAACACTTTTATAAAACTTTAAAATGAAACTAATTACGTCAGTAAATTTCAATTTGAGAGCCCTTTGATAGCTCGAAAAATGTCCAATTTTAATGTTAAGTATCAAATGTAAAATAAGCAACTTTTATGATAATAAAAAATGAAATAAAATGAACCTATAATAAACTGTGAATACAATTTATGCCGTACAAAATCAAAAGTAAGTGAACATAATATGTAAATAAGTTATTACAATATGATAAATATATCCTTCGATGGATTTGCTTTAAACATTGAACAGAAACAATGCACTTGACTACTGTGCTTATCCACAGTTATTAAGCCCGCATGTAAATATATATTATATAGCTATAATTAAGCATATAAAAGTATTTATGTTAATTTTACATTAGAATAAAAAAATATTTAGAGCATAAGTAGTTGTGTGATAGATATTTTATAACATCAAAACAATAGAATTAGCAGAACTTTGGAAACATAAGTACTTTACAATTATCTGACTGTATAAACAAATATCGAGTCCTAGAAAATATTAGATTCTTCATCTTACATGAAAATTAACTTATCGAAATGAAAATTAATAAATCTGTAAAGGGAATTTAATTTCTGTCAAATATAAAGTTTAATGAAAAATAATTAAGTTTGTAACCGTAACTATTTTCCTCGGCCCTCTATCGGCCGTTGCCATGAACAATCTGTCCAT
Source organism: Argiope trifasciata (assembly GCA_026543055.1). NCBI lineage: Eukaryota > Metazoa > Arthropoda > Arachnida > Araneae > Araneidae > Argiope > Argiope trifasciata. The sequence goes on from JAPMOQ010050131.1 coordinate 1,287,124, forward strand.
GTCTTGGAAGTGAGTGTAAAGCATGATGTAATCCTGGAGTATTATTTTAATGCATATAAATGTTATTGTCCTAAATTGTTTTGTCCCCTTGTGAATCATGTCCTTTAATGTCATTAAATGTATTTTTAACTAAGTTGGCATGATTTATTAATATTAATAGTCTACCCTGACATAATTAAAATTTTGGCGCTCTCTCGGTCACAATTTTATATATTATGCTTGTAAAGCTCACAAAATCTTACTAATGCAAATGATGAATATACGTAAATTATTGAAGTCTTACATTAAAAGAATGAAGATTATAATGTGAAATCTATTTTAATATTATCTAAATATTTATTTAATGACATTTTTTTATTTATAGAAAAATAAATAGTAAAAAAAAAAGTACTAGTAAGTGAAAAAAAGCGACATCCTTTTGAAATTTTGATTTTTTTACAGTTGCAGCAGCTGTGTTTACATTTCTCTATTACTTAATAACTTTTCTTTATTAGTGCACTAACCATCTTAGGTCGATTGTAATCTTATCAAACGTTTTAAGGTGGCTAGCCATTGAAAATATGGGTTCGTTGAATCTGAATTAAATCTCTTATGGCGAATTTTATAATCAATGTTCCTTCAACAATGTATTTGTAAGCATCGAACTGTATTTTAAATTACATGCGTTTTGTCTTAATAACCTTTTACTTGTCCTATTATTTGTATTCATGAATCCTTTAATGGAATCATGCTTGACGACAACATAAAACAATCAAAATTTAACTATCTGATTCACTTTATTTTTTACATAAATTGTGTTGATATATTTTTTTGGACAACGGAAATAAATCATGCGATTACATATTATGAAACCATCAAATTAGTTTGAGTTTTAGCATAATAATAAACACATTCTTACAAATATTACATAAAAATATATTTAAAATATGACCAAAATGACATAAAATAATCCTGGAGCAATAATGTTTCGGAAATTATTACAAAAATTAACGAAAAAATGTAACAAGAATTGTAATTAAGTAATGTTCATTTTTTTTAAAAAAATAGCTCCTAGATCATATCATTATGCACCAAAATATATTTAAGAAAATTTTTGTAATTTTAGGTCAAATGGTCCGTACTATAGAGTATTAGGAGACATATATTCTCTTTATTATAAGAATAAAGATCAGAGTTAAACAAACAAATAAACGTTTTTCAAGAATCAGAGATAGCAAAAGAATTAAAAATGTTTCTGCACTTTTTTTGAAGGATATTTATTCTCACCATTTTGAAAACAGAACTAAAACAAGGAAATTAAGAAATCTACGTTAAAGTTCATCAATTGTTTTTCTTTTATTCGATAATCAACACTTTTCTTATATTCCAATCAATTTATTTTTATATTCATTAATTTTGGCTTCAGATTTGAAAATATTCCCACAAATTTGAAAAACTCAACTCTGGCTGGAAACTTAGTTTTTCCATTAAAAAATTCCTGAATTTAATAAAAATTCCTTAAAAATGTCAAGATCTCGGCATCGTTTTTATATAAAATAATAAACAAGCATTTAGCAATTAAATGATTGAAATATTAATACAATAACGCCACTGCAACAAACACTCTGTGAATGCAAGAGTTTTCCTTTCCTCGGCATCAGAGATGTCAGGCAAATCGGTTGTCTAATGGATGAATTGAATGGGATTGCTTCTGACATTCCGATTCTTCCCAAACTGTTTCCAAGAGTTACGGAATACAGAAAGTTCCGTGTATATCGCATTTCAGGAAATTATTCAGACATTGAGAACAATATAAAATGATTGCAAGAGAAAGGATTGTGATGTATTCGAACAATATATCAGATTATATTTATCTTAGTTATTGAGAATATACGAGTATTAATTACATGAATTATTATGATACAATGCCAAGTGTTAAAGCGCAAGTGAAAGAAAAGAAAGTAGAAAACATTTGTTTAGCTAAATATTACCAAATTTGGTCTATTTGCTGTTTTAAATAATGAAATTTAATGAAATAGTAATGAATTTGGAGTAAATTTTTAACAATGGAAAATCCGTATTTATACAAAAAAATCCTATTTTCGTCATGAAGTTGGAGTTTTGGCGCTTTTTACATATAAAATTTCTATCAAAGCATTATTGAAATTACAATGCCTAGTAAAATTTTTACTTTTGATTAATTATTTCAAGATATCTACAAATACAATACAATTTCCATTCATTCTACACAGTTTCGACACCTAGTCCGAAAAGGCATTTAACCGCATCGAAATTTCAACTTTATTTCTTGTACATGAAAAGCATGAATCTTGGCTGAAAAGAGTCAAGAGTTCGTGGATTGTTCAATTGCGAATCAAAAGTACGACTTGTTTCAAAACAGTTAATTTAGCCAACTGCATTTATGCCACTATTTGCAGTTGGTGATGGGGATTTGAATTGAAATTTTGCTTAATATAATGAAACAAATGAATCGGTATATTATGGAGATACAGTTTCATAACATAATTTTAACCGATTCAACTTGAGTTTTTCACTTTGAATTTAAAAACACAAAGAAATTCCAACTGAAATCCTCAGTAACAAAAGTTTCAAGTAAATGAAGGTTTTTAATCAGGAATGGAATTAGGAATTTTTAAAGTATTTTTATGTATCATCAACGAAAACATAAAATCCCATAATCATTTCTCAGTAATTCCAAATGACAGGGAGCTTCCTTATAAGCCAGAGATGCATATTTCCTTTAAAAATTATTTAAAAAATGGTTAATAAATAAAATCCAGAAATAAATTGGGTGCTATTAGAATCTGCATAATCAGCAAATCAAATATGGCCATAAAAATAGTAATGATGTTCAATATTTTCTATAAAAAAATACATCAGAATAAAAGTCTTCTAAGAACAGATCCTCCTTTGCAGCCCCATACATTGATCTTCATATATGCCAGTGCTTGTAAGTTGTAACTGCATTTGAGTGCTGAAAAAAAACTTTCACAGTCTGTAACAGATATGCATTAAATTGTTTTATTGCTCGTAACAGCCGAAAAAGACGCAGATTGCACTTAGAAATGGTTTCTTTTTACTGGCGCCTACCGAATGGAAATGAGGTCATCAACAATATCTAATATGACACTCATTTAACAGCTCACTTGCCACATTTCTTTTCTTGGAGATAATAACTTAAGATATAATTTTCACAGGTTTATGGGTAATGAGAAACAGGTTGGAAGCAATAATTATGTTCATAATTAAAGAGAATTACGGACGTTACTATTTTTATGATGACCTTATTATTATTTATTTTTATCTGGTTCCATTGTACTGATCTTTCGCCTAGTAGTATCATGTGAAATAAATTTTTAAAAAATGAAATCTACGATAGCAAATTTCCAGTTATCATGCGAGAACATTATTCTTTTTTATTATTTGTTTTAATTTATTTAAATCATTAACCAGTTTGAAACAATCACGAAACCCTTCTCTATTGCTCTCTCTTTTTATTATATATATATATATATATATATATATATATATATATATATATATATATATATAAACTTTTTTAAACTTTTATTTCTAATTTTTCTAGCTTGCAAATTCAACTGCTTTGGAAATTTAGTAAAAATTGTTCGTTTTTCTAAATATTGATGAATACGTAATCTGATAGTTTTGTAATTATTTCAAACCGGTGTAAAGGGGTTAATGACTTAAATTAATTAAGACAATTCATATGAATTCAGAGAATGAATAATTTTCAAATCAAATTATAACTTCACTTCGTGATAAATTTCTAAATGTCACAACCTTCTGTATTAACCCTAAAAGCGAAAAAGTGATGCCTCAAAAGCGTTGCGATTTGTTGCCTATGCATTTTGAGGCTTCAAAAACCTCAAACCAACCAACATCCTGTTCTCACATGATAAAAGATGATGAACACACTATTATAAAGTCAACTGAAAATTTTGATTTCATTAATAAATAATTTCTGATGGAATGGAGAAGTACTTTCGATATGAATATTAAATAAAATAATATCTCAAATTATATACAATTGTGTTCCTTAAACTAGAATTAAGCTGTAAAACAATATGAATATTGTTTTATTTTAAAATTCACAAATAATTATGACAAATGAGGTGTGTTGAATTTCGGGCTGTTATTCAATCAACTAAGAATTAGAATATTAAAACGAGCATAAGTAAATAAATGTTTATATTAAATCTCAAGCATTGGGTAAGATGTATATCCCAGAAAAAATATCCAGACATCATAACAAACAGCTTTCAAATTATCAAATTTGATTAACATAAAATTTATATTGAATCTTTAGATGTGGTTGCTGTTGTCGTTTTCTATGGACAATAAAAAATTCAAATGTGACCAAAAGTCATAAGGACCAGCTCAGAATTTTTAAATGTATATTAAATATGCATATCTTATTATATTATGTAAATATAAAATTTATTATTTCATATGCTACGAGTAATTATCTCACGAAATGAGAAGATATATTATGAAATGATTGAATTATACAATTTATCGTATATACTTTTAATAATAAATACATTTCAGACACCAGTTTTATACGTAAATAGTCTTATTTCATATCTATACTTATAATAAAGCTCAATGTGTGTGTGTGTGTGTGTGCGTGTGTGTGTGCGTGTGTGTGTGCGTGTGTGTGTGTGTGTGTTGGCGCTCTACAGGCCAGACCATTGGACCTCCAGCTACCAAATTTGGTACATGTATACCTTGGAGGTCCGGATTATGCACCTCGGAGCCCCTTTTTCGAATTTTTAATTAGAATTTGAATTAATTAAAATTTAAGCGAAATTTTGACGTTTTTCCGCTATAACTTCCGAAAATATGATCGCATAAACATGATTTTTACATCAATTTAAAGATTAAAAAATTAGCTTTCAAACGGTATCAATTTTTTTAATTTATAATGTAAGCCTTTATTTTTAACGAATTTTTAAAGAAATATTTTAACTATGTTTTTATCACGTGACTGGATAAAATAAAAGAATGCCGGAAGTTCAAATAAAAAAATTATCATCGGAAAATAAATCTACAGAAATGCAACTTTTAAGCACGTGACTGGATAAAATAATATAAATATAAAATGTGATATTTTCTTTGAAAAATAAATGCAAAGCAAAGGTTTCTACAATCGTTTGCAATATCTATATCATTAACTCAATAAATCTTCTTTATTTACGGTAAACCTGATTGAATTTAGACAGGATATGCATTGAAGTCCCTACTCAATGGCATATTTATGTAATCGTTTGCAATATCTGTATCATTAATTTAATACTTTTTTTCCCTTTCTCGCTTTCTTTAAAAAACATATTTAATATTTTGGCAACATCACCGATTTTTTTTTAATATTTTGGAAGCATAATCGATGGTTAAAACTAACTGATTTATAAAATTAAAGAATATTATTAGGAAAAGGTGTACTTTTAGAACTTTCCGTCCATCATCTTAAAGAAAATATTAATTTCAGGTCAATCAATGCCCGGAATTACTTCAAGGCTAATGAATATGTGATTTAATTGAAAATTTTAGAATGCTTTACTCATGGCGAACCAGCTGGTCGCCAAAGGCGGCTAGTTTAAAATAAAACATAACGAAACAACGTATATATGTGTAAAGAGAAGCAAAACATATCTATACTTATAATAAAGCTCAATGTGTGTGTGTGTGTGTGTGCGTGTGTGGGTTTGTGTGTGTGTTGGCGCTCTACAGGCCAGACCGTTGGACATACAGCTACCAAATTTGGTACATGTATACCTTGGAGGTCGGGAATGTGCACCTCGGAGCCCTTTTTTCGAATTTTTAATTGGAATTTGAATTAATTAAAATTTAACCGAAATTTCAACGTTTTTCCGTTATAACTTCCGAAAATATTATTGCACAAACATGATTTTTATATCAATTTAAAGATTAAAAAATTAGCTTTCTAACGGTATCAGGTTTTTAATTTATAACGTAAGCTTCTATTTTTAACGAATTTTTAAAGAAATATTTTAACTATGTTTTTATCACGTGACTGGATAAAATAAAAGAATGCCGGAAGTTCGAATAAAAAAACTATCATCGCAAAATAAATCTAAAGAAATGCAACTTTTAACACGTGACTGGATAAAATATAATAAATATAAAATGTGATATTTTCTAAAAAAATAAATGCAAAGCAAAGGATTGTATGATCGTTTGCAATATCTAAATAATTACTTCAATAAATCTTCTTGACGGTAAACCTGATCGAATTTAGACAGGATATGCATTGGAATCCGACTTAATGGAATATTTTTATTATCGTTTGCAATATCTGTATCATTAATTCAATATTTTTTTTCATTATAAAATGTGATAATTTCTAAAAAAATAAATGCAAAGCTAAGGTTTCTATAAAATCTGCAAAAGCACGTCAAATTGAAAAAATTAGTTTTTTTCACCGTGTTGCCATCATTTTGATGGAAGTTCAAATTAAAAAAATTAAAAAACTATCATCGCAATTTAAATCGGAAGAAATGCAACTTTCAGCACGTGACTAGATAAAATAAATATAAAATGTGATATTTTCTTTAAAAAATGCAAGGCAAAGGATTCTATGATCGTTTTCAATATTTAAATCATTAATTGAATAAATTATGTTTATTTATACAGGATTGAATTTATACAGGATATGCATGCAAATTCCTTTCTAATGGCCAATTTGTAAAATATTATTAATAGACATATATATTGTTTAATACTATTAATTTGATCTAAATGAAGTAAATATTTACATTTTATGAAGTTTGAGTTAAACAATGCATTTATGAATAAGGATTTTTATATTTTTTCATACTTTGCTCTGTGAACCATATTTTACAAAATATTTTTATTAATATTTTATATAAAAGTTGCTACATCAATCAGTCTACTAAATCAATCATTAAAACTGACTGATTTATAAAATTAAAGAATATTATTAGGAAAACGCTTTTTTTTAGAACTTTCCGTCCATCATCTCAAAGAAAATATTAATTTCAGGCCAATCAATGCCCGGAGTTGCTTCAAGGCTAATGAATATGTGATTTAATTGAAAATGTTAGAACCCATTACTCATGGCGAACCAGCTGGTCGCCAAAGGCGGCTAGTACTATATAAAGCATGACTCCGATGTAAAATGACTGCAACAAAACGTTTAATGTATTTAATAAAGCCTAAGATCCCTTCAATAAAAGTGCTACATCGTTTTATTATCCCTTTTGAACACTAAATTTAAAACATTACTTATTTCAGAGATTTTCAAGAATTTCCATGTTACTAAATTTTTGATCGACAAAACATACTAAATTATTCGAGGAAATGGCATTGTTAATAACCACGCATTTTAATTAACTAATAAAGTATTCCATATATTTGAAATATTTTATGAAAAATCTGTCTTATATAATATAATTAAACGTAGAGATCATGTTCTTGAATCATTGGTTTCAAATTTGATAGGGATGAGCATTTTTACTGCTAATCTTGTGTTCTGAAATTCATTTATCCTGGTTTCTTTTATCTATTCGTCTTTTTTAGCTATCTCACTTGCGGTGTATGAAATGGATCTCATCAAAAATTTGCCAGCAATCTACAAATAAATAACAACATAAAGACGATATACTAAATTTCACTCGACTAACCTAAAATGATTTTCAGTAATAATATTCATAGACAAAAAAAAAAAAAAACTCATTTCTAAAAAGATGTTTCAAGAATTTCGGATTGTCTGAAATGTGGAGTTTCGTCAATTATTCCAGTTATACTTTTTTCATTTTTGACGATTCTTTCTTTGTGTATGTGGCACATAATAAAATAATAAAAGTGTACTTTTTTTAAACAATAAATCTTCAGATTATGCCAAAGTAATTCTGGTAAGGGTACTGCTCTCAAAAAAATAGTTAAAGGAGAAAAATGTAGTAAAACGCTATTTATATCAAACCCAGCTGTAAAATTCCTCATGAGATCCAATTTAATTTCTCTTATAAAGAATCTTTCTAGTTTTTTTTTTCTTTGGCACTTTATGTGGCACGAATAACACAATTATAATTTTATGTAATTACATTTTGTAATTAAACCCATCAAAAGATAATTAATGGCTAATTATAAATAAAAATAGGATATTTTAATAATTAAAAACAACGAAACGTAAGAAAATGAAAAGTTAGTTTAATTTCATGGATACTAAGGAGCATGTTTGTAGATATATTTTCATCCAAGTGTAATGAATAAATGTAAAGAAATGATTGAGAAAGTAATGTTATCCTATTCAGCACATTTATTTATTACTTACAAGGTAATAAGATTGTCTTCTGTGATCTCGAGAGTTTATCAACCGTAATCTTTAAGCGCTCTCAACAATGTTAAGCAAAACTATCTGTAAATTGAAGCACCTTTTAAGGATATACCATTAAAATGCGTTTAGTACTTATTCAGTTTATCATGAAAACTCGTTGATGATTTTTCTACCAAGTTTATGAATAAATATATTGAAATAGTCATTTGTGCTTCAATGAATTCATATCTAGATATCTTAGAGTAATAATACTAATTGATAAGTTGTGAGTATAAAAAAGAAATTTTTTGAGAGTGAATAATCTATACTAATATTATAAATTTGGAAGTTTGATTTCTGAATCCATGGATGGATATTTGTTGCTCACTCACGCCAGAAGAATAGGATGAAATTTAGCAAAAAGATAGATTATAGTCAGGAATAAAACATAGGTTACTTTTTATTCCAGTTAATTACGTAGTTAATTTTTTATTAATTAAAAACTAACTTTCGTGCCAAAAAGCTGAGACCAAATACAATTAAGACTCCGTGTTTTTTTTCTCAAAAGGTATGGAGTTAGGTTTAGTAGAATTTTGACCTATTATTTCAAACGATTCTGTTTATTATTTTTTTTTAGTGTTTGACATTTAAAATCAAATGTTGCTAATCAATCGATCTTTAGGATTCATTCTGAGGTACTTTTAAATTAAAAGAAAACAGAATAAAGGAAATAAAAAAAATTCTAATCTGTACTGCGTTACCCCAACTGGAGTAGAAAAGTCAGACATGCGCGCTGCGCCAACTGGCGTTGAATGTTCGCTATATTGTTGATAGATGTGTTTTCCTCAATTTAAAAATTTAAAAATTATATGCATAATAATGTTGTAGCTATTTAAATCTCGATAGATAAATTAAATGGATTCGGCCTGATTTTAAAGAAATACGGACTTGATTTGTCGTTTTGATTTATTTTTGGTATACAGTGTAAATAAATTGTTTTTACGTTAGCTGTGTATTTTTGTTATTAAATTGTATTAAAGTTATATATTTTTCGTATATGCTTATACTTTTAAATGTAGCGTTTATAGGTTAGGTTTAATTTTTAAAAATTTTTCATTTTTTGACAGTTTTTCGTGCATACACGTCAAAATTTCAAAGCGAACAGAGTCGTGGATAATAGCTAGTTATTTATATGTTAAAACAAAAAAAGAGGTCTTAAAATTCAAGAAGTTTTGATAAGAAGAAGTTTTAGAAGTTTTGATAATTATAATCATTATACCATCCATGTATTCATCTATTCTTCAAACAATTTTGCAAAGGCATATTTCTGTTTACTCCTTCTACAATTTTACAATGTTCATATTTCTCTTTTTCTTACGAATCCGAAATAATCTTCATTATAGTTTAGCAAATTTTCCAATATAAGAATTACCTACTTCATTCTATGTAAATGTTTATATTCAAGAAGTTTGTCTGCGCATAACGCAATATGACAACAGGCATTTATTGAGATAATAAACCATATTTTTTAAATGAAAATTTCAAAAACAATAAAGTATTAAACTTTTCTAATATTTTTCTGTAATCATAGTATTTTTTGGCAAAAATAAGTTGAGTTGATGTTGTTGTTTTTAAAATAAGAAATATATTGGTAGCGAATAGTAAAATTCAAGAACATAATAAGCGTATTTTACTAAAATGTAAAAACGAGATAAAACAATATTAAGATAAAGAAATGACAAAATACGTCAAAATGAAGGGAAAGTCGAAAATGTAAAAATCCTACTATAAAAATAAACATATTTGAAAAAGTTAAACACATTCGTTTTTTTTTTTGTTTTGTTTTTTGCCAACCATATCTCACAGCCTTAGAAAGAATGTACTAAAATAATATTAATGATGAGTATTTAATAAACTGCATTCAACCAAACCCTTTTGCAGGAAAGAAAGTTGCTGAAGCTCGTTCAAATTTATGTCATGAGGAGTGTTGGTAATGAAACAATTAATTTGAAAAACAATCCTTAAGTTTAGACACCATTCTTAAGAAAATGTCTTTTAAAATTGAAGTAAAAATAGTTAAGTAGAAGTTCCTATAAAGTGTATATACTTATTTATAAATTTTTTTACTCACATGATTAACAAATAAGATTTTTAATTTTTGTAATATCATATTCTCTCATCATTCTTTTTCATAAAAAACAATAATTAATTTAGCTTTTTAACCATTTTAATTTCAACCATAATGAAAATCAGTAACACCATCGAATAAGTTTTCATTTAATGAATTGGGTATACTATAATATGTTTTAAATATGAAAAAAATATGTTTAATAAAAATTATTATACATATATTTTTCCGTCTGAATCAATATAAATGTGACTACTGCTATATTTTACTAACAGTTTTATTAATTTTACAAATTTTGCACTAAAAAGTCAGTATTTTTTTAAAAATAATGTTATTAATAATAGATCTTGCTAAATATCCTTTTCTTATTTTGAAAGATATTAATATAAAAGTATTTGAGAAAGTAACATATTTTAAAAATAAATAAGGGAAAACGGATTGACTTAAAGGAAGCTTATATAATACTTCCAGGGCTACTAATGTTTGAAATTGGCGTCTGTCCTTAAAACATGCCACGAAATTTACCAGACATTAGAAGTTTAAAATTAGCTGACGCCTTTCAAAGCAAATTGCTAAATTGCTAAGAAATTTCATAATTTATCCTCGTGTTTCCTTTTACTTTGTCAAAAAGAGTTTTAACTAATTGAGTTTGAAGAAACGTATTAAGTAATATACTGAAAGCTGTTACAACATACATTTATTAAATTTATGAATTTAAGGTTTGTCATAAATAAGCTTTGTCAACAGTTAAGCAGTATTTTCAAATATGCTACAGACGACACATGAAAGAGAAAAACACAAACTACAGAGCAAAAAAAAGAAATATTTGCATATATATTACAACTATAATTTGTTTAGGTGTTTAGTTAGGAGCTCACTAAGGATTTTATAAATTGAAAGTATTTTGTCTCCATGGAAAAGATTTGGCTCACCATTTTACATTTTAGATTTTGGCTTGGTGACTTGGGCTCAGATATTTATTTTATCGCTCGGGAAAAAATCCGAAGTTTTCTAAGAACATATAAAAGCTTTGCTACAAATTCAGATTTGTTTGTTGCTGTTATCACTTTATTAAGTGAGTGTGATACGTGGCCATCAGTGTGTACAATGTATGCTGTGTATTGCTTTACAAAGCAGAAATGTAGTATAAATTTTTTATGTGTATTACAGTTTAGTTTAGTTATATTAACGCCCCATTGTAAAGCAATACTAGGGCTATTTTGGAATGCACCTCGTCATTTTGAACCCCGGTTAGATGACGTGGGCAGCACCTGAGCTGGCACCCCCCCCCCTCACCACACCATACCATACCAAATGTGCATTACAGAATCTCGAGTTATAAAAGATTGTTTCAAAAAAATAAGCAAAACATAAATAATTCGCAATAACACTATATGATTTCTCAAAAGTATCGATTTAGTTCAATAAATCGGGAATTGACATAGCTATAATCATCAGTATATCATAAAGCTACAATCATTATACCATTTTTAGACATGCATCAGTAACCCATATTGAATAGTTCAGGCCATTAAAAATTATAAAGAAAGATTTTTTCTAATTTGTTTTTTTAATTATCCAGGGTTTTGGAACCATTTAGGCATTATGCCTATTAAAATTCTTAGAATTTCGAAGATATTAAATTCGACGATTTATTGGATATCTTTATAGTATAGCGTTTTTAATATATAAAATTCTGTTTTTTTTTGTATTTTCAAAGTAACGTATAGATGCCGATACAAGCAACGTACCTCTAATTCATTCTGCCAGAAAGTAATTTATTTCATTCCTAGGTCTGTAAGATGCAGGACCAAGGAATGTTTTCTTTATAATGCTTTCTTTTTCCAGGCGTTACAAGGATATATGTTGCTTATAAAAGATATTCGTTATAGTAGTTAAATGATTATTCGCATGCTTTAATTTTTTTAAAGTAAATATAAACTTATAATAAAAGATAATATGTGTGTTGGGCTTCATACAGGCTAGTCCGTCTTGGCCTAAAGATAATAGCTTTGATACACTCATTTAGTGCTCTGTACTAAGACTCATAAAATAACAGAGCAGTCATAATGTACAACAAAATCATAATGAATCTGTAACTTTATATTGTATATGTATATAAAGTTAAGAATTTTTTTTTAAAGAAGTCATTAAAATCGAAGACGGCTTCTCTCATAGCACTATATAGTGGCATAATTAACTCGCTTATGTTTGTTAACACAATGTTCGGTGTTCATTAACATAAAGACACAGACGTCAGACATTATTGAGTCATACTTAGGCAACACACAGCAGCACACTTCGAATGAACAAAAGTCCACAAATAGTAAGTGGTTGAAAACGACAACCACAGGATCCAAAGCGGCCAGAAAGAACTCAGCTGGACGAAGGAATATATGTAGGCAATAACTAGGTGCTTCCAAAAGCTTGCTATTCTCTACTGTCTCTTCGCTTTAACTGTACCCAGCTGCCAGCTCACTTCTATAAGACTAGTTGCACCATACAAAACTCGAATCTGTTTCAATAGTTGTCCCTCAAACTAGGAGCACAGTACTAATACTCAATCCACTATTACACTATGAGCTGTATCAAAGTTTTCGTTTTGGGAACTGATCCAACTAAATCACAGTTGACTCGCTATACGAGTAACAACAAGCGGACTTCGGCATGCCAGCTGGCCTTTCATAGATTCCAGAACAAGACAGAGAAGATTCTCTAACAATAAAGCATAACTCGCTTTTTATTGGACCTGTCCCCAAAATTCTAGCATCATCTAATTTGTCACCAAAATCAGGATTCTTGTCGCTAAATCCGGGGGTAATCAATCCGGCATCCAATAGATCTGTTCGTAAATCGGTCCTTCTTTCGATGGAATTAGCCAAGCTGACAAGAGATTCTAACATTACATATATGTTTATGGAATACCTATTGGAATAAATTATTCATTCTTTAATATATAATTTTTTATACAAGTTTAAATCTTATTGATAAGTTAATAGGAGAAAATAATTAATAACATAAAGCGGAATTGACTAAAGACTCTTGTAACTTTAAAATTAGATTTTTAAAAAAGAATTAGCTACCAACCTTCAATTAAGTAAATAGTATTTTATGGAATTATTCTTTACTTTAAGTACTTGATAGTTAATGATAAAATTTAAGTGTTTGATGAACATACAATATTTTTTAATAGATTAGTTTTTGTGATGGCATTGTGTCTCATAATGCATTAATAGCATCATAACATAAGTACATTACAAGAGTAAGGGTTTTATAATTTCATGAATGAATTATATGATTATCGCGATTCCAACCTTAAAAATATTTTGAGGAAGTAGCAATCAACAGACAAGTTATATAAAGTATTTAATTGAAAACTATGTTACATCAAGTATTTGACAGACAATTTTAAAGAGCATTAAGATTGACGAACCGGCTGGTCGCCAAAGACGGCTAGGATAAAATATATAGACAATTACATTTATTTCAAAAAGAAAATTCTTAAGAATTTTTTTACTGTTACGGGTAGAACATTTAAAAATATGTGTCCACGTTTATATATTGTGTAATTAAATTTTCATGAAGAAAAAAAAATAAGGAAGTGGAATTCAGTTACTCTACATTGATGTTTGTGAAAGGCATCAGGCAAAGTTGAAGGCTTTTTTTTAAAAAAATAAGTTAACACTTTTTATTGTTTTAAAAGAAACAATTTTAATATATAAAATTACTAACTTCAATCAATAGTAATTTAATTCATATATCCTTCGATAAAAATATTTATAATCATTTCAAAGCTAGAAATGGAAATTATCAAACTTTTCCTCTCTTTTTTTGTCTGCATTCTCTGAAACAATTACATAAAAATGTTTTTTTATCGTAATAATAAGTACAATCGTTAATATTTTTTTTTTCATTTTAGAATGAATAATATTGAATTAAAATTCCATTACTATTTTATATAATATTCCCTCGTGCAATAAATGAATACAATATTTTCTATTGGAATAATTATTTTCTTATGGTATCTCCAATATAATTATTCAGTTCTTTTCTTTTTAGCTTCATTCCAAACAATTTCCATCAAGAGAAAAACTACTGATGGACAATTAATTAGAATTCCCTAAGCAGTAGGGCGGCAGTTTTGTTGAAAAGAAATTCATTTTATCCGAAACATATTAGAATGTAAAATGCTGTTTAGGAAATGCATTAATCTTTTTTGTTCTTGTTACTATTTAATTTACATTATTTTGATGAATAATGAATATTCGTTTAATTTTATTGGCTGAGTGTTAGAGGTACTGAATTCAGTAATAAATAAATAAAATTTATTTAAAAAATAAAGCATTTAATTATAATATTTTTTTTAAATTATTATACAACATACTTTGAATAACTGTTTTAGATAAGGATGGTTATTGTAACTTGTTTTGCTTATAAATAGGTAGGTATTGAATATAATACCTAAATTTGAACTTGGTGGCTGTTTATAACCCTACTTCCTACTTCGGACAATTTGGAAGGAACTGCCCTAGAATAATTCTAAATATGCCGAAAAAAATTTCATAGTTCATCGCTATATTATAAATCTAACGGGAAAATATCTATACTTATTATTAAACTGATTTAAATTTTAAAGCATGATTTAAAAAACAGCATGCTCTATTTACGCTTTAAGTACGAAAAAAAAATATTTGTCATAAAAAAATAAGCCCCATTTTCAGGTATATCGAAAATAATTATGTATATTGATGTTTTTAAAGCTTAATTAGTAGTATATATTTCGTCATGTGTATTCAAATCTACCCTATAGCATTTTAAATTCTAAGGAAATCATACAAATGCTTGGTGGATATTTTATGCAATGAAATTTGACCCAACGTTTGACGATTTGAGATTACCAGTTAATGCTCTAATTTAAAAAAAAATTAATAGTTGATATTGCAAAAGTATCTTTCATTCCTACTTGTTAGTTGAAGATAGTAAGATGCCAAAGTGATCATTTAGCTGATTAAAAGGAACTAAATGATAAAACAGGGTATAACAGCAACAGAAGCAAATAGAATCATTTAATGAATTTCATATAATGCGCAATATTATCATAAAAAATTTTAATGAATTATTTTAAAAAGAATATTAACTATTCTTAAAAAGTATTATTCTAACTGAATGAAAGTAGGTTAACCCAATCATAGTATTTTTACTTTTGATATATTTATTTGATATATTAAAAAAAAAAAACTCGCATATTGCTTATTAGTTATTCCATAATGAACAGCTTCTACTCAGCTATTATAGTTTGAACTTAATTTTCAAAGGATTTATTTGTACCTGTTAGCTTGTACTTCATTTTCAAAACAGGAAATTTATAAATAAATCATCTAACTGACTTATAAGTTCCATTTTACATGAAGTCATTATTTAAAATTCTATCCAGTAGGAAGGTTTATCGTTTTACTTGATATATAATGATGAGCAAAATTATATTCATCTTCATTATATTTAAAGAAGTTGTTTTATTTTGTACCTGTGTAGTGTAAAACATCTTTTCGTGCCATATAATTCAATCCTTTCACAGAATTTTGAATTGTATTATCTTAATTAATTGTGAATAAAGTTCGCTTTTTTCACAATATTTGCATTTAGTCTTTTTCTGTTGATGATGGGAAAAGACAAGGAGAGGAAACATCTCTGTATTTTGCATAAAAATCAGATGTCACAATACTCAAAATAGACTTATCTTATTACCTGGCATTTCCTGTTTAAATGGTATTGTGGTGCCCTCTATCATTCTTGTTTT
The DNA here is from genome assembly GCA_026543055.1 of Argiope trifasciata. Lineage (NCBI taxonomy): Eukaryota > Metazoa > Arthropoda > Arachnida > Araneae > Araneidae > Argiope > Argiope trifasciata. The sequence continues at coordinate 1,303,366 of JAPMOQ010050131.1, forward strand.
ACAAACGTTGCTGAAACAAAGTAGACGATTGTCTTAACGCTTTTTGTCCTTCCTTTTGTGTTTAAAAGGGACTTAAAAATTCTTTTAATGTTTTAATAGTAATCAGATATACATTATAATAGATATTTACTACATTTTTCTCTACTATTGATTTGAGTGCTGCCATAACGTTACCTTTAAGGTCTAACGCCAACCAAACAATCTTGGAAATGATTTTAAGCTAATGAATGAATTTCAGCAATTTATTTAATAACTTAATGCTTTCATTATCATATATTGCACTGATACTTTGTGCAAAACTGATTACTGAAAATCTTAATCATTTGAATACATTTCAGTATGCGTCCTTTTACTCTGTATTAGATATTAAGTCAGGTATTTCTGTGTGAAATTCTGGGCGGCTTCCTTAAAGCTTTAATACATACGAAACATTTCATCCCTACTCATTGTAATTAAGATAGCAGCCGTAGCTTAAATTAAGGTCAGGAGAAACCGGGGGAACAAATTGAATTAATTGCGCTATCCAAGCTGTGTCCATTCTACACATTACACTATTATAATTATAAGCTTATTTTCTAATGTATAATTGAGTTGAAATTATTGCAGACAATTTTAAGAATATATAGCAAGCAGAAAGACAGGTAATAATAAGATTTTAAATTATTGATTCTTGCATAGAAAAGGAAAAATTTTAAATCTTTAAAAACAAAAACTTAAGTACAAAGTAAAATAAATTTAAATGTTTCCATTATTCAAATTAATTGATGAAATTAATTAAAGAGGAGAATAAATTAATATGCAGTTAATAAGTTTTGAGGAAAGGAATAATAAGTTTTTGATTTCAGTTTACAGAATGGTAAGTTATAACTTCGTTGATAAATTAATATCAAGTACAAAGTAAAGTTAATGTAAACGATTCTATTAATGAAAATAATTAATTAAATTAATTAAAGGAATAAAGTAAATGATATGCAGAAAGACAAAGAGAAGCTCTTTTTTAAGTTTTTGATTTTAATTTACAGAAGAATAAGTTATAATTTCGTTGCAGAACTCATCTCACTAACAGTTTCTTCAATCTCACATAAAAATTATGTATAGAGTATGAAGTTTATGATTTCAGTTTCCATTCACATTATTCGCACACAAACAAATTCATCAACTTAAACTTTTAAAGAAAAGCGTTTTTAGTTGCTATACGTCAAAGCAAAAGTGGGAAATTCGCTTGCGTTAATGACCCGGATCAAAACGGCGGGGATATTTTTAATCCCGTACAATGTTACAGATCATGCTGAGTGATTATATTACAGATGCAGTAAGTTTCTGATTGGGCTCTAGAAAAATCAAAGCGTTACAATAAAATAACATTAATGGAAGTAAAAATGACATCGAATTCAAAATATGCAGCTCTTCTTTAATAAAAGTCTTAGGTAATAATCTAAGTAAGAAGGGGAAAAGAGTCTTGATAATTTATATAGATGAACTTAGATGGTTTGTAAATGTGTGTTATGTACCTTCTTTTCCATCTAGAATAAAACGTAAACTTGGAAATAAACGTAGAAACATTTTTATTTGAGTGTCAAAATCCTCTAGATTTCTTTGTCGCAACTAAGACTGCCGGATTTTCAAAAGTAAAGGGTATTGCGTTTTTGAATACCAAATCCACAAGTTTGATTGTGCAAGCTTTTAATATTATCAATTCCCTTGAAACATTCTCCAAAGTCCTAAATTATGCTTTAAACTATTTAAATTAATAAATCAAAACTTAAAATAATAAAGAATTTCGTCAGGGCTGCATATTTCTCAAAACTGTCTATCGTACGCCAACTTAGTGTTTTATATATTCCGGCCACTTATATTTGAAAAATTTAGTTTCGCATCATCAGAGATAAACGATTTTTGTCATAAAAGGACACCATCTTTAAAGATGACTTAAAATGCCATTTAATGTCCGATAAAAACTTTATTAAAAGCTATTATCTTGTACTCTCCCGAAATTACCCTAAACTATGAAATTACTTATGGTCGGTAACTCACAACAAAAATTTATAATCGTAGTTAAGATGAATTACTGCCCTATAAGAATGCCAAAGATATGTTACTTTATAAAAAGAAAATAAGAACATATTCTCTTGCTATTAACAAGGCTTAAATATTTTGCAGGAAAATATAAATGTCTAAGTTTGTCAGATAATTGCTTAATAATTCAATTAAGCGCAGATCATTTTCAGACAGAATTAAAAAAAATTATAATCTGTTCAGCAGAGCGGTTTATCATTAGGCTATTCATTAGTTATCTTCAGAAAAAAATAATTAGCAATTGACAGATAATCAACAATGTATTTTCTTAACCATTAAAAATATTAAGTCGGTTTCGAAAGAAATTAGAAACAACTAACTGAAATAACAAATGAAGACTGTAATTTTTTCTGAAGAATTGAAGAATCAGATTTTTTTAAATAAAAATATCTAGCTTTTTTCAACAAATTTGAATAGTAGGATTTTGTAAAGAGACACGTAATATTGAATAATTATGATATAAGTTTAAGAATATATATTAAAAGAATTGTATATACAATATACTATACACCAATGTAAATAATACAAAATTTTTATGTCTTAGGAAGATACAATAGTATAGCATAATGGAATTATTTTTCACAATTCTTAACTTTTTTTGTTATTTTTAGCTTAGGGTTAATTTCTACACATGAATTCTTTTATTTAAAACCTGAAAAGAATAGAATAGAACTGAAATTTTATAGCTTGTATTCTATTTATGCCTTACCCTTTTATTTATTATTTATATTTTAACAAAGTGTTTTAAAAGCAAATTTTCTTTTCATATATTTGGCATAAAATATTTAATACTTTTAAAGTTCTGGAAATTAATAACTGTGATAGAATTAAATTTTAATTTAATTTTTGGCAAGTAAACAATAAATTTAATATAAAACATAAGTTTTGACTCTCAGGATTTATAGAAACATATGAAATTCCATTATAAACGATGATAGTTTATAAGACTATTTTGACTTAATGATTTGTAGAATTAAACTAAACAATTAAATTTAAAAGAATATATTTTTGAATTTTAAAATAATAACTGTTGATTTCTGACACTTATAAAGCTACTAATTTCTCCTTGAATAACCTTCACAACCGTATCTGATAGTTGCACGTAATTGAGAATCTTATAGTAGGTGAACAGAATGTTGTAAAACTGTCTAAATTATCTTCAATACTAATTGCTAATCAATGCCATTTTACTCAGAAAAATCGTCTTTATTTGACTTTCTTGCGTACCTTCTGATAAATTTGTGACCCTCTTCTGCTCCACATAAAACTGTGAATCCTTAGCCAAGATGCGAATCCCTTGAATGTCATTGGCGAACGAAAGTTAAGAAATATGGATGTTTGACGTGAATCTAGCATTTTAATGAATCTGAATGTGATATTGTGAATTTCTCGAAATTAATTCTTGACAAATAACCATACACAACTATACGTAATCTTGTATGTAGATTGGATGCCTTTCTTTCCCATATATAATATAGAATTACAGTTGTAATCGCTATATCGGTAGCATACCTAATTTATTAATGTTGGTGATTGCTTTTTCATACATCTTAATTTACGTATAATTACTGAGTTTTTAAAAAAAATTTGATAATTGATATTTCATATACTAATTTGTGTGACAAACTCTATATACCAAGATCTTTCCATTTTGTACTTATCGGGTTCGCTGTATTAGACGACTGCAGAATGGATTTCATTCGAAATTTTATAAATAACTCTAAATTTCGGTTAAAAGAAATTTATAAAATTTCGACGAAGTCTTTTTTGATTATCGTGTTCACTGACAGAGGGACACCTATTCTACCAAAAGTGTATTTTTCACATTTTGTTAGGTCGGTCGGAAAGCAGAGATTTGTCTAAAATCTTGAGCTATAATTTTTTCTTGGCAATTATAATAATTATATAATTTTATATTATATAATTTTTTCTTGGCAATTTTTCGTATACGAGAATTTTTTTTTAACATTTACACTCCTGTGCCAATTTTTTTAAAAAACAAAGGTAACTTCACTATGATTAATTATAATTATATATCAAATTACAAGTCACAAACATCAATTTAAATATTATTTATTGTGTATAGATAAAAAATTCATTAAAATTTTTTTTAATATTCTAATGTGATTAAAAATGAATATAAGAGTCCGTTCTGAAAGCAAATAAGTTTATTTTCGTTCAATTTTTTTGCTACAAAGAATTCACTGGAGTTAATAAAATCCATCGCTATTGCTTGATTATATCCTTACAAGCTGAAAAAGTGTTTCTATTACTTGACAACTTTTAGTCAAGGATTTGTCAAGAGCAAAGACACAATTACTGCAATTATGTTTCTTCGTGTGATAAGCTACGACAGTGTTTAAACAGACTATCCCACGCACTTCATTAAAAAGTTTTCAATATTTTCAGATCGACGTGCATTTTAAAAATAATTTCTGCATTTCTTTTTCTGAGAGTGTGAGAGCCGTTTCCTTATTATCTTGAGTATTTGAAAGTTTTGCAATTCACATTCTCCATCTATACTGAAAAAAACATGCAATCATTTTGTATGTGAAATAATTTAAAGAAATGAATTTCCAAAATTAATAAATGCTTTTGAAAATCTGATTCGATATACTTTAAGATTCGATTCGATTCGATATGCATTATAAGTAGTGCTTGTGTCTATGATTTATAGTTCAATGGATCTAAAATGATATAAAATTAAATTTATTATTCTTATTAAATTATATCACATATCTGCTTGAAATTAATTGTGTTGCAAGTAAACATATAATCTATCGTATGTATTTTAGTAAGGATTTTGCAAATTTATAATCTATTTAAACCTATATGTTATTATGCTAAGCACCATTACAGGGGGTGACAGATGGTTCCAACATGGTGGCTGGTTCTTACTCTCCTAATGAACATAGTAACTCCGTAGAACTGAGTCCACTTTCATCAGTGGCAGAACGTGTTCTGGCGGTAGGGGCTCTAACATGCCGGTGATGGCCTTATCGATGATTAACACTCTTTTAAAATAACACGGAGAAATTTGGAAGTCAAATGAATATTTACCATTTCACTCCACACCACTGTAGTTCAGGCAGGCTTTTGTATTTTCGATCAAATTTAAGAGTCAACTTTTTTTCACTTTGTTTCACATCATAAAATAATCATGAATGGACTTCACTCTTTTAGAGGAAGGATACTAGCATCAGATCTCAGATATTTGAAAAAAGTTATTTATTTTTGCATTTATGCTGTGTAATTTATATATATATATTACATATCCTCAGAAAAAGAATGTATCTTTTATAGCAATAAACTATTTTTATGACTATCCATTATGTCTAAAAAATTGATCTTCGTCTATAAAGTTCATATTTTACTCTTCAAAATTCGAGTAAAGAAGAATATTTTCGCCGATTATTATGAGGTCTACAAGACAGACAATTTCTTTTTTTTTTCTCTCAGCCTTCAAAATAAAATTTGAAGTAAAATCATATGAAAGTTGTTTGAAACAGCAGCCTTTTTCCGTTTAAAAGGTTTTTTTAAATTTTATTTTTTGTAGGCGAGAAGAAATATTTCATTCTTTAGTTGCTTTTTTGTACTTAGGTCCCATATAAAAGTTCCCAAAGAAAAAATGTGAGAAGAAAAGAATAATATCCTCACGTATGTCGGTACTTTTACGAGATTTCAGGTTCCGAACATTGTTATTGGAAAAATTCTTTACAGATGTCTAAACCTGATATCGTTATAATCCAATTGAAGGCAAGAAAAAATATAAGAATCTCTAAACGCTGTTGAATACATCTAAAAAAATATATATAAGTGATAAAATTTTTCTAAAATTTTCTGCTATGTTACAAATATAAAAGTATTGGAGCGTTTGAAATAAACATTGAAACAGAAAGCTATAAGAAATAAGCAATATGTTCTTAAAAAAAGGGAAATAGAACTCTTTTTTGAAGGGAGAGGAAAGAAAATTCCACCATATTCTTTGAAAATCAATTAAAACTAAAAATTTAAATGATCGATTAAGCAAGGGAATTATTTCTCATAATTTTTATAAGAAATACAATAATAATGAGAAAAAATGTCTTTAATTGGTTATGTTTCGAATAAAGTAAGAAAAGTATTACAATGTTCACCACCTAAAAAGATACAAAAATGTAAAAAGGAATCAAGTATGAATGAATTAAAAACCCTTTTCTTCATTGAAATATGTTACCATCAACATAGGTATAAATCTATTGAATAAAGGTTTATTAAAATCGTTTTTTCGTCAAGAAGCAAGAAATGTAATAAGTGTATTTTAAATTATTTTATATTTGATGTTTCAGTACTTCGTAATTTTTTCGAATGCCTTAAATTTGAGATATTCCACTAAATATTGGAGATAAATTTTCAAGTAAACCAATACTTTAATGTTTATATACTATTTTTTTATTAATATAAGTATATACGAAAAATCAAATCATTTAAGTATGCCTGTAGCGTTTGAAGAAAAGTATATTTGGATGAAAATTTTAACATTCGTTTACAAAAATTAGGATTGTTTTAAAGATTTTTTTTATCTTTTCAGCTTTTATTTTTCTTTTGTAACATTCGATTTGTAACATATCTGAAAAATTCTCGAAAAAATGTATTCAAAAATAAAATTTTTATGTTTAATACATGAAATTATCAATGAAATTTTGAATTGTTGTCAACAACATTTACATTAAACAATCCTAATTCCACTTCTAAATCATTCAATTTCAAATCCATAACTCATTACATTATGCAAAATAAAATGAGCACTAATAATTTCATTGAGATATCTTCAATATCTTTTTGAGGTACAGTGATATTCATGCAATGTAATTATGAAAAATCTCGTTCTCCTGTGAATATTTCTAAAGTTTTTAAATGCCCATTAATAATTATCCCTTATATGCCAATAATTTGCTATAACTTGGCCTGTAATTGACATAGGGAAAAACTATATATATTGCAGAAAACAGAAATTAGCCTATTGATTAAAACATCAATAATTAATAAATAATTTTCTTCCAAATTCATGCCAACCTCTTCGGATATCTTATGTAGTTTTCAATTATTAGCTCGACCTCTAAACTATGAGCTCGAATAAATAATGTATTATGAAGATGGAAAATTCCAATATTGTAGTATCATCTGTTGCTTTTAAGAAAAACAAAAATAATTATTTTACAAAACCGTAATTCCAAATTACTTTTTCTGTCTCTCATGTTTAAAGTTAGTTTTAATAATAAACTGTTCAAGAATATTTTAACATCATCAATGGATTGTAGGCATTTGTTATAGTAAAGATTATTGCAACACCGTAGCATTCTGTACAAAAATAATTTGTGATAACAGTTACAAAAAGTCAAAAGTCCCTGTTTAAGACGAAAGGATTTTATGAGTAACATAACGCCAACAGAAGAATATATATATTTAAAAGAAAATCTGCATTTCTTCTTTTGACTCTGAGCTGACATATAAATATACCACAATTATTTGTGTATATAATTAAATACACTAATTAAATAAAAAATATTGCACAATTTTGCATTTTAAATAAAATTAATTTTTAAATACGATATTTTATACTCAGTTTCGCTTCCATAATTAATCAAAATACATTCAAAATGCGTTGCAATAATGAAAAGAACGTTTCTTTTCTTCAAACTACATTCGAAACTGCACATGAAAAGTTGTTGAAAATAAAGTAAAAAACATCCATAACACATCTGCCAAAATAAAGTCTTCAAACGTCAGAAATATTTCCCATCAGATTATTGAAAAACGATTAAGAGGAAAATGAAATATATTTCGCGCATCGAGAGATAATCTTTTCTTTTCGACGTGTGCTGTTGGATAGGTCGAAATGCTGTTCTCGTAAGTTCCGTGGATCATCGAAAACAATTCTAGGAGCGTTTAGAACAAATAATATGGATCCAAAACTTTCCTGAGAATTGTGAAAGACTACATTTTTCCGGCGGAAAACGAAATATCTTATTGAATTCTTTGTTCTCTAAAGAAGAAAAATTCTGGTGCTACTTTTATAGATTTTTAAATCTGATGTCATTTCCGTTTATACTAGCCTTCTGTTAGTTTTAATGATGAACTTTATATCTTACCAAAAACAACACGATAAAAAAAGTTAATAAGTAGCATTCTCCTTCAGATATTGAGATATAAGGGCAAACTTTCTGGGAACATTTTAAGAAATGTTGCCAAATTTAACAGTTTTTGGTGGAAATAGAAGATTTTAAAAATAGAGAGCAAAATGTCGATACTTAAATGTTAACGAAGTTATTGCGCCTGTTCCAGAATATTCTATCCTTGGCTATGTAGAAAATTCGCCAACGCTATACAAAATGAAATCGAAGCTTTAAAATAAGATCAGAAAAGTGCAATTTGGCAACTTTTGGTAGAGATGGAAGACTCTGAAGTTATATTTTTTTCTTTATTTATAATGCCTAAAGTAAATAAATAAGAAAAATTGAGATTTTATATCTCAATAAAGGGGGAGATAAGGGGAAATATTTTATTTCTTTTTCACTATGTTCTTTCGATTGCTACTTGTTCAGATTTTTTCATTATTACATTAACTTATAACTTCTTGGATAGAGTAAAATATTAATAAATCTAACTTTGTAAGCTGTTACATCTATTGTAAATTCATTTCACACCCGGAAGTATAACAATCAAGTGGTCATTTATCAAATTTGATTAAAAATTTTATCAATCAATCAGGAACTTATATCTAATATTGTTCTTGAAGATGAGATTGGAGCACTGCTATAATGCTTTGAATGCTTACAAGATATCGTCTAAATAAAATGTTACCAGCTTATGGAGCTTATGTCGTTTAAAAAAATATCAACTCAGTAAACATATTGTATCTTCTGTTTGATTAAAATTATTCTGTAGAAAGTAAACAGACATTATATGGAAATTTTGATCAACAAACGGTTAGGAGAGAAAAATAATTTCCTTCAATAGTATCACATTACAAAAAATGAACCTATATTTTATGCCGGTCTTTGCTTTCTATCTATATTGCCTGCAAATCTATTTTATTCAACAAATATATCTGTATCAGCATTATCCATTTAATAGAAACCCGATTTTTATTATGTTTTATAGTTGCCAAAACAAGGGGAATTTGCTTTTTCTCTTAAGAAAAGCAAACGTTTTCATATAGAGCTTTATATCATTATTTCTTTAATGCCTTTTTCATTTTATGATGTTCTTGGTCCTTATGATTCTTTATTTTTAGATTTTACACAGACAAAACTAAAATTTGAATTTTCGTTTACGCATTAATTACGAAACATATAAAACTGCGTGCTTATCATATAATGAATGATATAAATGAAATTCAAGATTTGAAACTATAAGCCAGTCATCTGAATGATGTCAATATTCTGTTTCAGAATGAAAAATATTCACGGAAAGTATTTCAGTATTCAAACAATATGCATAACTTTTGATCAAGAAGACATGAGATTTAAAAATAAATTAATTCTTTTTATAGTATCACAGCAAAAAAGGAATGAGCCTTTTCTGTATGCCTTATCTTTGATTTTTATGTTATCTGCAAAATATTATGAAACTGAAACGCGGTTCCTATTAAAATTGTCAAAAAATGCACATTTTCTCTGAAAAAACGCAAATGCAAGATTCTTATCCACTTTTCTCCTTAATTCTTCCATGATTTTTTAAATTATTGATTTATTATATTTCCTTATTCGTAATTTATCGAATTTTCTCTTGGACGTTAGTTACGAAATAGGTGAAATTTCAAGTTTACCATTTAATGAATGATATAAGTAAAATTCTAGTTTCGAAATATAAGCAGACTTTCAAATTAATGTCATTATTCTATTTCAGTATGAGAAGAATTTCAGTATTCCTTAAATAGAGAAAAGCATGAAAAAAGGATGCTTTTCCTTTGAATGAATATGGATAATTATTTGTACGTTCATAGGAAAAACAACTATTCCCTTCCATTAATTAAATATTTTCTTTTAAGAAAATCTTTACAGACTGAAAATTAACTTCATCCCACTCATCCAGCTGTCGAATCCTCAGTTCAACAATCAAAAGCTGCCCTTTCTCTTTTTCTTTTTCAAGAATGTAATCCAAAATCCCATTGTGCATGTGAAGGATTTGCGAATGACGCAGCTCCCAGTTTCAAAGTTTTTCTTTGTTATTTGACGTTTTCGACCATCATGAGACTAACCATTTTGTCTCCCCACTTCTGTTTTCCTTTGATTGAATTTTTGCGTGTTTGCGGGCTCTTTCATGCCCCCTTTTCCAATTTGCCTTCCGTATACTTACTGCTGAGGACCGAACGGATTTCTTTGTTTTTGTGGACAAATCTTTTTTGATCTCACCTAAGTATTGATCTTCTTCTCCATTCTTTTCATTTTGTTATTTTGGTTATTCATGTCAAATGGACCAAGTAGACAAAAGGATGTTCCCTAAGGGAATTTTTTCTTTTCTTTCTTTCTTATCTTTCAAAATTTTGCTTAAGTTTCTGTTTAATAAAAAATAATTTAGCTCCAGATAAGTTCCAGAGATAAAATAATGTCATTAACATAAAGGATAGCCAGTTTTGTTCACGTGAAGTATTTCCATATATTTATTAATATTTCCAAAATATTTCTATTTTCAGATTCTGCTAATTAGGTATCGAAAACTTCAGAATGTTAAAACAGAAATATTTCAGCTCACGAATATTCCTGTGATAAAACTATTTTGCAGAATTATATCACATTTTTGAAATACTTCTATTATAGGATTCTAAAGTTTTCAATGCCTAATCAGCTGAAAGAAAAAATGCGAAAAAATGTTCTCCCAGGAAATATTCATGTATTCACATGGAATATTCCTTTGACAAATTGTTTTGTAGCAATACTTCCAAAATATTTCTATTTTAAGATTGTGAATCTTCCGATGTCTAATCAGCAGAAAAAAAGTACATATATATATTTAGAAATATTTAAAAAAACATTTTTCCGTTATAAATTAGCTTAATACATTTTATATTATTTTATTTCCTAATTCTGGCAATGGCTCTGATTTTTCTCATCGTTTTTAAGTATTTATTTTCTTCTGCTTATCAGTGCGAAGTATTGCTAAGAAAGAAGACAAATTAAAATAGTTCACAAATTTATTTTAAAATATTCTTCGAGATGCACGTTCTCTCGCATCAATCAAAATATAACCGAGATGGTGTTTACATACACCATAGAAATTATTGATAATATCAATAACAGCTTTATGATTTTTAATACTATAAAAATATTATTAAAATCATAATTTCAGAAAAAAGAATGAATTGATGACGGCATGAGAAATCGAGGCAGTAATTTATAACAAATTCAGAAATAAAAATTATATTTTAAACTTATTTTTACACTTTTGATTCCAAGAATGAATTTATAAAAAATCAGAACATCAATTTGTTATTGGATCGAGATTATATTATATATGTATATAGAAAGTGGGAGGAAGATTTTAATATGCTCTATTTTGAATTGGTACTAAATAATATGAATAATATTTGTATGCATGCCTGCTGATTAATCTATTAGTATGAATTTTAAGATGCAAGATCCAGACTTGGCCATGTTACGGTGCATGCGATGTACAATACATGCATACAAATAAGTACAGTACATATGATGAAAGTATCTATGCTTGCATTGTGTTTTAAATTTGCTTGCAATGAGTTATGTTTAAATTTATAACATCAATCAAACATTCAGCATCGGCGTCCTCTCCTAGGGGTAGCGCGTCTTTCCCGTGATCTGGGTTTCCTGGTTTCGAGTCCTGGTTCGGTCATGACTGTTGCTTATCATGTCCTCTAGCTGTGAGTTGGGTGAAAGAGCCTGTGTAAGAGATTTATTCTGTGTTCTATCTGTGAATGTGCCCCCCTGTAAAAATGGGTTGTGCAAGTGAGCGTCACCTTCATTTGAGCTAGAAGTCAGACTTCTTACCTCGGATGCTCAGGGATTTTTACTCTCAGAAGCTATTGTACAAACTCGACTTTTATCGCTGATTTCATCAGGGCGCCCAGCTAGGTGTCGTAAGTAACAACAACATGAAACCTTTAGCTCCGGAAGAACGGAAAATTGAATGTTTTGCAATATTTTTTTCTCATTATAGAGAACAGCTACACAAGAAAGTATACATGAAACATTTAGGCGAGTGTAATTTCAGATTTTTAATTTGGTTTTATATTACATATGATTATATTTGTAATTTATATATTTGATTCCGGACTGCATCCATTTATTTCATGAATTTGATTTAATTATTGATACGCATATGAGACAGAATGCTATACTTTTAAGTTCTACGAACACATTATTCCTAATGTTTATTTTACTCTCTTTAAATTTGATTTGAAATTTTAAAAAACAGACAGTAAATATTTGTAATTAGAGCGTTGGATTCCCCCAAAATCACTAAAGTATAATCGAATGTAAGAAAAATAATGTTAAACTCAAACTTAAATTATCAAGCGAAAAAAAATTACTCTATGAAAATATGCTCATTTAGTTAAAATTCAAACCCGAATAAATTCGCCATTGAAGAATAAAAACTACTCTAAAGATTCTTTTCATTAATGAAAACTAGATGATTCCAAGCATTCTAACAATGAGATAATTAGAAATAATATATATACGTTTTCATTCTCGCGAAATATCCTAGTTACATGCATCATACAATATCCCTCTTTGTCATTTATATGGCTCCGGGGATTATTTATGTAATTGAAACTAAATCTTTTATCCAAAATTGATGTTCATGATTATCTTCGCAAAAGATGAGCTGCTGAACAGCATTATCGTATGGTATCGTAAGCTTTTAAAAATCGAGAACATGTATGCACTTTTGTTTATTTCATAAATGTAATAAACAGGTAAAATTTGAAATAAATAACGATTTGAATAATAAATAAGAAATAAAATTTAAAATAACTAATAGCTTGACTAAAAGTAACAGGTAAAATTGTTTATCTTTAACTGATAACAATGGAAAAATATTATGACACTCAAGAGAAAACTCACGACCTAATCGTAACGAATCATCTAATTAAATGAGCTATGTTTTTTTTCCTTTCAATTAAGAGATAGGAAAGAAAGAGTCGTCTAACTAGGTAGATGATATGAAAAGTATCAATGAACGTGTTTATCGTCGCCACATAGATAATGCCTATGACTCTTCAGAGAAATTAATGTGCATGCCTCCCAAAGCTATCTCACAATAATGATTTCTGTATTATCTTAAAAGTGGAAAAAGTACATTTTTAATTATACTAGGTTCATTTCCGTATAATTTCTTTTTTTGATTACCGATAATTTTTTTAAAATTTAACTTACTGCATAATCTCATTACATTATGTAAAAATATCACCATTATTTTTAATGTTATGGATTAAGTCCAAATAAACATTCAATGCTATTCAGGTGCTAAAACTCAGATTTAAAATAAAGAATTTCTGATAAGAGTATATTTTCATTTTGAAGTATATAACCTTCATAGGACACATTTACAATTAAACTAACAGTCTTAAAAATCTTATCAAATAACAAAGTGGATTTGTTTTTCAAAATCAGAGTATCCGCCATTAGCAATTTAAGTATCAATAACCTGGGAGTCGGAACTTATCAAAAGCGGCTAGTTAATATTATACCATGAACAATTCAGAACAATCAATTAAAGTATTAACTTGTATGTATATAACCATTTAAGAAATAAAGTGATGTATTTAAAATATGACAAAATATTAGAATAAATCGATATTTTTAGTTCCTTTACATTTGTATTTGTTACCTCAATGAGATAAAAAAAATAGATGATGTGCGAAATCATATTAAAAATCTTTATACTATATATTTTTCTAAATCTGTGAATAGTGCAAAATAACTTTCTTTTAACTACATATCCCAAATGCTTAGGTTGGGCTTGAAATATGATAATAACTCTACAAAGGAAAAAATGTTTTTTACAATCAAATTTTTATTTGTTATTTTTTTTAAAACAGAATCAGTACTACAATTTAATTTTCAAGTAGAGTTAGAAATGCAGAAAATCGTGATCATTCTTCAACAAACTGGAGCCATCGAAATTAAAGAATTCATGAGTTTTCGGCATAGCAGAGATTAACTTGAAATAATCAATCACGTATATACTTGACTCAGCAAAGAAATGGTTTTAAAAATAATGATAGATAAATTTTAATGACTTTTAAGCTCTACGATATTACATTTCAAACGCATATAAAAAATAATTATTGTAAAAGACTTGTTTTTCGAAAAAGAATTTACATATTAATGTTGCTTGAAATAAAAAAATATTTACTTTCATTTTCAACTAAAGATACGTTAAAAAAAATTTAATTTTTACTTTATGATATTTTTATTACCACTTTATAATATTTAAAAAATATTTTTGAATGAAACGGGGATTTATTCCAAAAAATATTTCATATATGAAATATTTAAATTAATTAGTATGTGTGGTCGTCCCGTAACTTTATCACATAATTTTTAAAAGATTTGATTGCCGTTTGTTATCAATGTTTATCGAGCACATTGGCGAATTTGCTAAATTATTTTTGTCTTGTAGTTCAGACATTCTCCTTTCCAAAACAGTTAATCTTTTCTAGGAAAAGGAAGGCCTGACCTATCACAGATGGAAATTATTTTAAGCAAAAGCCTTTTTAAGCCTTTTTCAGCTAAAATTTGGCTTCAATCTCCACAAAACTTTAATTTTCATAGTTATTCTCCACCGTTAACATAATATCTCAGAAACTAACAGAGGTAATTACATAAAAATTTCAGCGTGTGTTTTAAATAATATGAACAAGGAAATGAACCAAATTTTTATTGTTGGTGAAGTACTTTTTCATTTATAGGTGTTTTTAGAAAAAATAAGTTGTAAATTTATGGAATAAATGCATAGATACGCTTATTTTTACAAGTAACTTCTTTGCATCTCAAAACATTTCTTAGATTTTGCTTCATTTCATTCATCATTATAATCTATAACTTGTGTAAAAAGAAAAATAAGATTGCTACAATGCAATTTTATGTAGAGTGTTAACAGTTTTGGTTAAATTTTGTTAAAATTTACTAAATTTTTCTACTTCTCAAAATATATTATACTTTCAAATAATGTTTTTGTATTTATAGTATTTTGTATTGTAATTGGCAGTACATCTAAAATCTAGTTTTAAATAGTTTTTAAAGAATCCAATTTTTAAAAAAACCTTCCTTATAGTCGTAGTTTTCCTTTCCGTAGTCGAATACCTTAAATTAAATAAATAGTCTATGAAGGAAATTATCAATGAAAAGGATGTATAACTATGAAGTATATAAAATTTTGCACATTATTTTTTGGTAAAACTTTCTTGAAAGTTATTTATTGTAATTTGTATCAATTTTATGTTTAATAATATACAGTGAAAGGAAATAAAACATTTTATAAATAGAATTTTGAATGAAAGAAGAATGTAAGTTTGCTTGAAGAAATCACCTGTTGTCAAAATAGTAAGAATCCCAACAAGTCTCCAACAGCACCACAAAGAAACCATGAAAACTTTTCAAAACTTCTTCCATTTTCTTCTCCCAGTAAATTAACTAATTTCCTTTGAATTCTTCCTAATTATAAATGTTCTTTCCGCCTAAGGCAATATGTCAAGTCATTACTGCTTTTTTTTTAATGATATCTGCTATTTTTTTTTTAGAAAACTGACAATTCTTTAAATACAAAAACTTCTTTCTCTTATTTGACGTACTGTCTAGATTAGAGTTTTCAGGCGTTGATTTTCGTTTATAGAAGCACCCGGTATTTTAAGTCATGCGTGCATTCTCTAAGAATGTATATAATTATTTTTGTATTCAAAAATAGCTCGGGTTTCTCACTTATAAGAAAACAGATTGTTTGAAACGCAGGAAACAGAATATTTGAAAGGCAGGGAGATTAAAAATTTCAATGCGTGACTAAAGTTTCAAAGAACTGAATAATATATTTCTAAAAGATTGTTAGTTCCACTTTTAGAACTTTTGTATTATTAGACTACTACTAGAATTCTTTGAAGCAGGAAAACAGATATTTAATTCTTGAGTATTTTCAAAATGTAAGCATTTAACGGTGAAATAAAATAAGAATCATTTAATAGGGATGTAAGCAATGTTAAGGATAAAAAATAATATTACTTAAATACAAACTGTCTTCATATTAAATAAGATTTTTTAAATTCATAAAAATATTAATTTTTGTGTGTTTTTTATTAATTTTGCATGAGTTCTGTTTACATGTCGTATCATTTTTATGTGTGAGTTAGTTTATTTAAAATTCTATTTTTAGGTTTCTATATGAAATATATAAAACGTTTACTAAGGTTTATAAATTGTTTATGTTGTTTAAGGTATGTGCCTACCCTAAAATACACGTTTTCATGAAAATTATCAAATTTTTTATTATGTGCTCATTTTATAGCCCATACATTTAAGATTCCAAAACTGTTTCATTTTTGTTCTTACGTTAATTAGAAGCAAAGTTACAGCCTAATTAATAAACCGGAAGTTGACTTTTTGCAGCCGGAAGTGGGAATTTAAAGGGACGCAAAAATGTAAACAAAACGTTTAAGCGATTATTTTGTAGCTTTTAAGCGGTAAAAATGTCAAGATCTGTTTTTAAAATATAAATAAACGTTCCTTTTTACATTTTTAACTATTCTTTTAAAATCTGGCAGCAGTTTTTTTTATTTAAGTTTTAGTAACTGAACGGCAATACTATTATCATTTGTAGCTTGTTTACACGCATAATTCAAAAGCGTTGTTCTTGTGTGAAACCGATTTCATCGCAATTTTAACCCAATTCTTCTTTTTTTTTCCTGTTTTAACGTTAAATTCCAGTTTTTATTGCATAAAAATGCCGAAAGCTCGATCTAAAGCGTCTAAAAAACGTACCTTTTATGGAAATAGGTTCAGTAATTCTAAGCCTAAAAATGATGCATCTACTGCAAGTGCAGCAAAGCTGAAGACCTTGGAAACTGCTGATGTGCTGAAATCGAACGTTCAGGAATTAAATGGTAACAGGATAATCGATATACAAACTTTAATTCAAATGTTTGCAATTCTTTCTTGCCCTCTTTGCTTTGGAACTGGTGTGAAATTGACTGAAGATTCCAAAGAAGGTCTTTGCTCTAATTTCACATTATCTTGTGATTGTGGATTTATGGCTGGATTCACATCAACCCCCAAAATAAGTAAAAGATCTTCAATAAATACTTTATTGGTATTGGCATTAAGATTAATTGGTAGAGGATTTTCTTCTGGGAAGAAATTACTGGGCACATTAAATTTGCCATATGTGTCTAAACAAACTTTTAGAACTCATGAAGTGAAACTATTAGAATCAGTGAAGTATTGTTGTGAAGAAAATCTAAAAGCTGCATCTAAAGAAGTACAGAATTTGAAAAAAACCACAACCTGTGGTGTTTCTGTAGATGGTACATGGCAACGGAAAGGCCATATGTCACTAAATGGCTGTGTTTCTGCTATATCCATAGATACTGGAAAAATTTTGGATTTAGAAGTCATGACGCAATACTGCAGAATGTGTGAACAAAAAATTATTAGCGACCATGAATGCTGTAACTACAAAGGGTCACCAGGTAATATGGAAGCTGTTGGGGCATACAGAATTTTTGAACGTTCAGTATTGAAACGACATTTGCAATACACTGAATATTTTGGTGATGGTGACTCTAAGGCTTTTTTGAAAGTGAAAGAAGCTTATGGAAAAGATAGTGTTACAAAACTTGAATGTATAGGACATGTTCAGAAAAGAGTAGGATCAAGACTGAGAAAACTAAAAAAGAAAATCAAAAGGCTCGGTGGAAAAGGAAAATTAACGGATAAATTCATTGATAAACTTCAAAATTACTATGGAATAGCCATCCGCAGTAATGTTGGAGATATTGCAAATATGCAATCTGCTGTCATAGCTGCTTTCTTTCACTGCTGTTCTAGCAGTAGAAATTTGATGCATGGGCAATGTCCAGAAGGGTGTGACAGCTGGTGTCGATATCAGCAAGCTATAAGCAATGGCAAAAAATATTCAGAAAAGTCACCAGGTCTTCCTAGTTCTGTCCTGAAAGTTGTGAAGTCCACGTATTTAGAACTCTGTGACAGAGAATTATTAAAAAAATGCTTGCATGGTATGACACAGAACAATAATGAAAGTTTTAACAACGTCTTGTGGTCAATTTTACCGAAAGAACATTTTGTGGGGATGGAATCTTTGTTTTTAGGGGCTTAAATGGCAGCAATATTATTTAATTCTGGTTATAAAGGACTATTGCCTATTTTTAAACATTTGACAATTCCTATTAATCCTCTGACTTTAAAACTCTATATGGAAATCGATGATGAACGTATTAAAAATCAAAGCGTCAATCATTGCCCTCCACTAAATTGACTAGAAAAAAGCTGAAAACTAAAAAAAAATCAAAATTAGTTAAAAATGAGGTTAAAGAGGGCTTAACATACAAATATGGTGAATTTTGAGAATAAAAAAACGGTAAAAAAGTTTTTATGGTGCAATAAAATCTTTAAATGTGTTTTCTGGAAAACTGTGTTTTTCAATACTTTATTTTACGCTAAATATCACCAAAAAAATTCTTTTTAAGATTTTTAAAGGAAATTTTGAGAAAATGTTTAAATATGTATTATCTGTGTTATGAATTAAAATCTTATCTCTATTTTCATTTTTAAAAATTTCATTGCTTTTTTGTAATAAAAACATGTCTTTTTTTTCTTAAAAAAATTAGTTTTGACACAAAATTTCAAATATTTCAAAAACTTTTCAAAATATTGCAAAGTTTTTAATTCATAACACAGATAAGGGTATTATTTATGTCATGTATAAATATTATTGAGCTATATAAATTAGAATTTTTGGTAGGAACTTTACCGTAAGTGCAATTTTTCACTAAAATTTGACTCAAAATTACCAATATTTCCAAAATTAATGATAATTTTTTTAAAGTTACATTTATATTCAAAGTTTTATGTCCCATTTTAAATAGAAACATCTTTTGTTTCTTGAAAATTTAAATATTTCAAAAAAAAAGTCTCCGAAGGTAGGCACATACCTTAACTAAATTTTTAGACTGTTAAATTTTTTATTTAATCCGATAATAAATTGACTGTATATTGATTGTTGTGTAAACATGGTAAACAAATTTTCGACTCGATGTAAAAGTGAATTTTAGAATTGGACATTTACTCCAGATCTATGATACATTTTGGATTAAACCCAACCAAACAATTGAAACAAACTTAGGATAGAAAATGACGTCTTCCTATTTAAATGTACGTATATAGAAGTGTTTATACTAGATAATATTACATGCTAAATATCTACACGGCTTTATTAGAAATGCTTGAATTGGAAGCTTACACTTATAACAGGTTTCTTGATCTCTTCGTCAGTCAGATTCTATTTTTGTTTCTTTTTAAGAAATATTTTGTCACTCATTAAAGAGAAACTGTTGGAAACCTAATAGATGTTACAATGTATATTATCACTCATGAAAAGAATATCAGGAAAATATATTGAATCTCTTATCTATCTGAATAATAGATGTTGAACGTATTATATATATCTGAAATATATTATATTTATTATATACATCTGAAATGTATTTTATCTATTTGTTTACTAATGAATGATCAATGTTTTTTCAGATCGTCAATAGCTCGCAGAAATATTTGTTACAATCAGTTTCAGCAATTTCTATTATAATTTCTGTCTTTTTCCATCAATTTGTTATTCATTTAATATTAAATAATAAACTTGTTATCATATAAAACTTATCACGACCCTTTCATACTACCAAATCTCTCTTTGGTATATAAAAATCTACATTACCTTTATTGTGGTTTTAATACATTGTTTCGATTTCTAGTTTGCATTATTTGTCTTTTAATGTCAACCATCAATCAGCGGAGTCTATTAACGCTATCTAATATCAATCACCGAAAGCGTTTATTGAAGTCTATCATCAGTCATCGAATACATGAATGATGATGAAAAAAATGTACTTTTTGCAGTAACAATAAAAAACATAAGAAAAGCTATATGTCTTGAAAACCAGAAATGATATTATGCATTATATAAAGCTTGGAATTATATCAATCAGGATTGCTACAGTTTTTCTTTAATTTCAATTTATTTCGGTATTTTAAAATGAGAATATGAGAATAAGATAAAGAAGTAAAATTATAAAATAAATCATCAAAAATATCTTAACTCTCTTTTCGTTGCAAAAAGTTAAATTATAAAGTAAAAAAATTCTTTTTTATATACATACTATCAGTAAATACTTTTCAATTGTCTATATGATGTATCCTTCCAAAAAGAAATTTAATTTAACAAATACTGAAAATTTAAGATGCTTGAATTGATAGGATGGATGCTTGAAAGGATAGCTTGGATGCTTGAAAGGAGCAAATATTCCTTTTTTTTTCTTAATGATCCATTTTTGCTAGAGGTAGCTTAATTGCTTAATCAATGTTCAGTACATTCCAATATAAATAGATTAGGATACTAAATCAGAACTTTTTTAATCGACTAAACACAATCTATTAAGTGCGACATGAAGATTTTTTCTTTGTGGTTTCGGAGATTTATAATATTTTTAGGCTTTATAGTCATGCAGGAATTTACAAAGCCATTCTTTGTTCCACATCACGTATTAAGATTTTTTTTAATTTCGATTAAAGATTGTGAATTACTTAAATCTCATTCAATATTTAAAATCTTTGGAGATAAAGTAAAAAAATCTACACTAAATTTTTGACGAGACTGTATTTTTTAATTTAACAAAGTTTTTTTCTTTAAAAAACGGCTGAAAAGCAAAATAGAGAGAATCTAAAAGTAACCATTCCATAAAATCCTATAGAATTTAGAATAACCAGGATTCACTTGTTAATATTGATGGAAATATATTAAAAGTGCTTAACGAAAATGGTTCAAATACATGCTGGTTCAGATTCCTGAATCGTTCTTCATCACTTCTCCAACGATCTTAGATTTTTTTTTTAATTTATTCATTTCAACATAAATTTTTTAGTATTTTTTTAATTTAAGAACTATTCCTTAAATATGAATTTATTTTATGTTTAATACGTTAAAGTTATTTTAAATTCCGTTACATAATTAAAAACTCTGAAAATGCTGAAGAAAAATCAGATTAGGATTAGCTTTCAGTATATACAAATATTTTGAATTTAAATAGTTCTTAATTACACTGGTGGAAAAAAAATCCCAACACCAGGAAGGAGCTGGGGTAGATAAACGAAATTTGGTAGGCGTGTTTAAACATCTGACAGATGACGTCGATTCAAATTTCGAGCTACGTGCGTAAGTGTGGCGCTAGTAGCGACACTATGAACATGCCAATGAGGTTTGCTTTAAATAAGCGCTGTAAGGTTCGTGATTGTTATTTACAGTTGAGATTTGACGAAGTGGATTAATGTTAGTCAAGGATGCCTCTGAGAAGACGGAGAAGCCATTATCAACAGTTCACTGAGTTTCAACGAGGTCGTGTTGTAGGGCTACGAGAAGGTGGGTTTTCTTTCCACGATATTGCTGAAAGACTTGGCAGGAATGTATCCACTGTGCATGAGTATTGGCGACAGTGGTCAAGGGAAGGTACTGCCTCAAGAAGACAAGGCTCCTGGCGGCCACGTGGTACTACTGAGAGCGAAGACCGTCGTATTCGGCGTATGGCTGTGGCTAATCGTACTGCGTCTGCAGCTGAAATTCGAGCAGCAGTTGGCACCACAGTGACACAACGAACTGTTACAAATCGGTTACTTCAAGTACAGCTCCGAGCCAGACGCCCTGTACAGTGCATTCCACTGACTCCAAACCACTGCCGTTTGCGACGTGAGTGGTGTCATTGGAGTGTTGTGTTTTCTGATGAAAGCCGGTTCTGCCTTGGTCGCAGTGATAGCCGTTTGTTGGTTAGATGGAGGCCAGGTGAATGCCTGCTAGTTACCTGTCTGCGGCCTAGACACACAGGGCCTACTCTTGGAGTTATGGTTTGGAGAGCAATTTCGTATTACAGCAGGAGCACTCTCGTGGTTATCCCACGCACCCTGACTGCAAATTTGTACGTCAGTCTAGTGATGCAACCTGTTGTGCTGCCATTCATGAACAACATTCAAGGGTGTGTTTTCCAACAAGATAACGCTCGCCCTCATACCGCTGTTGTAACCTAACATGCTCTCCAGAGTGTCGGCATGTTGCCTTGGCCTGCTAGATCACTAGATCTTTCTCCAATCGAGCATGTTTGGTACATCATTGGACGACAACTCCAGCGTCTTCCACAACCAACATTGACCGCCCAAGTGCAACAGGCATGGAACTCCATCCCACACACTGATATCCGGCACCTGCAAGACACAATGCATGCACGTTTGCATGCTTGCATTCAAAATTCTGGCGGTTACACCGGTTACTAATGTACCAACATTTCGCATTTGAATTGGCTCTTCTCGCCAACGGCTCTACCTGTGATCTTGAGACTTTAATCAATTAAATATGTTACCTAGACAAATGTATTCCTAAAATTTCGTTACTGTACAATAATTTTTTCATGGTGTTGGGATTTTTTTCCATCAGTGTATATTCCGTGCAAGAAAGCTATAAATAGCGTTTCGTGGGACAAATAGTACATATTAAAAATATGTAACATTCTTAAAAAGAAATCTAGTCGAATGTTTCTTGGAAAAATTAGTAACAAAAAAGAATAAAGTTCTAATAAGTTAAGGAAATTGGAAAGAAAAAATATCAAATCTAGTATTAAAAATATTGGAATCATCATTTTCGCTACCCTGGGATGTGCTGTTATTAATTTGTAACAATATTTTACTAAGTTTTGTTATATTCCAAGCAATTTTAGGTTGTTAACTATGATCGTTAATTTTTTTTGTTCAAAAGTTTAATTAAAGTAAAATAACTTTTAAATATAGAAAATCAAAAAACCTACTTTAAATGCAAAAATAGAAAATATAGAAATATTTATTTGTCTCGTCCAAAGAACTTTCCTTCGGGGTCATCAAAGAAATTTTTATTCTCGAAATCTTCATAAATATGTTTTCTGCTTTCAACTTTTTTTAAAACGCTAACCATAGCTAAAAATCTACAACTTCAAAAATATGTTTTTATGAAAGTACTTTTTGAAGTAATCCCACTTAATATAAATTAGTTTATGCACTATAAGAAAAAAAATACTACAACTGAGGGAATTTCCTACAACTTTATTTTAGCAGTAAATTCGTGTTTTCAAGATAGATGGTAGTATATATTCTTTCCTGCTGAATACCATAATATTACCTTTGGGTAAACATGAGCATATTTCGTGTTAAACTCTTTTAAAAACTAAACGCAACTGAAATAAAGATGATTTTCCTAACTAAATAAGAAGACAATTCCTTTAATAAGATTTAAACATTTATAGACATATGCTTTGCAGTCTGATTAAATTTAGAAAATTAAGCTGCTTTTAAGGCAGTTTAAATTTTTTTAAATGCTTTTTACCTAATTAAATAAATTTATGATTTCCATTTGTTTTAAGTAAATTTTTCATTTAGCATCCCAGATGATAATGGAATTTTCAATAAAAAAATTTTAATATAAAAAAGGGAAATTTGAAAGAATAGGTATAGGAAAAGATTCTAAACTCTTTGTTCTTAAAATCTAAATATTCTTTGTTTGGTTCCATCATTTTGCCATTTCTTGAAACAAATGCAAAAATTTTCAATCCTTAAGGTGGAATTTAAAATTTGTGTGGTTGAAATGAAATCCGATCAAGCAATCCATATCTTAAATGATTATTAAATTTTCAATTTGTACATCATCCCCACTGGCTTTCTTTTAAATTAAATTTCGGTAGGAACAATACGACAGCTAAATTTCTATTTTAGAATAAGGAGGCTAAATTAAATACAAACAATTCTATAAAATTCATAGTTTTTAACTGTCCTTCAACTGCTACTGTTTCATTTGATCAAAAATTGTCACGTCAATTGTATTTGTGCATATATTTTCTATGTTATTAAAACTTCTTTTTTGAATTTTGGTGAAAATATGTCGCATACGTAAAAATTTAAGAAGGAGCCTTAATTGATTATACTTTGAAAATAACGAGAATAAAATGAACTTATCTAAAGAAGCCTGATTTTCCAGAAAAATAAATGATATTATGTTATCAATCATTCTGTATTTTTCTTTCTTTTACGAACTATGTAAAAGGAGCTTTCGCAGAAACGAATTCAATTAAATATCAATGGTTTTATTAAAATGGGGATGTATAAAAAAGAATGTTTGCTTCTGATATTTAAGTAATTTATTTTGAAATGAAAGAAGTAATTAAGTATTTATTAGGAATATAAAGACATGACACGAAGATTAATAATAGATGAAAAAATCAATTATTTTTTAATTACACGTACACTATTGAAAATAGTTTGTTTTTATTATCAAATGAATAGATAGATTGATTCATTTTTTATGATGCAAGAGTCAATATTAGCCAAGCTAGCCGATTTATATCTATAGAATATGAAAAAGATTGAAGAAGATTAATAAAAAAGAAATAGATTTTACTATCTCAATAGCATTTTTAATTTTAAAAATTTTGATTGCATTAACTTACAGATTCTATTTTCCAATTCCATAGTCTTCTTCACTAGATTTTATCTTCAATTCCAAAAATTAAATGATACTTCATATGTTTTCTTAATAGAATTTTATATGTTTTTATTTTTTTATCATACATGCTGCCTTTTTAGAAGAGAATTGATATTATCAAATTTTGTTTTTTGCTGATAGCATCCTATATTTGAACATTAAGAAATTTACTTACAAAATTCTGATAAATTCGTACTTCGGAATTGCATAAAGTTTTAAGCTACAATTTCGTTCCAAAAAATCACATGGATGTTTAAAGTCAAGCAGAATTTTAAATTCTCATTTTATACAATAGATAAAAAAGCCCAATAGAAAACAGCTTTCGAATTAGAGCAAAACCGAATTTTGCTTTAATGCATTGATTAATCCTTTCGCTATGTATTAATTTTTTATTTTAAAATTATTTTTCAGAAAAGTTTATTTTTAAAAAATTATCAGATCAAAAGTTTTCTTAAAGATTCTAATTAAAAAAAGATACCTCAAATATTAATTACGTCAGAATTTAGATAGTCGATAAGCATGAAAATTACAATAACGTAATATCAATTTACGAATTATTTTCAAAATTAAAATTATTTCAATAAAAAGTAATTCATTCATTGTGATATACTGCATATATTATTGAAAATTCCTATTTTTCAATAAAAAGATAAAGTAAGCTAGCTCTATTTGAACTAAAGTCTTAAAAGAATTTTTAAAATATAGTTTTAAGAACATCAATTTAATGTATTTTTCATCAAATAAATCAACATTTAAATAGATAAAATGATTTTTTTTTCACTTTTCAAGCTAAAAGGTAGTTAAAAGGACATTTGAAATTTGTTACTATTTTATGTCTGTAAAACATAACAGCAAAAACATTTTATAGTAAAAAATTAGGTACTATAAAAGTGTTAATTTTCAATTTTTTAGTTTCCAATTTTTATGTAAATACTACAAATATAATAGAGTTTCGGAATAATTTTTCAATATGCGTTTTCTGCAATACCATTCAACGGTTTTTTTTTGTAAATTTTACAGCCATAAACAATCAAATTTTCTTTATCAAAATTATTTCTATCCTTTCATGCTTTTCCATTGGTAATAATAGCCTGACAAAGTAAATACTAAAGTTGTTATTATATCAAAAATGTCCTAAAAGTATACTGTTTTCTTTAAAACTCTTAAGTTATTTGTTTTAGAAACTAAACACTATTTGAAAAAATATTTTGCATATTTTACATCAAATCTTCACATTTTCATGTACTTGCGTTTCACCCAATGAAAAAGAGAAGATTAAAGAAAATGATAAATCTAAATGACAATTTTTCTTCTAGTACCAAAAATAGTTTAGGACTTTGCAAATTCCTTTTCCCTCATATAAAAATAATTCCATAAAGTTATTATTCCAAACAATAAAAGTCTTTTCTAGTCAATATAAGGATCACTTCATCGATCTGTGATGTCAATAAATGAATTTTTTCAAATCCCACAGATTTGGGTCACCACTAACTTTTTGTATTGCTGTTCTGCCCCCAAAAAATTAATTATTTCACTAATAAAATAAAATTATACATTTTTAAAAAACATATTTATTAATTAATGTATTTATGAAAGAAGTGAAGAATTCATTACAAAATTAATGAATATGCTAACAAGATAATAAATAAGTATAAAAGTAAAAATAGTTTAATTTTTTTTCACATAAACAGCTTATAGTTTTTAAAAAGACTGATTTTTGGAACAGGTAATTAATCATGACCCATTTTCTACTGTTTGAATGGATTCCAAATTTCATTTGCAAAGCATTTCAATGGAAACACTTCCCAGCAATCAAAAGTTAGTCAAAATACTTAAATATTCTGCTGAAAATAAGTGGAAAAAAACATTTATGCTATTCATCCATTTGAATTTGATCTTGTTTGCTCAAATTTAAACTTGGGTGTACACAAAAATTAAGCCTTTTGTAAGTACGGAAATTGAACTTTAGTTATGCTCATGTCAATTTAACAGTATTTTAAAATTTATTATCTTATTTTTTATTAATGTTTGATGAATTTATTTTAGTTAAATTAATTAAATGTGGAAAAGATATTTACAAAAATACCCTGATTTTTATTATGTTTGAAATAAAAAAGAATAAAAGCAATATATACGTTCTTAATAAGTGAAATGAAAAAAAATGTAACTTATTGAATGATAAAATCAAAATTGTACACAATAACTACAAACCAAGAGGACTAGGTGGATAAAATTTCATACATAGATTTAACATCTTAAGTATTGATGGCCTCCGAGTTTTAAAACTAAATTTACCCCCGGTTCAAACTTTTTCAGTCAATACTTTTGCAAGCATATGCGATAATTCAAATGTACAATGATGTAAATTTATAAAATTCTGTAGCGGCAGTAGCAGTTCTTTTCCGTTTTAGAGCCTTTGTGGGCATTTGGTAAGGTTTGCGAAAGAGATTTCGGCTTCGGAAACTTGCAGGTTCGACACATGCGAGGTGGATGCAAATTACACCCGTTTGGAACCAAACATCTTTCTGTTGGTGTGGTGTGGAAATTTAGAGAGGAGGGTCTAGTTCAGGTGTCGTCCTCTTCATCTGACCGTAGTTCAAAATTAAGAGGTCGGTTCCAAAGCAGCTCTAGTGATTCTTTAAAACTGGATGTTTATATAACTAAACTAAACTTTTTGGCTTTAAGAAGAGTAAAAAAAAAGCATCCAAAATATAGATTAGGTTTTCTGATACTTATATATTAATCACATTCCAGCAATTAATCGTGCGCTAATAGTCTCTTTCATATCAATTTTTCGCCAATGACATTTTTGATATTTTTATTGTGGATTTCAGTTTTCACTACATACCGCTAAAACTTCATTCAAAGTATTACAAATTAATTAAATTAATGAATTAATGTTTGGAAAAAACTGTCTTGACGCTAAGTGTCATCTAATAAAAGTTTTAAACAATGCATTTAAACTTTAATAGATGAATAAGAAGTATTCCATTAACGATTGAAAATTTGAACAAGATATTCGAATAAATATATATAGGGAGAGTGCAAGCTAATAGTGAAATTAGTGAATTGAAATTGCTAATAGTGAATTGAAAAAGAAGACGAAACTTGGATATTGCATCAATTGGCAACTGCCTTAAAAGTTTTTAAAAAGTAGCACCATTTATTGACGAGTGCTGGAATACAAGGCAGACTTGTTACATTGTTTATTTATAAGACCAGAGTTAAACTTTAATTATGTGTGCTGATGCAAGAAAACAACACGAAAAACTAAGTAACATACGGAATATAACACAAAATCCATATTCATTCAAAAATGATAATATTTTTGAAAAATATGGCATCATATTTGCTACGGCACAAATCTTCCCCTATAACATTCTGCTAAATTTAACACAAAGTGTCATTGAAATGTGCGCTTTTTTTATACTTCCTTTTTCATAAATAAAATTCCTTTTATTTGTATATTCTTAGATGAAATTCCCTTTTTTATAGAGCTAAATACTGACATATATTACTTTAATTTTGTTAAAATAAATGTTTTAAAATTTTGCATTTTTTATTATAATTATACGAGTCTATTAACCTTTAATTTAAAGTTGGGAATAATTTTAAATAAAAAAAATATTTCATCCATATATAACAAGATTCTTGAAGATTTTTTATAGTTGGAATTTTTAGTGTATTTATCATTCTTTTATTAAAAAGTTTGGAAATAAATTCAAGACAGTTTTTAGTTAAACTCATAAAAATAATACGACTCTAAAAAATTGCAAAAACGCATAAACTATCCTTTTACTATTGATTTGACTTTGGAATGGAAGCAGCAGAAAAAAAATCCTTATATTTATTCAAAACGCAATTTCAGATATGGAAATTTTTAAGCACATGAATAAGCTGGAAAAAAAAGGTAATTTACTTCGTGCTTAAATAATATCCAGTTAATGAATTCAATGGCTATTAATGAGATGAATAAATTTATTGCTATGCTGCATAACGTTAAAGAAAAATAAGTAGTTTGAAAGAAATTAATAAATTATGTGCATATTTTATATGTTGATTTTAATATCTGTGCGCTTTTGTAAGCGGCTGAAGAAATTTGTTAAAAAAATCACTTATAATCGAAATTTTAATAAACTAACAACTTTAATTATTTCAAGAAAATGTTATAAATGTAATGCTCTTACTACAAAATTCTATGAATACTAATTATGTGAGTGATGATCTTAATGATGTGAGTGATAATTTTAAAAGTGCTCTAAATCATATTTATAAATTCCAATATAGTATTAAAAACATTAGATAATTTCAAAAATTAAGCATTTATGATTCAAGCAAATTAGTTCATCTAAGTTATAAATTGCACGAACGAAAATTGGAATTAAAGTTTTTGGTTTAATTAAGGACTTTAATGTTAAATTATAATATGATTAAATTAAAAAATTAATATGATGACGAATATGTGAAAACTTCGTATTTTTTCGATATAATTATAACAGTTTATTGAAAACATGCATATGTATGATCACAAAGAAGTACATTTTGGAAAAATATGTAAATGGCTAATAAATTAAATCTGAAATAAAAAAATATTTTTCTTATTTTCCAATTCGTCACTTTTTTTTGCTTCTTTCGATATATTTTTATTGCAATCTAAATTCGTTCCGAATCATTATTTATGCCTATAAACAAACTCCAATCTATACAAATAACAATGACCCGCATTGTATAAATTTAACAAAAAAAAAACAA
The DNA here is from genome assembly GCA_026543055.1 of Argiope trifasciata. Classification (NCBI taxonomy): domain Eukaryota; kingdom Metazoa; phylum Arthropoda; class Arachnida; order Araneae; family Araneidae; genus Argiope; species Argiope trifasciata. The sequence goes on from JAPMOQ010050131.1 coordinate 1,332,982, forward strand.
TCTTAGTTGAAATCTGTCGCAACTAAATTAATTTTAAATATACTCATCAATATTTTTAGTTTGATCTGAAATTTACTTTCAGATTATCAAAAGGAACTGCATTGTTGCTTCGTATCGTTCCAATAAACACAAACTGAGAAATCCATCAAAAGAAGTAGGGAAAAATTACTCTTCATTCTACATGGAAACACGAAACACAGGTAACAAAACAGTGCTTGCAGGAAACAATAGCACCTATGCCACAAATCGTCATTAAATGACCGCAACATTACAATGCACTCAGAGATAACTCACTGGCGATCAACAATCCAAATAGAGGCTCCCTTCAAACACACTCTCTCAACGAGTTGAGAGAGCTGCATTGCTCAATAGTCATATTCCATTGGCGGTTTCGCAATATATTCACTTGATAATTATAATATGATTGTTTATTTCATAGCATAAGTTTGTCTAATTACAGAAAGTATCCTCTATGCTATAAGATGTTAATCCAACTACCTAAATTTGTCATTTCCACCACTGAAAAGGAAGATTTGTTGTAAGACAAAGAACATTATTTACCAGTATCTTTGAACATCAGTAAAGCTCTATACCACAACTTTTGTTTCCCAAGATCTGTTGATTTTCCTATCACTTATGAAAAAAATATCTAAGTTAATTTTAATACAAAAATGGTTCAATAAAAGAAAAAAAATGTTGATTTAAATATTAATGTGTTGGATGTTGAGATTCTGCTGTGAATCTCCTCACAATTTCCATTCTCTAATGATTTTTTTAAAAAATTCTTATTTTATTATTTTTTAATTAAAACTTATTCACCGTAACTTTTCTGTGCCTGTAAGAAAATATTCAGATAATCTTCCATTCTTAATTTATTAAAAAGGTTGGAGAGCTTATTTAAGCTGAATACATTTTAATCGTCAAAGATTGATTATTTTATTTTATTTTATTAACTTAATCTTTGATGTGATTTAGTCAAAAAAGTTTGGATCAATTCAATAAGAAGAAATAGTATGATAATGTTGTTCAGAACTGGATAACCGATTTACGAAAATACACTGCTGGAAAAAAAAATCACAACACTAGGAAGGAGCTGTGCTAGATAAACGAAATTTGGTAGGCGTTTTATACATCTGAAAGATGACGTCGATTCAAATTTCGAGCTACGTGCGTAAGTGTGGCGCTAGTAGAGACACTATGAACATGCAAATGAGGTTTGCTTTAAATAAGCGCTGTAAGGTTCGTGATCGTAATTTACAGTTGAGATTTGACGTAGTGGGTTAATGTTAGTCAAGGATGCCTCTGAGAAGACGAAGAAGCCATTAACAACAGCTCACTGAGTTTGACCGAGGTCGTGTTGTAGGATTACGAGAAGGTGGGTTTTCTTTCCGCGATATTGCTGAACGACTTAGCAGGAATGTATCCACTGTGCATGAGTATTGGCGACAGTGGTCAAGGGAAGATACTACCTCAAGAAGACCAGGTTCCGGGCGGCCACGTGGTACTACTGAGAGGGAAGACCGTCGTATTCGGCGTATGGCTGTGTCTAATCGTACTGCGTCTGCAGCTGAAATTCGAGCAGCAGTTGGCCCCACAGTGACACAACGAACTTTTACAAATTGGTTACTTCAAGGACAGCTCCGAGCCAGACGCCCTGTACAGTGCATTCCACTGACTCCAAACCACTGCCGTTTGCGACGTGAGTGGTGTCAAGCAAGAGCATTGGAGGACAGAGTGGAGATCTGTTGTGTTTTCTAATGAAAGCCAGTCCTGCCTTGGCCGCAGTGATAGCCGTTTGTTGGTTAGAAGGAGGCCAGGTGAACGCCCGCTAGTGACCTGTCTGCGGCCTAGACACACAGGGCCTACTCCTGGAGCTATGGTTTGGGGAGCAATTTCGTATGACAGCAGGAGCACTCTCGTGGTTATCCCACGCTCCCTGACTGCAAATTTGTACGTCAGTCTAGTGATACAACCTGTTGTGCTGTCATTCATGAACAGCATTCAAGGGGGTGTTTTCCAACAGGATAACGCTCGCCCTCATACCGCTATTGTAACCCAACATGCTCTACAGAGTGTCGAAATGTCGCCTTGGCCTGCTAGATCACCAGATCTTTCTCCAATCGAGCACGTATGGGACATCATTGGACGACAACTCCAGCGTCATCCACAACCAGCATTAACCGTCTCTGCATTGACCGCCCAAGTGCAACAGGCATGGAACTCCACCCCACAAACTGATATCCGACACCTGTACGACACAATGCATGCACGTTTGCATGCTTGCATTCAAAATTCTGGCGGTTACACCGGTTACTAATGTACCAACATTTCACATTTGAAATGGCTCTTCTCGCCAACGGCTCTACCTGTGATCATGAAACTTTAATCAATTAAATATGTTACCTAGGCAAATGTATTCCTAAAATTTCATTACTGTACAATAATTTTTTCTTGGTGTTTGGAGTTTTTTTCCATCAGTGTATCTGTATTGCCAAAGCTGAGCAGTAATTATTTCTTTTGAAACCTGCTAAATTAATACATGAAAAAAAATCGCAAAACTCTTAGATACATATTGTTGTCAATTGTCTATATCCAATTTCACTTCACTTTATTCAAAAACCTAGGTGCATGGATTTCTGAACTCACATTAATAGCAATAGGCAATAAACCATGTATGAAAAAAACGTTTGCCGATAAAATATATGGTTTTTTATCTTTTACATTTAAATGTAGAAGTTGATGATGTTCAGTGCGGTACTTGAAGAGGTAGTTTTTATTGTCGATTTCCCTCTAAAGGAATGATTTATCTATTTGTTAAAAAATTACCTCTTATCTACTTTCAAGTAGGACATGGATAACTTTAGCGATGTTTGTTCTATTTGAAAGTTATATTAGATATTAGTTTGTTTCTTGGTAAATACTGTATGTTGCCAAAAGTCTGCATGCAAACTTTTCAAAATATATATGCCATATTATTCCTTAGGTGTATTTTTTTATACAATCTATGACAATTTTTCTGGAATGAACATTTTTTTTTCACTCAAAACAAATAAACAAGCATTTAATTATTAATGTTGATTGGAATAGATATTGAAATTTGATTGTATTGATTTAAGTTAAAAATTGCCACCATTCTTTTATTGTTTTCACTAACATATTTTATAATGTATATTAGTTCTAACATGCAGCATCCGCAAAACCTGAGGATTTGTTGTTTTCCACCAAGCTACATAAATCCCAAACACACATGAATTTTAAATGACATCCGAAAGACAATCTTGCCCCAAATACAAATCTAGCCGAAATCCTTTTAAATTCTTTGAATGTTTATGGCGTAGAACCGATTCTTCATTCCTTTCGCTATTCTATTACAAATAAAGCTGAGCATTCCGAGAAACTCTCCTTCACAGATTTCCTGCTCTTTCCTCTGGGAGAGCAAATATTTGGTGACATTTCAAATGACGTCCCGTTTTGGTCGTAAATACCCAGGTAGAGAAAACGAGACCTCAGGGTTTATTGGTTTTGGTTAAATAATAATCCGCTTAGAAGAGAAGAATTTCTGTTGGTGAGGTTGAGATGCAAATTTAAGTGAGCACTCAAACGCTTAAAATAATTTGACAGTTCTTGTGGAAGTTGTTGTGAAATGGGTTCACTTTACTGTCTCGACACTAATTGATAGAAAAGAAGTTCAATACTTGCTTTAGAATCTTCTTGTTTTTTTTATATTGTCTTCGTACAAATTTAAACTTATAGTTTAAGTTTTAAACAAAACTGGAAACAAAAGCTGTATTTCCTCTGTAAAAAGTAATTTCAACTTATTATGAAATATTTACATTACATTTATAACGATTATCCTCAACATTTAGAAGAACAGAATTAAGATACAAATCACATGTTAAAAAGAACTTAACATTCTTATGAAAGTAATTGCGAATCGATTCACTTTACTACCTCAACACTAATTGATGGAAAAGAATTTCTATATTTACTTTAAAAGGTTCATGATTTCATTTTTACATGAAAGGTTCAGTATCTTCTTATAAATTTAGACTTTTAGTTTCGATTTAAAGAAAAACAAAAGCTTTGCTTTTCCTCAATAAAAATAAAGATATAAAAATAATTCTAACTTATGCAATATTATATCTAATAATATTTACACTATGCTCATCAAATTAATTTGATCAAATCATTTTTGAATCATTTATGAATTGTGTCTTAGATTTTTAAGATGACTAAGCGATGATTTTTAAGATGAAGAAACGTAGCACAAAAAATAATTAAAGAAACATTGTTTCCAATATTTGAGTTCGAGGATTTAACAAATTTTAGGTTCTCATAAAATATTTTTCATATTTTTTGTTATAAATTTCATAAATGTATTCCCTGTTTCTACTTCAAACAATTTTTTCTATGTATTTCTCAAACAATTTATACTTTATAAGGGAAAATAATAAATGTTCCTTTTAATAGATTCATCATTCAAATATTTAACAGCTAGTTAACGCAGAATCTAAAGAATGTTTAAAAAGTACAGAATGATAAGATTATAATTTAAAAGAATAAAGAATAGCATAGTTGTAATTACTGCTTAATAAATCTTTATAAGCCTTCAAATTGATTAAAATATTAATCAAAATACAATAAAAGCAGAATTAATCAAATCAAACTAAAAGGTATGGCTTAAAAGTATGAATTACATAATAGAGAACTTTCAAATTTTTGTATGTCTACGATGAATTTTTCTAATACTTTTATAAGACAGAAGCATTTTTTTTTCATATGAGCGATACCAATCCGACAGAGTAATGAAAGTAAAAAATTTCACTAGATTCATTAGTCTCAGAATGCAGAAACTTATATATCTCATGTTTATCTTTGAATAAATCAAATTAGAATAAAAAATTTATAGTTTTCGGTAAGTTTATTCATGATTTATTGTTTGGTAATTATTCACATTTAAAAAAATATTTATATTTTAAAAAAAAATCTTTATTTATTCTATTCGAGTGAATAAGATCTCATTTCATTTTTTTTGTTTATATTTTAAGGATATGCGTAAATGATACATTAGCAATCGGATATTCATTCATAGAAAATATGCTGTAAAATAAACACCATTAATCACCTTACGTCGCTATTGTTTTCATAAATATTTTATCAGTATTTTATTTTTCCTTACAATCCTTTTATAAAACTCGAAAAATAATTAAATTCTATTTATTTGTCATTCTTTTTCCTTTTGTCTTTTAAAATTAAATAAATTCAATTTAATCTGGGTTTTATTAAAGTATGCAATTCATGCTGCATTGATTTGACATAAGTATACAAAAAGTATTGAATGATTTGCACAATTTGCTTTGTGTAGAAATATTCGCCAAGTTTTATAACTGTAATTATCTTAGAATCATAAACAAAAACATAATTTCCATTTCCACAATGCAATAAATAAATTAAGATTTATTATTAAACTCAGTATAATTCAAACTCTAGAGGATTGTTTTCCTTTTATGTCAATGAAGAATGTTTGTTTTTATTCATGTTTAATACTTGATTGTAAATGGAATTAAATTTTTTTAACAACATCTTTCTACTTGCAGGTGTATTACGTTTCTGAAATTCATTGTTTGGTGGTATTTCTCGTCTTCTTCATCAACAATTTTATACCTCGTTTACACCTGATAACCGTTTTTTGATATCTAGTTTTAATGAAACATAATTATTTAATATTCATTTTTGTCATAATTATTGATTGTCACTTTTTTTAAAACAACGAAATTTCCATAAAAATTAATTATGCTTAACTAAAAATACTCATTCCAATATATGAAACAAAGCTTAATTGTAGACATTTACATAAATTCTGGAACATAAGATTAAACTGGAAAAAACCCATTCCTGGAATTTATATCTAAAAGTAGTATAATGACTAAAATAAAGGATTTTTTTAAACAAACCCAATATTTTATAACAAACATTTCAAACGAATCATTGAAAAACATTAAAAAATATGTTAAGTAGTATATTTCTTTCAATCAAATACTCATGAACTGTGAAATATTCGAAAGTAATTTTATGCTAACAAAAAGAATTTTCTCCATTAATTTTTTTCAAAATAAAACAGGAAAAACTATAGAAGTAAAAAATATCCACACATCAGTTATTTATGCAGCAAATATTTAACTTCCGAACCAAAGACTGTCGTACTTTCTTTACAAAGGTAGTGAAAAATAGTAAAATGTCGATTTGTTCAATTCAAAGTCAATTCAACTTAAAGCTGAACTTTACCGATGCAATTTTTTCTCTTATAATGGACCAATAAACCCTAAAGCATTGTTTCTCTTCCATGATATATGCGAGAAAAGAGAAATGCTACTTAAAATGTCTTCAAATATTTGCTCTCTCCAAGATTAGAGTTAGAAATGATGAAGGATGCTTTCATAGAAATTAATAGTTCTTTGCGCTTTAGAATAACTTTAAATTCGCATTTCAATTCTATCTTTAAATAATTTAGGCATTTAAAGACAGTCTGAACGGTTTTCGGCTGTTTTCGAAAATTTCTTTCGAATACGAATGAAATCAAATGTAATAATATAATGCAATTTGGAGAGCTCGAGTTGATTACGATATAACCTTTTATGCAATGAATTATTTCCATAAAATAACAGAAAATACAGTGATATTCGTTGAAAAATAGAAAAATTTAAGATATTAAATACGCAAGAAAAATTTAAGCAAGTATTATATATATAAAAAATAAACAATTCCTTAATAAAATTCTTTACTTTTTGAGTGTGGGAAAACACAAAATATTTTTTAAGCTGCACATAGGTTTAGCTTCATTCTTACATAACTTCAGACAACGAGATATATGTTGGGGTAGGCAAGATAAAGCAGCATCCCGAGGGGAAGTATCAAGGGGTAACGAAATTCGGTAGTTAATTAATCACCTTTGAGAATAATATATCTGTTCTGACATAGATATCCTAAAACGAAAAAAAATTCAGAAAAAATTCATATTTATATTCAATTATTTCAAAAATTGCTAAATTTAAATAATTTTGTTCCGTGTACTAGCACAGTTTTTGACATTCACAATTAAATCATCAATGTTTTATAATATATTTTGAGTAATAGACAGATACAAATAAATCAACATAATATATATCAATCATGAATGCATTTTGAAAACACAATTAACATGAAATAGAGCTTAGAATAATTAAGCTAAGAAGGGCGGAATTCAATTCACTAAAGGTCTCTATCAATCAGCAAACCAGCTGTCAATATTTAGAAATAGGCTATTTAAAATTGCAGAATAAATGTCATTATTAATAGAAGAGCCTAAATGCAGAATGTATAAACAGAATTTTACTATGATGTTAGTTGACAAACAAGAATAAATAAACTGATATTTTGGAAGATATTTGAGGACTAATGAACACATTTTGTTGTAATTTTTTTTTTAAATGTAATAATTCTAAGATATCTTAACAGTTATTTAATACCATAATATAGAATTGCATTTAAAGTCGTACTATATGCTCGAGTCACTGCATAGTATCACTGTACAATTTGAGAACCTTACACACCAATGATTATTTAACACTTTCAAAGTTACGAACTAGATAGCTCGTCTTTCAGATACTTCCAATTAAATTGAAAAAAATTCGAAGTTAAATTGGTACCATTAAAGAGATTATTTTTTAAAATCTTAGCATATTTTGTATCTTATTATCTCTAAGGATAAATTAGAAAAAAATTCCATGAAAAGACAAATATAAAATATGAATGGAAACATCTGAATGACGAGATATCTTGTCGGTAGCAATGAATGCGTTAATTACTATGCAGTAATTTTACAATTAATAATCAAATCGAACAACTTTCCTACGTAATCGAACGGAATATCAGTGCAGAATTATATTTCACAAAAATACTCAATACTTTCGGGTCAAAATTAATATCAGATTCATAACTTTTCTTTTCAAAAAATGATGCAATTTAAACACATTATCTTCTTTTAAATTCAAATTAATGTAAGAAAAAAATTATATTTCAATTTATTTATTTATTAGCATAAAAGAAATTTTTTTTATTATTTTTCTATTCCCTTTTCATAATTTTCCTCATAATAATATCGATTACAGAAATACTTTCTTAAATTTAATTCCAAATTTTATTCTGTAAATATTCTGAAACACAAATATATTTTAATAAACTAATAATCCATTTCCGTTTTAAGTCTAAAATATGGCCCAAAAGAATTATTCTAAATTACAAAACAATTTCCAAAATATTAACGAAAAATGCATATAAATAATTAGCAATTAATGTTATTTTCTTTTAGATCGATTTTACATTAAGAACAAAAGATCAATAATTAAATTTATATTTATATAAGAATTTTTAAGCATGTTTAATAAAATAATAATGAATTATTTTTAATTTTTTAACATGGAACTGCAAGTAAAACTGGAAAAAAATTAATGTGTAACGATAGTGAAGAAAATGACTTGGTAAAAGTAATAATAATTAAAAAAAAGATATGAATAATCTAAAATATCTTGCTTTTACACTGAAATATAGTTTTTTTTGTTAAATAATCCAAGCAATGAAACTAGAAATGCTTCACGAAGTATTAAATTGGTTTAAATAGTATATAAAGTATATTTGACGATAGAAAATTTAGTTGTGCACTTTTCCCCATATTCAATAAATTTTTATTCTTTGAAACACATTTTTAAGTTTTATAAAAAAATTCTTCTGATTTATATATTTTCTTGCCAATTTAATGAATTTTAATGCTTATTAAATCATTTTTGCATAAAATTTGTTTACTTTTTTTGCATTCTCAGATCTCAATTTTATATTTTCAAATTCCTTCACAAAAAGTTTACATTTAATTTAAATTAAATTTGTAATTTACGAGAAACTTTTTGTCGTTATTTTCTGAAAAATTCAAGAAAAATATCTAATACTTAAAAAAAGTTAAGGCAGAAATATTAAATTTTTTAAAGATGAAATATGATTTTAGAGCCAATGAAGTTAGTTCTTAGTAATCGTAAAGAGATAAAATAAAAAAAGAATAATTTTATAAGTTTGAGAAAAGGATTTGAATTAGGAATTTGAGCTCACTCTTAATCTGAAATATTTCTTTAAAATTTGCATTAACTTCAAAAAAGTAATTTCTGTGCTTTTAATTATTTTAACCTTCCTCAAATTCCATGAAATCTTCAGTTTCTCTCGAAAAGGCATTACTCTTTCAAAAAGTGATCTTATTTCTTAAATTCAGCAAAATTATATAACTTTATCATTTATATATTCTTTATACTGAAGGATGTATTACATCTTAATATTCTTTATTTCTTTACATAAAGAAGGGAATAAAAGAAAACGATAGATTTTTAAAAATAATTTTATATGGTACCACCATAAAAGCGAGAACAGACTTGCATGGGAAAGCTACTCATACACGTATTTGTGGTGGTCCACTGTATACAAAGTAACATCCATCTAGTGGTCTAATATGTTGAATTATCTCCGCAGCAATGATTTCAAGATTAAAAAATTAAAAATAAATAAATAATTGAAATTTTGACACAAATTAAAGTGTCTTTATTTTCTCATTTTTATTTAAGGCAATTAATTCAATACTCTAATAATTCCATTCCATAATCATTTACTGATGTGCTAAAGTTTTAAACTATCGGCTCTTTTAAAATTTTAGATACATTGCTCGACTCTTATACTATTTTCAGAACTGAAATGTAAATTAGTTAATCGATTTAACTAAATTTTGATTTTCAAAATGTGGCATCGTCGAACAGAAACATTCAGAAAAAGTTCTTTTTGCAATTTCATAATATTTGTAACAATTATTTTAAAACAAAACAAAGGGAAAAAGCCTTTCGTAAATGTTTCCACATAGTCTCCAATAAAATAATGACGTTTTAATAAAATAATGCATACAATTTAAAAGCTTGGACAAGTCGTGAAGAACACGAGTGCTCAAATTTTTATTTTCCGTGCACCGCACACGAGCATTTTGTGCTTTGATGAATAGGGAAGGAAAACCATTTGAGGATTGTGAACGCCTTTATTATCGTCACGTTGAAAGAAAAAAATGACACAAAGCTATAATCCTGTTACCAAATAATATTTAAATTACATTTCTTGAAATTAGAGAATTTTTAAATTATTTTTTCCAAACAAGAGATGTACAGACTTATAGACGATCATACTTTTCATCGTGCGATAGCAAACCATATAAAAAATTCGATATCAAAACCATAATTATATTTTAAAATTGTAACTATAACTATCGGCTAAAACTATATTCCACGTTTTTCCATCTATTATTTGGTAGTTTACAGTTAAAAATTTCACTTATAATTGCATTTGCAACACTTATAATTTCACTTATAATATATATATATATATTACAAATTTGACTGGAAGGTAAACTTTCTTTATAGGAAATTAGCTTAAAATTTCAGGGAAATCCATAAATGTATTAAAATTATATTTCAATTTTCAGCAGGTCAAAGCGGTATTGAATGATCGTGTTCATAGATAAATATGCAAAATTATAAAAAAAAACCTGCCGAATTCAAATAAAAATGAAGTCAAATAAAAGATCTGAAATAAGAACAAGGTCGAACTTTTTGATGGTTACGATATTTTCTTTTTGGATACCAAAAAGGATAAAACTATAAAAATTATTGAAATAAAAAAAATTCTAATTTTTAGAGTATTATTAAATTTTTATTCAGATAATAAAAAAATGTATTCATTCAACCAGTAAAAAAGTTACACATTAAATTCTTTTCAGAAGGCTATAATAAATATTATAAAATTCACTTACCAGATCAATAGCTTGACCCACTTTTATTGCGAACATTCGTCTTATAACTGCATGTTTCGCAGCTACTTATTAAACAGTTTCTCCATTTTTCCAAACATACAATGGGTCTCTTGTATTTTATTCGTAGTTTCAACTGACTCATATTCGATCTTTGATGAAAGCAAATATTTGTGTCGGTCTGAATTTTCATGACTGCATAAATGACGAATACCAGATCTTTCGTAGAAATTTTTTATGCGCTAAACAACCGCTAATTTCGATTAAGTTGCTATGCATGTATTTTAGATATGAGAATAATTTTTTCCAAAATTTTTATTTTTTGGCGTTAAGAGTCTTTGAAAATCTTTTTTCTTTAGACCGATTTTCAATTCCATAACAAGTTTGATTACATCGTTAAAAACATAAAAAAATTATTCACATCTCCAATAATCAAACATCAGAAAAGCAACTAGATTAAATATTTTCGGGATGTCTAAGACTGTAAGATTTATGAATTTATTTTGAAATAAAAAGCAGGCATATATATGAATTATAATCAACAAATCAGCTATAAAAATCATTGCTGAGAGACTGTACAGTTAACGATAACACATTTTTTTTTCAATAATTTGACGATTCAAATATTTCACTTATAATGATGCAATTAATGCTCACGATTCAGATTCTTGTAGGTTTACATCACATTTTCTCTTTGTTATGATATCCGAGATTCGATTCAGTTTTTTAAATAATTGCACTCTGCGAGATATAAAATAACATTTTTAGTATCTTCAGGAAGTCACAAATATAATTAATTTAGAATTTCTTATTTAAAAAAAAATGTATATTTTTCAAGGAAATCGTATCCTTTTCAACTATTTAAGGGTTTGAAAAATATTAAAATTTTTATTCGAATCAAAGATTAAACATGATTAAAATTATTTTTAAATCAGAATTTTATGTAAATAAAGACATGGCAGTGAATAAATAATCAATAATTTATTTTTAGAACACTTCAATAAGTAAAAGTGATTAGTTTCATGTTGCAAATATTATTATTATAATTCTTTAGAAACAATTTAATGTTTTAGCATGTTATTAAAATAATAAAAGAAGTTTCAGAACGCTTATAATAGCGTTCAATATATCATTTTCTAATTTACAAAATATGATTTAAAAGAAAATGAATATAAACATTTGTCACTACATTTCGAAAATATGTATTAATGCTGGAAAATGTTAGTCTGTTTGTTAATATGATAACTCAGAAATGCTTTGAATTACTTGGATGAAATTTTCCATGTCGTCTTAACCCCAGAGTTTCAGATATATGCCACACTTTGAAATAAATACATGTAAGGAAAAATCATCTGTCCGAAGCTAAGAGAACGTAACTACAGATTGGAAAGAGCCAGATGTATAACATTTGGTGTAATATTTTTACTCTTTTCATATAAATTTGTATCGAATTTTGAATCTGTTTCGTAAATGTGTTGATCGTCTGTTGGTTTGTCGATGTGCAATCATTAAAACATGATGGCGCAAAAATGTATTATTTCAATAAATGAAATTTTGTATGTGATTCGATTAATACTGATTGGTAATCTCTCGGGCCTTATTCTTTCCCTCGGATGGCAATAAATTAATCGCACACAACGTATTAAGTCGATATTGCTTACATCGTCTTTCTGCTTTGGCAATACTTTCAACTATGATACATTTTTAACCACATTATATATACCTTTTTGGCCAAGATCTTATTCGATATGGCGGTGCATACCCCATTCATCATCATTGAAAATCACGAGATCCATCCAAAAAAAAAGCCCTTGTGTTACTTTAAAAACAGGACGTTAATATAACTAAACTTCATATCATCAATGAATTTCCGCCTTCTTTATTAGTTCTTGTAAATAAGGCCTTTCCTTTTCCTGTTCACCACTTACTATCAAATCTAAGATACTAATCACCAATAACTCCTCCAGAGAATTAAATCTCAATTTAAAATCATGGTCCCGTTAGTATAAGTCAGTTCAAGAACTGGCACCCGTGCACATTTGATGGGGGAAAGAATCAATTTCCGGTTGTATCAGATACAATCGAAAATCAATATCAACCTGCATTCGGCAAAACATGTTAACAATCCAACCGTAGTTTAAATAAGGCCTTTCCTTTTCCTGTTCACCACTTACTATCAAATCCAAGATACTAATCACCAATACCTCCTCCAGAGAATTAAATCTCAATTTAAAATCATGCTCCCGTTAGTATAAGTCAGTTCAAGAACTGGCAACCGTGCACATTTGGTGAGGGAAAGAATCAATTGCCGATTGTATCAGATACAATCGAAAATCAATATCAACCTGCATTCGGCAAAACATTGTAACAATCCAACCGTAGTTTAAATAAACAGAGCTTTCCAAAAAAGTTGGATGCATACTTAAAAAAAAAATCCGAGTTAAATCTTCTTAACTTGTCTAAGTATCACTAAATGTAGGCAATGAAAATAAAATAAGGTAAAGAATGACTCATTTTTAATACATTTTTAATAACAAATGATGATTAATTCTAAAATTGCTTTTTAGAAAACTGTTTTCTCTAGTATAATCGGTATTGAATTCTACTTGTTATCTTCCCGATCGCTAATTGCTTGCATTTATTTCTCTGATGCATCATTTCAATTTATTTTTCATTCCTTCATTTTAATCATGAGACAATATTTTTCAATCGGAAAAAAAACATGTACTTTTTAAATGCTTGAAAAAAAGTTTTTTAGACAAAAATATGATCTGTTGCAGAATAAAAAGAATGAAAAAAAAAACAGGATTAATTTAACTTCAGGAACAAAAAATATTGACTAAAATGAAATATGATTTGAATTTTAAAAATATCTCTTTAAAAAACTCATTATCAGAAATCTAGCAAATAGATTAATTTTTTTCTATCATATCTAAGTCTTTATTCGGAAGATATTTTACAACGCTTTCCTAGAAATCATTTGGGAATTAAAATGTATTCATTAAACCTTACGAAATTCATAATTATCTTCAGTAGGAGAAATTAACATAGAATTTTCAAAATTAAAAAATCGCAACAGAGAAATTAGTGAGCCAAAATAGAATAATCTACATTCACCTTATCCGATAAAATGCAGTAAGTATTTTTACATCGATAATCATTAGTTTTATAAATTCTTTTAGAATTAATTTTTTCCTGGTATGATTATCATGTAGGCATCTTATCGAATTGTAAATACAGTTTTAATCTCTGATTTTAAAAGTTTTCAATTATTTTTTTTAATTTAGAAGCATTTGATGGAAATTAGCTTGGTCTGCCAATTGTTTTTGTTAATTTTCAAGAAGGTAGAAAAAATCAAACTTCTTAGTAAGTATGTTTCATATTATAATATCTTATTAATATGCAAATGCAATGAATATGAAACAAAATAAATTTGTTTCGAGCTTGAAAGTTTTTTTTTTTTTTTCAAAATTGATTTTGATTGCATTTGTTATGCTTATTTCAAATAGGAAAAAAAGTTTATGCATCAGTTACATATTTTTTGCTGGCTTATGAAGGATATAAAATTTCAAGAAAATAGCTATTTTTCGAACTGCTGAATAGCATGGTAAAAAAAAAGGATTGATAATGTTTGTTTAAGTATTCTAAGGCAACCAATTTTCGGTGGTTTTATCTCACTAAGTGGCACGATACACGAAAAAATGTGCGCCAATTCCAGAATTTACAATGTTGTTAAATATATACATCTCCTTTCCACTTTCTTCTCAATCCTATTTTGCCGAATTAAACCCAGTCTAAGTGCGTATGCAAAACTTTCAGAGATTTTTGAATCTGTTGGCAAACAATATTAATATGTGTTCTCACACAGCAAATATTCTCTAAATAAAAAATATCCCTCATAAATAAGCTTTAAATTAAATGATAATGCATTATCATTTCCCTTTAAGGGATTTTTTATTTTATATTCCACCATTTTCAATATTTTCATTAATGATTAATTTTTTTTTCTAAATTATGAAATGAATTTAATATTTTTCAAAAGTAGTACATCAATCTCTAACAAAGCTTTATTATAGTAATATAAATGAGGACATAGTATTATAATTTCCTTAATAAAAATTGCTTTTTCTTATATATTAACGTTAAAGATCTTCAGGTCATCTATTCTTTATTAAAGAAATATTTAAAATCCAGTATAATCCAATGTTATAAACAAGAGATTTTATATAACAATTGTATAATAACCTAAGATGAGCATTTCATAAATGATTATCTATTGATACATCATTCAGATAAATAAATGCAAAAGGATATAATTTAATTCTTTTTTATGTAAGCCATAAACAAAATATAATAAAATAAATATTTCTCAAGAAAATACTTTTAAAAAGGTTAACAATACTCCTAAGTAAATGTAACAATGGCTTTTAACTAACACCAAGGAATTATGGCATTCTTAATTTTTTTTTATAATTTTGAGTATCTATCTCCTCATTTATGAAATATATTACTGTCTTTAAATGTGCTTACTAACTTTCGAAACTACTACAATTAGACTCTGCAATTTAGTATGCTATGAATCTAGACTTTAAATGAGTTTTCTATGAAAGAGTATTTACATGGAAATATATATTTTACTGTACTTTAACAAATGAAGCTTCGTTTTCGATTTAATATGATGTCTATTAAGTAAAAATATTGAATTTCCTTGCTTATTTAAATTCCAGTTTTGTATCTCGGTTTTATAAACAAAAATAAATCAAATTTTGTACTGTTTATTTCTTCGAATGTAAATTGTCAAATGTCAGTAATTTAAAAACATTTTTTATCCTTTTAGTGAAATGGGTTATACTTTCATGAAACACCATGCATGAAATCATGAAACAGCATCAATCAAAGCCATTTAGATAACTCAGAACAAATTACTTGACATCCATAACGTATTCTTTGACCATTTGCAATATTAGAATAAATATAAAATGTAGGAAATGAAATAAATCCAGAGTGAAAATATTTTTATTGCTTTTATTCATTTCTTTTTAACTCTTTTAATATTTATTTCATAACAAAGAAATGATAACTGAAATTTATTAAATTCTTTTATAGAAAGTGTTTTTCTTTTATTAAAAAATGAAGATAGAGAAAAAATCTTGATGTCAATTGAAAAACTCCTCTTAAAACGCAGCTCAAATGCGCCTATTTGTACCACATTTTTTTTTCTTAAATATAGTTTTGAGAAATTTCTCAATTAGTAAAATGAATTATGAAGAAAGATATTTTAACAATGCAATTAATTCATAATCGCCAAATGAAGATTTTTTACTGCAAATCAATCATTTCCTTTTTCTTGTCCACTTCATAATAAAGATAAGAAAATATAGCCAGTTAAAGTAAAATAGAGAAACGTTGCCTGGGTTTAAAATGTATGAACAGATTAATTGAATAATTAAAATTAATATAACGCCATCTTCCAAAAAAGAAACATAAGTAAAAATGTTTTTTTTTAATCTTCAATTTATCTGTGTGTTAAAATAGTTTTTTTTTGTTAAGAAGTATTTTCGTTATTATTAACTGTCAGTAATGAATTAATTAACAACAGATTATACACTCTCAACTCATTCATATAATTCCTTGAGTGAGTCAAACTAATGTTTAGATTCGTAATGTATAGCATACTTATACATAAGATTACTGAAACGGGTTTAGATAATATTTAAAGGACAAACAAGAATACCAAAATTAATCCGTTTTTAATGGGAAAATAAATGCGAAAAATGAATTGTTCAAGAGATTTTTGACCAGTTATGGAGGAAAATAAATAGAAATATTTACGCATTAACACTAAGAATGATGTAGCAAATGATTAAGACACATCCCCAATAGTATTTGGTTGTCATTAATTTTTTATGCGACATACCTTAAAATATTTAAATGAGTTATCGGAAGGTATTGCATATATCTTATATAAATAATGAACTTTATCTGCCTGGGACAGGCCTGAAATGCTTAAAAGTGGTCCCCTTGCATCTCCTGTAACTGAGAGCCTTGAGTGCTTTACATCAAATTATCTACTTGTTATATTAACATTTTTATTTACATAATAAAAAAATTAATATTTTATTTATGTAAGAATTTATAAAATCTTACAAAAACAGCAAATGCAGTTTATGTTATATATGCTGTGATGCATTATAAATTATCACAATACAATCGTAAATGAATAAACTTGTTTATTTTAATTTACCAGACTTACCCTTCAAGTTAACGAAACTATTTTGAATGTAAACATTTGGTGGGTTTTTAAAAATCAAACCTTTATTAATTAGTTAAAAAGTAGTAATGAAAATAGTTGCATAATTCATAATTATATTATATATTATTCATTTGTATACCTATATGATATACAGGTAAATAACCAAGTCTTGTCATGATTGTGAAAATCCATTACGAAATAATTGTTGAATATATGTAATTTTGGTATCATTGATTGTTCACATTTATCTGTGTGAATGATACCGATGAAGGAAACCAGACCAAACGTACTATGATGGCAATCAAGCTTGCTTTAGTTTCCAGAAACGAAATCAGGCAGTAGTTTTGGAAACTTGTTTCGGCTTGGTAATAGACGAAATCTTACAAGTGCGAAAGCAATCAAGTTGAAGTCTATAGATAATGCAGCCTTTTTTATTTACTTGAATGCTTGTAACGAACCCCAAAAAATCAGTTTGTAATGTACGAGGGACGGTCCAAAAAAGTTTACAAGGCTAAGTAAAATGCTTTATAAACAACATACACAGGATACAAATGGTAATTAAACGAGACATATATGACGGTCATTTCTTCACATAATCACCAAATATGCTGAGGTATTTATCACACCACTGAACCAATTTGTTCCACATGTCTAGGTAAGAATCAGGTCCTCAGTACTTTTTAGAATATCACCACATGATATCAACCTTGTTTCGGATCAGTGCTTCTTCCATGCTGGAAAAAGGAAATAGCCACTAGGTAAAGACAAAGGGGTTGTATGAGGTAGACTCCAGACTTCCCATCTAAACGTTTGCTGCAATATCTCTCTGTGTCCGCTTCAAATGACCGATACCGTTGTGCCACTTGTTTCTACTCATTACTTCACCTCCCGTACACTTCAACAATTTGTCTAAGTTAGTTTTAGTTTAGTTTAGTTACATTAACATCCCGTTTTGAAGCAACACTAGAGCTATTTTGGGACAGACCTCGTAATTTTGAACTGCGGTCAGTTGACAAGGACTACAGCTGAGGTTTCACCCCCCTCCAAACTTCCACACCACACCAGCGGGAGGACATTTAACTCCAACGGATTTAATGTGCACCAGACCGGCTTACACGGCGGTGTTTGGGTGGAATAGGGCATCGAACCTGTAACCCTCCGGTTCCGAATCCGAGACCCTATCACCAGGCCACCGCTGCCCACTATTTGTCTGTGAATGCTCGATGGAGAAACACTCTTGTCCCATAGAAATCGTATCACGACTCGTGCTTCTGTGCGAGACCAGAAGTTATGGTCTTTCGAGACCAGAAGTTATGGTTATCTAGTTATGGTCTTGCCATTACTGTTGCTGTTTTAGGTTTCTGTACTATTTTATTGGCTCGAACGAGTAATCTAAGACAACTAGTGCTGTTCATCTCCACACTATGTAACAGTATGCCCATCTACCATTTCTCCTTCCCAAAGAGTGCTGCCTGTAAACATTTTTTTAAATCATACCTTGTATAAATGAATTAATGAAAATTCTTCTCAATCTTGTTTGTTAACAGAATAGACATTGTTATTTACTGAAGTAAGCTGTTTGGTTAAGTATTTCATACCTGTACTAACAATGTAGTCAGACAAACATTTATCTATTTTTTAAACACTAATAATTTCCTCTTAAAAATTTTATAATCAAGGCAAGAATTTTCATTTAAACTTACATAAATTTATTAATAAAAGTTTTTAATTTGAATGAAATCGAATACCACTAAGCAATAACACATTCGCAACACGTAGATTGGAGCATATACCGCTTAGTCCATAAGCGTGTTAAATTGATCTTACCTACTCACTGACAAACTCTAAAAATCGAATTTCATTTGGAGAGCCTATTTAATTTTAACATGTTGGTATGTTATAAATATTTAGGTGTCGTGCATGTTAATATATGTAATAAATATTGAGCAAAACATTCGAATTCTGAACATTTAAATGTTATAACATATTGCAAAATAATTATAATAACAATATTACTTATAAAATATTGCAAAATAGTTATAATAATAATATTACTAATAAAATAGCTCCTATAATGAATTAACGCCATTGATATCAACTACCTAATTTCAGAAAAATGTTACTGATTCACATACGTTTATTTCGAGAGAAAAACAAAAATTAGCCAATCTATCAGTTAAATTATTTAAACTTAAAATATGGATAAGGTATACCATAAGCATTTTGAATATAATAGAAATCGATACAAGTTTGTTACGAAGTTAATATTTTGAAACAAGCATTTACTTTTCAGTCATTTCCAGAAAACTTCGATTGACATTTTATCCTTTAATTTTCCTCATTGATTTATAGTTTATCTAATTTGCTTTAAAGCTGTGGAAGTATTCACAAAGTAGGAATTGCCGTAATTACCTCAGAACTATCAGTGGAAAAATTTCAACAATTCTTAGGGTTCTTCCTTGATTGGATGGGAAAAAGTCCACCTTATTTACTAGACAACTTTGCCAAACATTTATTTTCCCTGACCTTCTAAATGAGTAATAAAGAAGTTTATTGAAAACCTGAGAGTTTACAGCTGCTCCAATTTCGGGTGCCGTAAAACGTAAAATGCTTTGTTTAAAGCTTAAGAAAGTACGCAGTGGAACAATATTGCAGCAAAAAGTTAAAACTTAAAACAGTTTTATTTCATTAATTCCTCTAAGTGTTCACCTTCAGTTTTTTGAAAGTAAAAGCTGGCGTTTTGAATAATAAAATGCTGTAGAAAGTATAGATTCATTCCTTGATATATTTCCTTAAAAAATTAGTTCAACAATGTTTCTTTTAATTAGCGAAATTTGAACAATCATTGAACGTTTAGTCTTGTTTAGTAATAAATAGTACCAAGATTTCAATCTACATTAGAGCTAATTAGCCTACTTAAAAGTGATACTCTTTTCATGGATTCCCTGAATGAGACATAGTGAAAAGATTGGATGCTATTTGTCTTTGCAATCAAGGAATTTTGGGCAATCACAGAGTTAAACTACTTTACGACTAACTTAACAGTTTCAAGGGCCTTGGTTTAACATCATCATATCCATTACCTTATAGCCATTTAAAGAGTTTTTCTGAAATTGTTGAAAGAAAGATTATCCTTAGAAGAAAAGAAACGATTTTGACAGGATTGAAGAAAATGAAAGACATACCAAGGTAAGGGTTAAACATATAACAGTAAATTTTTATTGGAAATCTAAAACTTTTGTGTATAAAAAAAGAAAGTTTAGGAGAGCTACAGAAGTAGATTTTTTAGTTATTTTCATGTAGTTCTTATACTTTTGGATTTTAATTAATTAAATTATGTTTTTTTTAAAAATTAATATATATATGAAAACATATTAAGTGAACTTTTTTCTCCCTCATTCTAAGAAGCCAATTAAGCGAAAATCTGATACTCGGTTAACCCTTGAAACATTTACAGATAAAATACAAATGACAAAAATAAATCCCAAAGATGCAAAAAGAAACAAAAGACAGCCAGAGAATATAGTTCAGCAGTCGACCACAACAAATCCTGTCGATAGTGCTACGTTCAGAGGAAGCAGGGTGGTCGGCTGTATGCAAGAAAAAGAAGGTAGAGAAGATAGTGGTATTCCCTAATATTATGCATTATTATTAGAATAGATGAAGAGACTGAGTAAACTAATCTTTCAAGAAATTCAAAAAAAAATTTCAGTGTGAAAAATCTTTGTTTCTATTTAATTTATCCAATTACAAATTTGTAGGCTTATATTTAAAGATTTGCTGCTGTTTTTAAACCTTCTAAGTTTTTCATGATTTATTAAGAAAAAAAATAATTAATTTAATTTTAGAATAAATTGCACAATTTACAAGAGTTTGAGGGCACAAGTTAAAGAATATTTATATTCGGCGTTTTAATCGTCGATTTATCGATATTAAAGCATATTTGCATTCTCGCTGTTGTGTGCATGTGAAAATACAGACCGACAGTCAGTCAAGCTCACCAAAGATTTAATTCGAAATTTGATACGTATTTAAAGATCAGATACTATATTTAGGAATTAAACTTCATCTATCGCTGTTATGTTTTGAAGTTACGGTATTTCTTATTATTCAGACAGCTGCGCAAAATTTTTTCTTGTGAATGAATTTTTTTTCAAGTTTGTTAGACATCTAAAAATATGGTACAAAGACAGTGTAACACATTTCATAATTGTGCGCAAATAAATTCAAAGTGTGAGTGACTTATCGTGCGAACAGAGACAGAATAAAAGAAATTCTGTTCAATATTCCGTTTTCCCCCCCTTTCCGACTTATGAAAGTCTGCCGGGCGAGATTCGTCGAAATCACCAATTCTAATTTTTGATGATAACAGCAGTTTCTCTTTCTATTCTCATGATATACGAGAATGCTAAAAGAAGAAATGTAAATATATGCAATGTGGCAACTGTTTATATCGAATGCTATTAGAGCTATTCAGCAGGAATAATGACTTGTTTAGTCTACGATGATGACATGTTTCCTTTCTCTCTGTGAGATCATTAAGGTGATTATTCTTGTCAAGCATCTTTCGTCCTTTATAATATTTCAATTCATTACCGATAGCTTTCGCTTCATTATTTTCATAATATATAATTCTTTAGGTTATTCATTATGTTCGGGGATTGACTTTCATAAAATATCGAAATATATGTTGTTTGAAAAGGAAAACCATTTTTCAATTCGTAGCAAATAGCTGATATATAAATTAAGTTTTCAGAATTTTTTTATAGTTCTTGCAAGTACTTAAGCTCTTTAAAATTTACACTTCGGCACATTGTAAGCATTTCAAGAGAATTTAAGTAAATACACATTGTAATAATCAATTTTAGTCAATCAATGTTCGCCTCGAATAAAAACCATGTGTTTTTTGTTCGATAGTCCTCGAAAGACCATTATCTCAAATCTTCTAAATTAAGTTTCATTATTCATCTTTATCGGCATATGAAAAGAAATTTTTACCAGCTAAAGATGGAATAAAACGTTGATAGCTAAAGATATTTAATTATATACTATTATGACAACGGAAGTTTAATTAAAGAGAAATTCGTTTAATGACATACAATTCAATATTTTAAATTACTTTGAAATTTTTTTATTTCTAATGAAGTGGCCTATGAGTAGAGGTTTAGTAAATATGCATTAGAACATTCTTAGTATGAACGTCCTGTAAATTTATAGCCTTTGTATCTTTATCACAAAAAATATGTGAAGCAAATTGCCGATGATACGTTTCATTACCGTTCTTCAAAACTATTAAACATTTTTATCTGGTGGTTTTGAGTACTTTCGGCCAAATAAATAAAAATTATAAAATTAATGCTAATTTTTCTTGCAAAACTTAGAACATGATGTTAATAAAGAGCAAAAGCGACTGTATAACTCTCATGGATTATGTAATTAAATCATTGTCAAGTGCAGACAGTTTCTCGGATATTTTGGTAATATATTTTTATCCATTCTTGAAATGAGTTAATACTTTTGTGTCTGTTCTATTTTTTATAGAATGAGGTCAAAGTAGATTCGATTTAGGCCACATGTCGTCAAAGATCGAAAAACGTAATTATTCTAATCACCATTTTCAAACTCACAAGTGTTTATTTTGTCTTTATTTCATTCGAATTGGAATATTTTAAAATAAGCTTTATTTAATAGTTGAATAAAAATGGATTCAAAATGCTTGAGGACTATTATTCAAAAATTGTTAATGATTGTCTGAAATCCAAGGGACTAATATGATACTTTTTTTCTGTTTTACAATTGTCTCTAGTTTCTCAATTTTCACAATGAAATTGATTTGCAAAAAGTTTGCATGATACTTTTAAGCATTTTGTATTAAAAGTATTATGTGCAAAAACTATCTCTAACATTAAAATATAAAAACTAAAATCTGAAATAAAAAATAATAAGGAAATTAAAACTAAAAAACGAGTAAAAGATACGAGAAACCTGTAATATCCAACTCAAAATGATTACGTCTTACGAAGACTTAAAGATATTCATTATCGGTATTGAATGATTCCCATTTCATATTTTTTTCGAAGGAAACGGAATGCTGTTCAGATTTTGAACAATTGGTATTTTAAAGCAACCAAATTCAGAAAGATTATTTACTTAAGATTCAAAATGAATTCAATAATTTTTAGAGGTATTAATGTTTAAATATGGAGAGAAATGAGTAGTTCGTTTTTCTAGTCCTTAGCTGTATTAATTTAATTCATAATTTTACCTCATATAAAAATCGTATTCTACTAAAATGTCTACACGCTGTCACTTTTGTACAAGGCTTTTAAGAAATTCTCTTTAGAACATAGAAAATTATTTGCATTTCCTGACGATTCTTAAATTTCTGCAAAAATTCTAATATTTTCCTGTGAATTTTCTTAGTTTTGCCACCTTTAACTGAATGACTTTGGATCATTCAGATTGTATTGTAGATATGCAATAAAAATTTTTAATTCAATTTGAACTTTATTAATTTCCTCAATTTCAGTTTAATTTAGCTCATGTTTTTTCATTCTAAAGTATTACTTTATTTCCTGATCCCATTCTTCTTTTTCTATCTAATTAATTTAGTAGAAGCTTTGTAAAATTGACGAATCGGCCAAAGTCCGAAGCGCTCTCACAATCTGAAAGAAGAGACAGAAAAATGTCAAGCACGCACATTCTTTTAAAAAGATTCCTGTGTTTCTCTTACCTGGTTTATCTAAATCACATTGTATATAAGTGAAGAAATATTTTTTCTAACGTGATAAAATATTCATCAGTGTTCCCTCATTTCGTTCTAAGTAGTTCTGTGTTGTGCGCGTGCTTGTACATAATGTGTGTCACCCCAGGATGGAATAAAATGTCAAAAAATCGAAAGTCTCATCACTATTTTCATTTTTTCTCCCTCTCTCTCTCACACACACAATTATATATATATATATATATATATATATATATATAT
>JAPMOQ010050131.1:1357180-1439695 GCA_026543055.1 Argiope trifasciata
ATGTTTAATGACGTGAAGTATAAAAATAATTCCTAAAAGTTAGATTCTAATGATCATTTATTTCATGGCTTGTTCATTCCTTTTTAATAAATCAAAGATTTTAAAATCTTTAAAGGGTAACTTTTGATGAAATACTACTTACTATCTAGCTCGTGTCGGGACTAAATAATTTTTCTTTAAAAAAATTGATCCATCTAAATCATTTTCCAATTCATTTTTTCTCTAGAAAAATCCAGAATGACGTTTGCGATGATTCAAATACTTCTATTGAATTTAAAGTTCTAAGTTTATAAAATTTCGAACTGTGCGTTGCATAATGTTAAGCAAAATCTTTCAGGCATTAAATACATAAGTGCAAAACTTATAACCCTGCTATTAAGGAATATTATTTTTATCTTCTGAGTAAAATAAATTGCACTTATTCTTGTAAAATAATATCAGTATATTAATATCCAAAAGCAAGATCCCAATAATCTAATTAATTCTCCAATATAAACCAAACCTTCTTAAAATAAACCAAATAATGCTTATTAAAACAAATTTTCAGGAGCATCTATTTTGATCCATATAAACTTCTTTGAAAATAAAATTTTCGTGATGTCAGGTGTTTATTATTGGGCCGAAATTAGCAGTTTCCGATAGTTTCTGAAAAATTTAATGTGATATTTTAATTCTTATTTAAAATAATTAACACTGTAATTACAGTCCAGAGCGTTAAATCACATTAAATAATGTTGAATAGAAAATTGATTCTAATCTACTACATTATTTTAGCACTTAAATTTACCAGCAATTTTGATTTATTAGACTCAAAAAAACAAAATTCGATTACTTCATGCCATTTAACTATGAGAGTTTCATTTGTTTTTCTATTTTAATGAGTTTTAATCGGATTTTCAAGAGGAACGGAATACCATGAATTCCTCATTCCAAATTAATGGCATACGGGACGTAATAAAAGGGAGCAATTACATTACAGAATTTTTTAATATAAAAATATGACTCATTATGTCATTTTGAAGCTTTTTATTTAACATTAGTAACTGAAAATATGAAACAATCTCAAGAAAAAAAAGAAGAGAAATTCATCAAGTTATTTATCGTATTTTCTTCAGTGAAAAAAGAAGTACATGGTTTTCAGTAACAGTTAATTTAATTAGTATGTTAAAGGCAGCAAACATGATTTCACTCTTCATTTATGCTTTCATATAGAAATATAATTTACATTTACTATGGATAAAAGTAAATGTAAAATGGAAATTATGTAAATGAACTAATTTCAATGCATTTCCAAGATCTGTATTAAATTAATATTTACAAATGTATACAGTTATCAAATATATTTGTAAATATTATAAAATGTATTAGTATTTCATATACATTTGTAAATACTGATACGTTAAATTACAATTCATTATTTGTTCTATTTTCATAATCAGCCTGCAGAACGTCTATATTGATGCCGTCTAGGTGTGAAATTCACAACGTATTATACAAAGATGAAAGTTAACCAGAATCTCGACTATAGGCTAAAATATTAGTAATTTTTGATCAATACAAGTCTTTTAAATACAATGTTTCTCAATTTCTGTGACCTGGAAAGTACCAGCAATTTTAAATGTTTCTTGAGTCGGAATAAATATTGGCACAATGAATTTATATATAATAATAAATGTATAAAATGTACTAAGAATTTATTGTTAGTTTGCATTTTTTGAGATATTTTCTGTAAAACATGATTGAAAATAAGCAATCAAATTATTTGAGAGATATACTGATCAAAAAATATACCCCCAAATAAAGCCGAGGATTCGTTAAAATCATTTAATAAGTTGCCAGTATAGAGTAAAAATACTGTACAAAATTCGCAATATCGCATATTATAATGAAAATGTTTAACATGGTGACTGCCGACTACGAGATGACGCGTAGATTGCTTTTTTTTTTCTAGGACCAAACCATCTATGTTATTAGATGACACCTTCTCTACTACAGTTAAAAGACAGCAAAGAAGGGGGCATCTAATCAGATAGATGGTCCTGATATCAGGCGAGGGTAGTGGCAGTGAACTTGTTAATATTAATGAATACATTTTTTTAAATCAAATCTTTAAGAAAATAAAGCATTTTAAGCCGATAACATGAAACTTAAATTAACTCCTGAAAGTTGCAGTAAAATAAAAATAAAATTTAAATGTTTCATAGATGACTTTTTTCTTGAGAAATCATCATACAAACTTTTAAACTCGATTAGAAGGTATTATACAAGTAAAAGTGCTTTAAAAATAAATTTCATTCAAAAATGTAAATCAAAATTTGCAAATCTGTCACTTTATATGCATTTATGGTGAAACTGAATAGATTGCCATATATTCGGAAATAAAATCAAATAATTATTCAACTAGGTGAAATACTCTATTTGGACATATTTCATTTGATGTTAAAAAGCTAGTTGTCAGATCATTAGTTACCAAGATGGTTGCTTCCAATTTTTAAGTTCCTTAATTCAGTGAACACCAAAAGTAAAGCATCAGCCCTTGAATTTCAATTTATCCACGCAGTAAATAAACAGAACTGATGAGAATTAGAATTCTTATACTTATACGAAGATATGTTTTAAAGTACCAATTCTTTTACATTGGAAAGAAATTTCAATTAAGCTGTAATGAGCTCTCAGCAATTAACTAATTAGTGGTTTCTTTGATTAAATATATAGGAGAGTCACCATGAAATAAAACATACTGCTACAAACTTAAAACTGAAGTCTCATTTGTTAAAAATAGAGCATTAAGTGCTAATATTGATAAAATAAGCAATGTAGATATCTTCTCTGCTCAATTATTTTTAAAAAGTGATTGTGCGAGTCATTTTATGATGCCTTGTTAGGATATATTATTATTTAAGATTGTTAAATTCATTATTTAAGATTTGTTAAAATATTTTTGATCTTTTATAATTTCTTAATTGGGACTCAATCAATTTTAATTCTTAAAAAAATTAGATGAAGAAATTAAAATGTATAAGTCAGGCTGCACACCATATTTCAAAGAAATCTGAAGTTCAATGATAAATTTTGACACATTATAATAGCTAAAATCATGTTATAATCATGTGCATCAATCAATACTGACAGATAGAATTTCCATGCAAAGAAAATAACTTGTATGCGTAGATGAAAAATCCCTTTTTAACGGGTTAGCGGGTTTTTGCTTCTCCTACATGGGAAAGATTTCTCATCAGCGATTACGTTTCACGCCTACCTATTTGCCTTCATGGCTTTGACAGGACATTAAAACATTACATCCAATTCCTTTGTGGGTGTCGTGGCTATTATTATTTAAGACCTGTAATGTTAGAGCTCATCATTTCCTAGAGGAGCTATAAAGGAACTTCTAATCGCAAATTAGTTCAATTTTGGTTTGGTATCACAAAAGGAAACAATTTTTCATATTGTGAAATATAAAGTTTTCATGACATTATATAGTGAAGAAAACGAAGATTTTTCTATCTCATTAGTGGATAAGATGACTGTGATACTTCATCACTTCGAAATTCTCAACCCATTTCAGCATATAAGAGTACACAAAGATTAATGATCAATTCACGTTATACCAACAGGATATCGTATGGAAACGGTTAGAAATCACAAATATCTAATCTCAAAACTAAGGAGGCATCTCGAATCTTTAAATGCTTAAATTCTATACTTTGCTCAAATTTTAAGTTGCAATTAATGTATGAGAGAAAAATGTTTGATTGGAAGACTGTAAAAAGTAAATTTTTTTCACCATAGAATGTCATTAAACTTGTAATCTCTAGAATTTTATCAGTAGAATGGGTAATTGAATGTCAGTTTGATAAAAAGTTAAAATTACTTGAAAAAAGTTATTGAGGAAACCAATAAATGAAATCATTTTGAGTCTAGATTTGGGGAAATCAGATCTTCATTATGCTGAAGAAATTGCATAAAATCTCTAGTTTTGATTTTGAACATTATATCTCATCAGGTTGAATCCACAAGATTTATTTGCTGCTCAGATAGTTAATAAGTTGAAGAGATGGGATCCGAGGACAACTTCATCACTGAAAACGGCAATTGAAATAAATTTATTTGGTTCGTTATAAAGATTTTTTAAAATTATTTTTATGTATAAAATATTATGTATAATTTTCCAATAAAGAATATACATTCGAATGGGACAAAAAAGGGAAAAAAAACACATATTTAATTGAGACTATCTAAGCTTCTATCTGTTATATTACATACCTTATTAATGCTTTCAGAAAAATCTATCCCTGAAGTATAACGAATGTATCGGAGATTATTGCAATTGCACAAATCAGTTGAATTAAGTTGATAAAGATGAAATCTTTTAAAGATATGTTGATGGAGATATGCGCATTAATTATGATTGAAGATATGCGAACAGTTTATTATGATAAGGCAATCGATTGCCAAGAATCGCTACAACATTTTAAATTTACCTTGGAAAGAACGAATAGGCCTACTTCAAATGTAATCTTCTTTGAGGTCCTAAACTGTTTTCATTAATTAAAGGAAACACTTAACAACTTGAAAGGGGAGATAGAACCTTAATGAGTGGATTGCTGAATATAGGTGTTTAATTTAATTATGCACGTTAACATAAACCCATTCTGAACTATTTTGCGAAACTTTCAGGCAATTTTAAAGTATTATTTTGATGAAAATATTTTTTTAAATGCAAAAAAAAACATCAAGAAAGGAAATTTTTTAATTTTTACTAAAATTTTAATTTGTTTACTCTGGGTTGTAAAACCTTATTACAAAAAAATAATTGAAAATAAATTCTGGTTGTAATATGAAAACAATTTATTTGTGAGATATATCACGTGACAATTGAGGTCAAAGGACAACTGTGGTTTTATTTAAGTTATATATTACAAATCGATCAAACCATTTAAGTATTTTTTCCTATTATGTTTCCGTAATTTAGTTCGAACATGACAACTATTTACATTTGCATTTTGTCTACATTATTCTCCACACCAAACGTAATACATTATAAGGAATAAAGTACCCTATACATTATGTTTTAATTTATAAAAGCGGAGAAAATTAATCCAACATTGTCTACATCTGCTCACAAGTCCTCACCGTAAAATCTCTTGTTTGAATAAACTTATATAAACAATATAAAAGCAGAAAACCAATTTTTGTAATTCTATTGATTCATTCATTTATTTATTTTCTTAAAGTGAAGGAATAATCAATAAAAGAAAGATAGTTCATTTAATTAAAATAAATTACTGAAATTCAACTTCATATCTAATGCATAAATGTATTTGTTAAAATAACATTTAACAGTTTAAAAAATTAATAAAGTGTTTATTTATTACATGAAAATAACATTTTACTTTAACAGCAAAGGGAAATAAGAAATAGAAATGAAGAATGTAAAAACATGCATTACATAGCTATATGGTTATATTTACCTCATCATTTATTCATTTTGCAATAAAAAGGAAACTGTAGAAATATTATTTAGCGTTTATCATTAATAGTCAAAAGGATTAAAATTTAATCATTTATGCAAGTGTATCTGGGTCATGTTTGAAATTTTTCAACATTTCATTAAATGGAAATTTTATGAAGAAAACTAGGATGCCTGGCAAAAATAAATTTTCTTTCTTCATAAGACAAATGAATGGAAGAATTCTAATCAATTCAAGTACATAAGAAATTATTTCTTATGTATTTTATAATTCTTTCTACTGTTAAATTATATTTAACAAATAGTTATTAGTTTCATTCATTAAGAATTATTGTTCATTATTTTCGTCCAAACGAATGATTACATTCAACAAAATTATAATGTTGTAATATGCAACTATTATAAAAATTAGCAAATTATCATTCAAGTCTTTTGTTTTAGATGTATTACTCTTTGATATCTTTCACATCTATTTTCCATCATAATTTAGCATAGCTTCTAAATTTTTGACATATTTCAAGTACTTTAATTCATACTATTTTGAATCATTGTACAGCATAGCTCTATCGTATATTTGTTATATTTAACTTGCCTTCATACTTTATCTTTAACAATTTACTAAATATGATTGAAGGAATCTGTAAATTATTCAGAATAATATTTCTTAAGACTACTCAAGTTAAAAATAATTTATTCAAGTTATTGATTTAAAAATTGGAGCTCATTTTTATTTGTTCCGAAATTTAATAATAATGGAAATGTTAGATTTTGTAATGATAAGTTAGTTTTTATTTTGTTTAAAAACACTTAGAAATTCGAAAAACTAAAAAAGAAAAGGATTAAATTTTTTAATTAACATAAACCAAAAACTTGAGAAATTTGGCAATGAATTTAATTTTGATACATAAAAATTTACATTTTTGTTGTTTGGATAAGTAAACAAATCGAGTATAAAAAGGCATACATTTACCCGACACTTCATACTTTACTCCCAGGTGAGGGATCCCATTTCATTTTAACTAAATATTCAACATCTCCACGACAGTTCTCCCTATGGAATCCATCGGCCAGAAAAATATTTTATATAAATGAAGAATTTCATTTAAATGAACTGGCAAAGCTCTTGAGTTTTCAATGGCAACAAAAAATTTTTAGATTATCTTTATTGGAACAAAAATCTATCATATGAAGAGGAAAAAAGCGGTTTTGAGAAAATATTTGTGTATATTATATATATACACATATATAATGTTATTTTAATGATATTCTTCTTTATATCTGAGATGCTTACCAATAACTGCAATAAATTGCACAACAATCACGATTAGTAAATTTAATTATGTTTTCGCTGCTTATATCAATAATTTTAAATATTATATCCAGTAAACCTGGATACTGGATTACCAATATGTTAACTAATAATACAGTTTAAATTTTTTCATCAATGAGTAATCTCTTTTTCGTATTACTAAAAGGAAACAGCAAATGTATAATTGTATCGATCAAAATTATCCCAGTTAAAAAGTTATGTTAAAAAGTAATTATTAGAACTTGAAATATGGCTCACTTTACAATGTCATTTAGCCATTTTAATTTTAATTTTTGAAAAATCTTATGAAGACAAGGATTAAATTATGAAATTAAAACTTAAAGGAGATTAAAAGATTAAACTTGAAATTTTTTAAGTCTATGACGGTATTTTAGAAACATATTCTATGTTATTTTCTAGAATTTTAAATCACCAACAGTAATGTGAAAACTTTTTTATTATTATCCAAGATTTTAGAATTGTGTTTTTTTTTTCAGAAATAAATATATGTAATGTTTGGAAATTATATTTAACCGAATCTATTTCTAGAATCTCATTTCCTTCTAACTCCGAAGTTTGATTAGTTAGAAAATGTTTTCCTCAATCTCAAATTCCTAAAATGGCAACTGCAGAGTGGTTCAGAAAAGAAGTTTTAGAAGAGGATAATTTGAAAAGTATAAATAGCTGTTTTCTTACATCTCCCAAATTAGTAATCGTATTTAAAAAAAGATTTTTTTAAACACTTATGTAAAATTAACGACCCAGGGATGAAGGAATGTGTTTTATCAAGAATTTGGAGGAAAACTGCAATCAATAAAAGTTTGCCAGATAATAAAGCATTCAATTTTTTCTGCTAATTGAAAAAAGAACATTTTTCTTGGATATACATAATATATATAATTTAAATTTTATATCTTTTAACTTTATAATATTGGAAATATTTAAGTGCGAACTTATATAAATGCTTTGGATCATGTTATTCCGTACGAATTTTTGAAAATAACTTTAAAACAAATAACAGAGAGCAAAAGTCGAATGAATGAATCTGAAAATCAAAAATAAACAACGAAACCTTTTCGCAATTTAAGTTTCACGAACAATTTGGTCATAATTTAAAAGTACTAAAAAAGGAAATAGAAATTAAAAATTTTACACGTGATAAAACCTTAATAATTATTTAACTAGTAATGCTTATGGGAAATTTCATAATTTTCTAAAAAAGATTAAAAAATATTTGAATAAAAACGAATCAACTATTTGAATACAGCTTTAATACTTTATTACTAAGCAAATATACTTTTTCATGATGAAATACCGTTAGAAATATTGCTAGAAAGGTATTCTCATTAAAAAATTATTCTTTTCAATACTCGATTTGGGAAAATAAAAAGCAAAAATGAAAGGGAATTTTCCTCAAACGATAATAAAGTAATTTTCTTTTTGTAGTTTTTATTTCACAGCAAGAGATATGTGGATACATATAATTAGAACAAAAAATATATAAAAAAGGAAAGATTTGAATGAAGTATTCTATGTATTTATTAAACAATTCTTTGCATCTTTTTATAATATGCTGAGTTTTAAATTTGTCATTAGAATACCAATATCTCACATCTAAAAAATATATATTATCTTTTTCTAATTGGTTATTTTGATTCCGTTTTATTCATCCGATTCTATTTTTGATTTTCCATCTATTCAAGCGATGATAGATCCCCTTTCCCTTTTAAAAAATCACTTTTTAATAAAGCATTCACTTAAACTACTTACTTAAAATACTAACCTAAAACATATTT
Source organism: Argiope trifasciata (assembly GCA_026543055.1). Lineage (NCBI taxonomy): Eukaryota > Metazoa > Arthropoda > Arachnida > Araneae > Araneidae > Argiope > Argiope trifasciata. Next base: position 1,365,759 of record JAPMOQ010050131.1, read on the forward strand.
GATATCATGTCTTTTTTAAGTTAAAACTATTTGAAGGAAAAGAAATTTTTTTAAGGAACCCATATCATACGATCAATATATTTTTTTGTTCCCGATACACAATTTCATTTCATTATATCTTTTATGTTATACTGAACTTCATATAAAACAACTTTAATGCCTAATAATTTTACAAATGGCGATTTGCTTTATAACCTATACACTTTATACAGTTTTTTATTTACAAAAAGGCAGCTCCCTTATTCCCTTAACTAGATTTTAAGATAATGATTCGAAAAATTGCTTGATGCATTATTAATAGCACTTTTCGATCTTAATTTTGCTTAGTCATTCTAAAATACTTTGAATTTTAAAATTTTAATTTATCAATAGCTCCATAAAAGAATTTTAGAATAAAAGATTCCCATAATTGATCTCAGAAATGCTCGAAAAAGAGACAAATAATTTGCAAATATTTTCTAAAAATGCTAAGAATTTCTGTAAAATGTTAAACTGAATCACATTATTATATGGATCTTTTTTGTTCCTCCTTTTTATGACGAATCCATTCAACGTCTTTATGAATAAATCAAGTATTACATACAATACGATCGAAATTCAAATTTTAAAGCCTTTCTTAAAAGATTTCAACAGATAATATTAATTTTTCGGTCGCCAACTTTCTTTTTCCTCAATAAAATTATTTTGAGTTTTCAACAAATTTTATAAAAATCAGTTTTGTAGTAATTAAATAATTTCTTAAGAATAAATTCCAAAATATACAAAATATATTCGTTGGAATTAGAATACAATTTTTCCTGATTTAAGGATGTCGTTTGAAATAAGGATGTGCTACTTGATGTGAATATTATTACTTTTTTAAATATCGTCTAATCTCTTTAAAGGTGGGAACACCAGGATTGCCTGAATTAGAAGTGATGGAATATATAAGGGGAATATATAATATCCCCTTATATATATATTATATATATATATAAGGGATGGAATATATATCTTTTATTTCCCAAAGATATAACTCTGATGGTGTGGTTGCATTGAACACATTTCAATGATGCTTCATTCCTGTACGAGATAGATTAGAATCTGGCCAAGTGAAAAGTTTATTTTTTAACTGGCTTAAGGACAAATTTTTGTATTTTGAATAGCTGACCATCCATTTGCAATAGATACCTATAGCTAGATAGGGCTGTTTGCGTGAATTATGAATTTCATACAAATAATAAGTAAAAAATAATCAAAAATTGCTTTTTGCATCAATTATAAGATATATACAATACATAATATCCAATGATATCTTTCTCTACTGACATTAAAAACAAGAGTAATATATTTATATTATAGAAACATTCTTTACTACCCCCCATGCTGCATAAGTGCTTTTCATGATAAACCAAGCTTATCTAGTATTTCTGCATTTTAAACTATCCACTGCATTTAAAATTGATTATAATTCCATATTTTTGAAAATATGAACGTAAATTAATACAAATGTGTTGAATGCATTTAATGTAATGGAAGCATAAATCTAATAAAAATATTACTTTTCGATGATTCATTGATACCAATTTATCTTTATGATATAATATTCATTGATATCAGTTAATCTTTGTTTATTTGTAATTCACTAATATAAGTCTATCTTTTTTAAGATAATATTCATTGAGTAAAAGCTTAAGTTTATTTTTTGATAAAAATTATTCAATCTTCAATCAGCGAAAAAAAACTAATTTTTTTTTAAATTTAACTTGAGCATGTAAGGTTAAAAAAATTATTTCCATTAACAATAAAATAATTCCAGTAATAACTGCAAACTAAAAATAGATCCAAATACCATACCATCAATTTCCCTATATTTCACTTATGATACCTTCGTATTTGCGTCATAACGATTTATAAATCACTCTTCTGCAGTCGTAAATTTGGTCACGCCTGGCAATCACTATAAATTGGAGGGTGTTTTTTATTTCTATTTTAGACGTGCTTTCTCAAATGCGTTGACAAAATTTAGGGAGTAGTGAAATTTTTACCATAACATATGATAAACACACATTTTGTTCCAGAATTAAATGTAGGCATGGCACGTTTGAAGTATATTTTTCTGTGTTTTCACGAATTCAGAAAAGTTCTTACGAAATCAAAAAAATGCACTTCATTATGCAATATTTATTTTCAAACAACATAAAAACACATTTGACTCAATTTTACATAATTAGTATGCAGTTATGGGAAACGCACTATATTTGAAAATAAAGTTTAGTAGTGCATTTTTAAAGAAAACTTTAAACCTGGAAAAATATAATTAACAGTTTTGTATGTTATATTTTTTATGACGTGAGCTCATTGGTCAGATCTAGTACCTGTTAAATCATTTGCCACCATTACAAGAGATAAAGTCCATGACACCAATTTAATTTTGGAATTAACTATGCATTTGATATTCCATGATGTTATGACTACATCACAGGACAATCTTTCCTAGTGTGTTATTAAATATGAAATAAAATTTTAAAAAAATTAATTATAACCAGAATAACATCAACAAATTATGATTCGCTATTGCTTTTTAAATTCAATCGCATAAATTGATTCTACAATATCATGTACACAAAATTTTAGCTTAGCAGTACGGATTTTTAAAATTCGAATGTCCACCTTTATAAACCTATTTATCCTGGATTGAAGGGTTTTTAATATTTTGAAGGTCGTCAGAAAAAACCTCCAAATTACACTACAAAAACAATCGTCAGGAACCGATAGAAGATGAAGAATCCATGAAAAGTCTGAAGACAGAAATACATATTTATGTTTAGAAGAATAAATTATTTGTTTTTATGGCATAAGGGAAGCAAAAAAATATAGATTTAACACACGGTAGTGGCTATGTAAAAGTAAATGAAATTTGTTAATACAATACATGCAAAATAATAAATTGTATGAAACATTATAAAGTCAAAACTAATGAAGAAAACAGCCTCCACATAAACTGCTCGTGTATCAGAAAGCTGCTTTTCTAATTTTTTTTTCTGAAAAAATATTTTTGGAACATGTAATTTAATAAAGAACCATGTTTTTCAGCATTTCAATCCAATGTATTGAAAGTTTTATGGTTCCTCTAAATTGTTCTTGTAAATACTTTCACCTTCTTCGTCAATAATAAGTTATTATAAATGCAATAACTTTCGTAACATACAGGACTTTATGATAAAATAAAGAGTTGTAAAATAAAAGACTTTATTGCAAAATATAGAAATAAAAAATGTAATACTCTATAAGAAAAGAAAATGGTGATTAAATTTACTGGAAATAACTCCTATTCTTATCGGTAGGTGGTCGACTATGTAAACACAGAGCGCATCTTTTGGTTCAATCTGCATTCCTGCAAGTTTAGGTAAAGTAGACTAAAATGCATCATTATTCTATGAAATTCCAATGGAAAGAAATTCACAGAGATTCCGTTTTAAAGTTTCCAACACAGTTTTTAGCTTTTCTTTCCAACAGCGTTTTTAGCGTTTCCAACATTGTACAACACTGCAAAATTATTTTTCCTATTTCAATGCATAAACATATCTCAAACTGTGATCAAAACCCATTTCGCTGAGTTTGAATAAAATCAATGATACCTTATATTTGCTAATTTAAAGTTTAATGAAATTTATTCAAATTTTAATGATGGAAGTCAATATAAATATATCTGTACATTTTTAAAAAAACATTTTCATTGATAGTTTTAATTTCAGAAATATATGTATATATTTTTCATATTTTATGAATTAAAGACATCCTTATTATACCTAAATTGTAAGTTTTTTTAACTCTAAAAGTTTGAGTGTAAAGACCTTCAAAGAGAAAGTTTGATTCTTATATAAAAATTAAAACTATTAATATGATAGTTAAAAATATGCTTTAAATCTTATAAAAATGAGTCAGAAGAAAATACATTGAGAATCTTAAAAGGATCGTTTATCATGAGAAACATATTGGATGCAAAAGAAGAAAAATTCGAAGATTTTATATATATTATCTCAACTTGGCCTCAAAAGATAGATATTCGACCTGTGCCTCGCAGTGATAAATGAATTTTGCCTTTAAAATTGAAGGATACATCCCTCAATTTTTATATCTTTTTCTTCTTGTCGTTTTATTCTGTCATTTTTTTATATAATATTTGGAAGGAAGATGGAAATATCATGTTAACAAACGATAGAATAAGGACAATATTTTACTGTCTTAGTAAAAAAATGTAGATACTTTAAAGTTTTTATACGAATAACAGAATATCAATTCAAGAAAGAATATATTCTTATAACAATACATAATCTAAAGCAATCGTTTCTGAATTAAGACTTTTTGAGAGATTAAAATTTATTCATTAAAATGTTAACCAAAGCATGAACCAAAGCAATGTATGAACCAAAGCAATTTCTATGCAACATAAAAACATACATTTGAATTGTCTGAAACATTATCTGAAAATAAAGAATTTTTTATATAATTTTTTAAATATAAGATTATTTTTAAAAAAATTCCTGACCAAGAAGAAAATTTACCATTCTAAAAATTATTAATTTATTAAAGAAAAATTTTAACCAAGATTAACTTGAAAATTTTGGTAATTTCCTCCACGACATTTTTTTAATAGACAGTATTTTTTATTATCTTCAAACTATTCTTTATTCAAAATAAACTCTCAACTTAGTAATACATTTCAAAATGCATAAAAAGTTCCTTAGTATTATTAGTAGAAATAAATGTTTTTCAGATTATTGTGGAATTCTGCAACATTTGAGCTGTAGTGAGTTTGCATTTACGATATTTATGTTTAAATACATGAAACATTTCATTCATTATATAATCAAAAATAATATTTACAATTCATGAAATGGTCATTTTTATAAATAGATATCATCATTATCATCCAAATGTTTCAGAAAAAATTCAAAATCCATTACAAAATACCCTAGAGATAAAATTTTATTCAGTGTTTATTAGATAAACAAGAAAACTGAATCGTCCGAATTAGTTATGTAATAATACACAAATAAAACGACACGATTTCAACACATTTCCATAAAAGAATTTATAGAATATATTTATTCTAGAAATTCCTTGATTCATAATAATTTGTTTCAATGGGCTTTTCAAATTGCTATAATTATCACTTAAATTTTAAGAAGATAAAAAAGTATTTTCAAAGACAAAGTTGTATTGTCAATACAAATGCACAAATATGTTATAATCATTTCCCTATATCACATTGTTGTAAAATCCAACAATTTTCAATAGAATAGACATACCATATCTAAAATAATAATGCATTGAGTTTTCTTATATACAATAGTAAATTATTCGTACAATCAGAAAGTTTCATATTAACTCAATGCTTCATGGTATTATTTTCAAGAGTTCTATTAACTTTTATAAATATATTTCAATATTCCCATGCCAGGATAGTTAGAAACTTTTATTCAATTCATATAGTTAATGTCTACAATTTATCATGAATTAATTCTCTGCAAGTTTTAATGTAACCAATGGAATTTTCTGTAAATTTAAAGTTATATGTTTAGGTAGAAAATTATGAACTGTAAGAAACAAATTTATGTAAATATATAAATTTTAAAAAGTAACAATTTTTAACTGACAACAGTGGGAAAAAAATTCTATTATTTAATGCATTTAATTCTGCTTTTACCAGAACTCGTGAAATCATGTATTTGTTATAATTTGATTGAATTACATTTTAATCGTATATCTTATAGCAACAGCAAGTATTTTACCTTTAATTTCATTCTTATAATATTTTGAAAGATAAAACCATAGATGTGCAATTTAAAGGAAACATAAAGCATTTGAAATATATTTATATTAAACTAATGCATCCACAGGAATTTGAAATTAATGAATACCTATTATTAGTTCACATTCTCACTATATTATTATATATATATCGTTCAAATTTTCAATCGTTAATAAAATGATTTTTATTCATTCAATACACTTCAAATACTCAAATATCGTTTTAGTTTGAAATGAAAATGTGAACCAAAATACTTAATATTTTTTTTTGATAATTATGTTTTTAAAAGTAAAAAAAATTAACTTAAATAAAAATGTTCTTTGGTGACCCAAGTAGAAATTGAATTTTAAAATATTATATTATCATTTTTAAATTTAAAAACCTTATGTTTATATTGACTATATAACACTATGTTTTTTCAGTTACCTTTGGTTCACAAAATACTTACGAATAAAAAGATATTCAGAATTTTTACTGTAAGAGAATTAAGGAACTGTAAGAAAAGAAAAAAATATCCCTCTCCTGAGAAAGAAAAGCAAAACAAATCAATCTGTTGAGTCCCGAACGATAAATTAACTCCAACGCGAAATAAATCAAAAGAACTTGGCAAGAGTAAGGAAATAAAAAAACAGGATGCTGTCACCGATCCGTGAAAGCAGTTACTTTCGAATAATACCTACAGCAGAGAGCTATTTTGTTTGATAAGAAGAGTTTTTCGGTTTATCAAAGAATGCAGGTATTTTTTGTGTTATCTATATTAAAATTTAAAGGAATTTATACAGTCTTTTATTTGAACTGATTCAGAATTTCATTGGATTTTATATAATACTTTGAAATGCTATGCTTCCCGAAAATTCCTTTTAGTTTTTGCAATAATCCTATTAGGTATTTCGTTCAAAGAATGATTTTTTTTTCTATTTGTAAAAGCAACAAATGAAAATGCTTTAACAAAAGATATACTACTATATGAAAAAAAATATATCAATAATTTCTCATTTCCCATGATAAAAAAGAATATATATATATATATGAGCCTCTTTACCGAAAAATATAAATTTACCTGAAACAGAATATTTATCATATGTCTTTTCAATAATTTCTAATATACCTGCTTATTCCATGCTTTTATTTTTATTTTTTGCTTTAGGCACTTATAATACCAATAACCATTACATTTAAAAATAATATACAACATGCCATCTGTAATTATATTGAAATTTGAAAATTCTTAAGAACCTCTGATTTTGGCTTTTTTACAATATACCGATTACTTTTTTTAAAAACTCTAAAATGTTATATAATGCAGCTTTAATCAAATTCTTGTTATGACTCCAAATTTACATTTTGTTAGTTTAATATTTTCTGCAAAAATATAGAAATGTATTTTATCAGAAAAATAATTGAAGAGAATAATCTATAAACTAGGTAGACAGATTAAGAAAAAACAGGGAGAGATAATGAAAAATGAAACGAAATTTTTCAGAAATTTTCAAAACATTGAATTATTATAAATAGCCATTTTCGAGAAAAATTATAAAGGAAATATTTTTATCTAAGACATGGACACATTTTACTATAATATGTTAACGTTTTCTACGTCTCTTAATAATATTTAATACTACAATATGTTCTTCTTGATACAGTTTGAAAAATGATTTTTCTACAGATTTCTCAACAGATGGCGGCAAATCTAAATTTCATAGCATCTCACACCTTCGAAACGATGTATCGGAAATTCTTCTAAATTTTTTTAGTTGTAAAACATAAGGCAGTGAACATGCTTCTTTAAAAAAGTATCCTAGTCGTTGCGCTGCCTAATCGAATAAACCTTTAAAGTGAAAATTAAAGTAGTTTATTGAAAGTTGATTATCGGTGAAAAATATTTCTTTAAGTGAAAATTACAAATAAATATTAATTTAAAGTTACCTCTATTTTTTAAAAAACTTCCAAGAATCACTGTTCATGACAAAGTATGGAGTTAATTCAGGATCCATTTTGAATTAAAAACAATCAGAATTTAGAATTGAACGAAATTTGTTGAGAGTAATCAGTAATGTGTAGAATTGGAACTAAGCAAAATATCAATTTACACAAATCACTAACTTTTTTTACCAATAATATGGAATCTAAATTACATAAGAGTATCACTCACTGAATCAATTTTATGTAATTTTGCATAAAATATCTGATGTCACTATTTAGAGTTAATTATATAAATCCCTACTTCCGTTTTCAAATATTGGGACCAAGAGGAGAAATTGTTCTTCTAAAAAATATGTATATGCTTGTTTTCGAAACGAATGCCATTATATATTAATTTTAAATTTAAGAAATATTTCAGAAAAAAGATGATAACCTTGAGAAAGTAAAAACATTGTTGGGAAGAAAGCGCTACTTCAACATAAAACAATATCATTTCTTAAACTTTTAAGCCGAAATTGAGTAATTAAAAAATACTATATATGATACAAAATTCAACATAATTAAGAAGAAAAACAATCATTCTTTGAATTCAGAATCTAACCAGTAATGAAGCACATTCTCAAAATAGAGCTTGTCATTTGATTAGGTAAATGTATAATAAGATTATTATTATCTGATCAGGAATAAAGCAAAAATACAATTAACAGATCAGATAATAAGAATAATATTTCAAAAAAGATATTTATATTAAAAATACAAATGATACTAAAGCGATTGAATTTTTAAATTTAAATTTCCTCTTTAATTAAAGTTAAGGATTTAATTCCAAAAAATAAATTACTTTCTAGTTTTCTTTATTTGAAATGTTCTTTAATACATATTCTCTTAAGTAATTTTACCGTGACTTCAACGTCATGGTTAATCTGGACTGAAAGACTTTATAAATGGAAGAAAATACATAATAAATGAATTAATGACCAAATTTATGTCATAGTAAATTGTGCAGTGGAAGACAATTTAAATACCTAATTTAGCGTTAAGATGAAATGTTACTTAAGTTCTTGTTATAAGTATCGTAAAAATTATATAAATGCTTTATAAGATTAAACCGTTCTTATTCTATAATGACTTACGACATTAAGTTCCACCATTTTAAGTTAAGGCAACTTGTAAATAAAAAAATCAAGCATTTAAACACAATCGATTTGAAAATAGTGTATTTGATGTCTAAACACAATGTCCAGCATTAAAGTATTTCAGAATTTAAAATATACAAAAGCACCTTAAAATGTTTAGAACAGACACACTCAAGAATTCTAAAGCTTCCTTTCAAAGGATTGTTATTTGTCTATTTTTTTTAAATATATTCAGTACAACACAAGACCGAAATTCGAATCGCAGGCAATTAAACAAGTCGTTTCGAACAACTGTAGCGTGAAGATTAAACAAATAGAATTCAATTCTCAATCCAACTTCACTCAGCTGTGAAAGAGATAAACATCTAAGTAGCAAAGCGATCCTTACACTTGAGCAAATTACCTAATCGTAGGCGGTGTGCTTTCAACATCAGATAAGGCACTAAATAAATTGCTATTCCTTCAAGTGGCTACATCTTTAGGGTTTCTGGTTTGGCAATAAATACTATTCCTTACAACACCACGACAAAGTTTATGGAACTTGTGGTAACAACTCCCATAAAGTTTTGAAATGCTCTTTGCAGATGTTTGAGAAATTGTTATATAAGTGCAGACAATAATACAAAATCAGATATGAAGTAGACGAAAATATCTCACACAATGCAATTGATTGTGTGTACAGTTAAATTTCGTAAGGAGAATTAGTATCAAAATTATTTACCTAATAGGATTAATATTCTACAGCTCTGATTTAAAGAAAGAATAATTAATTAAGAATACCAGAATGTAACTAATATTTGATTATTAAATTATCAAATTAATCATTGTTGCAATTTTTTACATCGAAAACAAAATTTTGAAACTTTTATTCATTTATTTTGATATTCATACGTAGGATCAGAAATATTTCAGAGCTTCCATAATTTTATCTATTAAATTAATCTCTTGATGTTTTTAAAGCTAAAATATTTCATTCGGTAAAAAAAAGCAAAAATATTAACTTCAAATATTTCGGAATTTAGGAATCTAATACTTTAACAAATGATTAAAATATATTTTTAAAGTACCAATACATTTCAAATGAATTCAATTTTTTAAAATTATCTTCAGTTGTTAGTCATAAAATGTCTATGTTGAATATTTATATCCCGAAGGACTTATTACTTTTTTCTAATGATTGCAAAATAATGATATACTTATGAAATAATTCACGACCAAAATTCAATTTAATAATTGATGACCGATTCAATAACACTCATAGAGGACATAAAATAAATTATAGTAAAAATTTCCCTCTATAAATTTTTAATCAGACATTAATTAAAGTATTAAAACATTTTATGGTATTTTTCCGTTACACGGACCCAAGATATCGCCAATGTGAACGTTTGGCTCACCAAGCGATATCCATTCGATAAGCGAATCGAATGGCAAAGCAAATGTAGCCAATGCGTACTAAACGCGAACAAAGACGCCAAGTGAATAACGTTAATTTGACGAATTTGAACACGAAATTTGATTTAATTTTTCATTAGGGTGACTTTTTGGCTATTTTTCATTTTCCTGACTAACGGTTATTTGGTGACCTTTCGTCACGCCCGTGTAACGGAAAAGTACCCATTTTGTTTTTTCTTGGTATTAAGAAATGGCAGTCTTGTTACTTAATGTGTCAGTTAATGCATTTCGAACCCAATAAGAGTGGTTTCCCCAAAATATTGTTGCATAATTTTTAATAAATATGCTATACCCCTTTCTAGACATAAAATTATGGACCATCCGTAATAACATGAAACCTGAGGATGCTATTGGGATTAATAGTTACTAAATAAAGATTGTTGGCATAAATCTTGCAATTCATTGAGCCTGTTATAGGATTTTTGGCGATTAATCATGTTTACTATAAAAGTACCCAATAATGGAATATGTAATTAATTCCTTTCCCTCGACCTTCTTAAATCAAAATTTGGCATAGAATCGCATTGTAGTCACAAGATAACATTTAAGTCATTGTATTTACATGCATGAAAAAGTATATTCTAAAGATGATCAATTCTTTGAAACATTTAGTTTATAAATTTCTAATACTTTACATTTCAAATATTAAATATATGTTCTAAATTTTATCTGCTTAGCTCTACGGTTTTTAGTGATTGAGTTTATTTATGCTGAACAGAGTGACTTCCTCTAAAGTTTCGTTAAACGTTCCATTGGAGTTTACAAACTTGATATCAAGTCTATAAACTATTTCATTCGTTTTGCTCAAAATAGTTTTATTGTATTCACAGAGAGGCATACAAATAAATACACTGCGTGAAAAAAGTAGAAGGACAATAGATTATTTTAAATAAATGAATAATAAAACATTTTTTAAATAATTATTTTGCATACAAAATTTTTACAAGCAGATACCTGTATCTACATAAAACGAAATAGAACACATTTTAAAAAAAAGTAGACTTAATTTAAAAAATCAGTTTTGAGGATGTCATAATCTGTGAAAAAAGTAGAAGGACACTTCTAAAAAATGGGTGTACTTTATTACTTAATATGGAATTCTTCTTTCATTGGCTTGAATTACTTCAAAAATTCTTTTGGGCATTGAACTATATAAAGATTGCATTTCTGTTTGGCAAAATTTGTCCCATATACATTGTAATGATTTCTGCAGTTCAGCTACAGATTCAAACTGTTTCCTCCCTCGTAAACGCGACGTACAATCATCGATCATAAGTTCTATACAATGTTGAGATCAGGACTTTTGGTAGGCCATTGTAAAATACGAACTTTGTTTGCTGGAAAACAATTTTTAACACCATTTGCTGCCTGAATTGATGCTCCGTCTTGTTGGAAAACCCAGTCGCATCCTCCTAACTCATGGCCATATGGAAAAAAGATTTGAGTTTAGAGTCTGGATGGTTCTGTCTACCATTTAGAAAAACTATATTAGTTCTACCTCCATAACCAACTGCTAACGAAGCCATTAGATCTCCTCCTCCCATTTGTCGAGTAGAATAACCTCTTCTTCATTACCAAGACAGTGCCAATAGTACTGATAACCGTCTGGACCATCCAAATTGACCTTTTTCTCATCGGAAAATACAACTGAGGTCCATTCAGAGTTCCAATACATGTAGTCTTTAGCCCACTGCAGTCGGTGCTTAACGTGTCCTTCATTACACTTCGGATGGTGCTTCCGTTTTTTGAAGATGAACTTTTTTGAGTTTTTTATATAGTTCTAGACAGTTCTTTCGGATACATGTGTAATCCCTGGTAGACATTGAGCCTTGTTGACACTTCCACCTGTATTTTTGAATTCACGAACGATTTTTCTTTGATCACGTTGTGTAAGTTTTTTGGCCTTCCTTTCTTTTTTTTTCTTCTGTCACTTTCAGGGTTTCTTATGAAGTTCGAAACCATATTAGGACTGATATGTAGCTGCCAAGCAATCTCTCTTATTCCTTTTCCTTCATTTTATAGGCAACTATTTGGCCCTTCTGGAACTCACTTAAGGATTTTCCTCTGGGCATTCTAAAACCAATAAAAACTATGAATTTCTAACTAAATACTTTATTCATGACAAAAAGTTATTAAAAGTAAAAGAATACACCAATCTTTATGGTTTCCAACAGCTTCAAAATCAATTTTTAGGATGTGTCCTTCTACTTTTTTCACACACCAAAAGTTGCTAAGTATTGAATTCTCAACCTTAAATAGAGGTGGCAAAAAATTTTTCACCTAACTTAAATTAAAACATTAACAAAACAACCTCTTTAAAAAATCAGATAAAAAGCAGTAAGATTAAAGCAAAATGTACAAAAAAATGACTGTCCTTCTACTTTTTTCACGCAGTGTATAATTTCAAAAATGTGTTTTTCGAACTCTGAGATCTAAAACACAGAGATTTGTTTCAGATCTTTAGATCGATTTTTTTTACCTAATAAACTTTCTATGCATATATTTCATATATGAGTAAATAAAAATTCAATATATTCAGTTATATAACGAAATTTGTTTAAAAATCATTGCTTCCGATAGTATTTTTTTTAAACAGACGATTACATTTGTTTAAATATAAGAAACGCCTACTAGCTAGCTTGACTAAAAGGCTATGAAATCACATTTGTTATTCAGTTTAATGCAGTGATCTCGTGACAGGAACTGAATTATTAATTATTATTTGACGGGCAATTTGTCTTGGGAAAATCGTTTTCTAGTATCCTAGCAACGATTGGCCACTGTAGAATTTTAAATGTCTTATTGTAAATTTTGTCAAAATAATAACCGTTGTACTAGGGGCCCCGCCTGTGTTTATATTTTCAATAGAAATATAAGAAAATAGCAAAAATAAATTTCTTTCGTTCACTATTCAACCACTTAAGAATTTTTAAAGTCAGTAGCTGAATTGCTGCTATAAAAATTTCAGATAAACGATAATTATAGACTTAACATCTGGATTATATATGTAACGATGGCTTGGAGCATCTATACAAGAATTTGGTTCATATTGTAAGATCATTTGAAAAAATAGAGGTTATAAAACTGTACTTGTTTTTTAAGAGATTAAATTTTAACTCAATAGATAAACCGTATTCAGTAAAGGCAGCCTAATTTTTTTTATATCCATACGACGACTTTTTGCTTTATTATTTGATATGACAGCGTATATAGACGTCTAGATATCTGTGACTTCTAAAAAGAGAATTCCAAAGATTACATACATATGAAACGAGCAAACAATTTTCTCGAAGTAAGTTGCTACTTAATGTGTCGAAGAATCCCAAATGTGCTTACAAATGTTCAAATATTTGGAAAATAGTTTTTATTCTATTCTATTAGCTATTTATTTGGAAATATTTTGGTTGGAACAAACTTAATGATTCATATGTACAGCCACTGCATTCATCATTTTCTGTAATGTTTCATAGAGGATCCAATATTAAAAGTTTTTGTTCTTACCATATGGTAGTAATGTATAACAAGGGGAAAAATGCCTTTACTCTAAACATTACAAAGATACAACGAAGCTTAAAGTATCTTAAAGATAAATATCATGTCTACATATTAAAAGCAGAAGTAAAGTTGTCCAAAGAAAACAAGATTATAATGGTAAATGTGCTGAAATAATAAATATGATTAAACAATAAAAATAAACAATTAAAAAAATTATAAAACATGATTATATTTGAAAAATAGTAATACATTTATATATAATTTGTAACAATTCCTTTCTTTTTCGAAAAAAAGGAATTGTTACAAGCTATGAGTAAGTTAATTTTGAAAAATAGATGAAAATTATTAAAATAATTATACAAAAAAAAGAATTGATATCATTGAAAATGATTTTTTTTTCTAATTTTAAGATAGTAATGAAAAATGTAATTTTCGTTGTATATACAAATCGTGGTTTATAACTGTAACCGACTATATGCATTATTTTTCATTTTTACAGCATTCTGTCCTCAATTTTTTAAATGATTGTACATTTTTGTTACAGTTACAGCATATAACTTGGTTACAACATTTTATTTAGCAAATTGATAGGCATAATAAATACTGATCTTTAATCGCAGATCTGTCACTATCAGTTCTTGTTTTTTTTATGATGAAACATTTAAATTGAATTATTAGGATTTTACTCATCATTGTTATTAAATTCTTTAATTCCAGTAGCCCTTCATAATTATAAAATATATTTAATTTTTCTCTGAATCCTGATGTTTATTTCAATTTCCCTATTTTTCCGATTTGCAGCATCCGTACGGCGATCGCAAGTAACACATCTTTTTAGGATCCACTAAAACCGGAACTTTTCACTTATCTTTAAAAGTCAAAATAAGAACCATAACCTTCAGTAACTAAAAATTCGAATGATGAAATGCCTCGTTAACAGGCGCGCATTTTACCACTCAAACGCCTGTCAAAAAGACTACCCTCTCTCTCTCTTTCATGAAATGACTCAAGCCTCGGACAACACGTGCATTCATCTTGAAAATACTCCTATCTCGTGACTAAAATAATCCGGCTGGAACGCATTACTTTTATCGGTAGCATGTTTCACAGGATTGAAAACACATGTCTGCGTTTCAACTGAATAACCGCTTTTCTCTAGTTTGAATGCAAATTATGATTACTCAAGATGAATTTTCAGGATTGCCGGAGGAATTTTTAGTGTCTGAACATTAGTATGATGCTCGCTTTGTAAAATTATTACAAAGAGGTTAAGAATTCATGTGATTAAATAACGTTGAACTGAAAGGAGTTCTTTTGAAGGGAGATTCGGAGCTGCGTGTATAATCTGAAAGTTTCAAGAGCGAAATAAAGCTTGATGAATGGTGCAGGTTCTTTCATTTTTAATGCTAACTAATGATTCATAAATATTACAAAATAATAATAATAATCTAATGGCTTATATTGAAACTGAAGGAAAGCGAAGATAAATTTTTTAAATTTATTTGAATTGTTGAGATTCATTTTCACCTACTCAGAAAAGTGATAAAATATTAAAATAATTCAAACTTTGGCAAGTGTTTCAATTTATACTTTAGTCATTTATCAAATGAAGAAAATAAGAAATATTAGAGATTATTAAGCATAACGATTTGATTTTATCCATTTCAAGAATTTCACTTCTTTTAAAAATTACTCATACGTCTATAAATAAAATAAGTTCATTCTAACAATTGTCTTTCAATTATTCTGAAAGGTATCGGGATTTTGTTTTCCTAATTTTTTCAAAAATTCAAATACTTAAGCTATAATACATAATGTTAGAAATTTTGTTGCTAAAATACTTATTAATTTATAAAAATACAAAAAAAATTGCTACTGCAACTATAAGTAATTTTTTTTTATTTTTTAGCAACTAATTACTGTTATCAATATTAATCTCAATTATTAAGGGGAATTTCTCATCTGAAGTCTCAATTATTCAAGGGGAAGGGGACACCAATAGGCACTTATGGGAATGATTCAGTTATGAAAATTTTTATGTATATGTATTCAAATTTAAATAGGTTAAATTTCTTTAAAAAAACCTTTTAAAACGAAGTATATTATTTTTAAAAAAATTAAAAGATACATATTTTTTTCAGTTTCAAAATGTTATAGTCGTTTTAATTTTTAATTTTTTTTTCTTACTTTGCAATGTAAATTTATTTGGAACGAAACTACACATGATTTTGCAATTCTAATAAAATGTTAATTTTTTATAAATATTTTTATATACACTTACTGAATTTTCGTAGGAATTTTATGTTTTCTCGAACTGAAATTGACTTTTATATCTCAATTTTATTCAATTTCTTTAAAAAAATTGAGACACTTGGAACATTTCAAATCTAAATAAAAGATCTTTTTGAGAAAAGTCATTAAGAAATATTTCATTCCCTCTTAACCCTTCAAATATTTATTTCACTGAACAATGCATTTTAAAACCATTTTTTTAGTTGAACATGAACTTATATTTTGGAGATGAAACGATAAAAATAAATTTGAAGTAAGCAAAATGGACGAAAATGTGCAAACCCCACAGTTCCTTTAAACTAATGATCCTTGTTTCTATAATTATGGAAACATTTGGGGAAATAGTTTTAACTTAAAAGGAAAAAAATATAATAGAAGAAAAGGAACTTAGATTTTAAAAAAAGAAAATTAAGAATCTGGATTGTTCTAAGAACATCTAGAATAAACTAGAGAATCAAGTTTAATGTTTTCTTTCCGAAGTGCTGAAGAAAAGTCCTCACATTTTTCTTAATGAATACCTTTAGTGTGAAACAAGTAATTCAACGCTTGCAGTAAAATTAATGAATCTGCATTTCAGAAGTTCGTTTTTCTTCTAATGCTATTTTTAGAAAAAAAAAATCCTGTGAATCAGACAAGAATGTATGGCTGCCTTTCTATTAATGGTTCACTGCACTTAATCCAATAATCGTAGTGGCAGTGATTTTTCAGTTATAATCTTTTCTAAAACCTTATGAAAATTGTATGAAGCTCTCCAAAAAAATAAATTATGGATTTATAAATTTTAAAAAATCGAGTTTCTCTACTGGCTTTTCAAAATTATTAATAAATAAACAAACTCTCTTAAACCTTTCGCCGCAATTGAATTTAAAAGAATGTAAATAAATATATCCTGATTTCAGCTATGCAATAAAATACTCATTATTTGTACCTATTATAAAATACTCCTTTCGATATGCTATTGTTTTTGTAATTATTTAAGACATAACGTCATTCTTCAAAAAAGTAACTTTATTTTCTTTTTGATAAAAGAACATAAATAAATGACAATTAAAAATTTCGTTTCATCTGCATATTTTATAAAAAAAGTTTAAATCTATAACTCCTGATGATTACTTAGGCCAGTGATTCTCAACCTGTGGGGCGCGCCCCCCTAGAGGGGCACGAGCACACTAATGAGGGGGGCGCGAGCATATCCAAAAGAAAATGTTATTTAAAAAAATGGATTAAGTTACTGAAAGGAAAGAACACACACATACAAAACAAAATATATTTCGACATATTTAATAATTAACTTATTAAATTAAAACAACTTACTAATTAAAAACAAATTTAATAATTATTAGTGACTTCCTTGGGCCTGTTTTATAGAGCAAAGTTTTTCGAAGGAGGGTTTCATATTAGAAATAGACACTCTCAGTTCTTTTTCTATAATTAGCTGAGATCTATATTTTGTCTTCAAAGAAGCCACAGCAGAAAATCCAGTTTCGCAAAGGTAAGATGTTGAAAATGGTAGAAGAATGCGAAATGCCCTTGTTTTTAGTGCAGAAAACACATCATCCACTCCTGCCCAAAATTCAAAGAGTGATTTATTACTAAATTGTCTTTTGGTTTCGCCGCTTGCTGTGAAGTCTATGAAGGTTTCTTCCTCTACAATTGAGAGTCCTTCTGGAGTATTTTGAAATGGATCCCTCACCCACTTGTAACTTGATATCAGTTTGTCGTCAGCAAGAAAGTCCTTTTTAAAATTCTTTGCTAGCATTGCTAAATGATTTTCAATGGTTATAAAAATAACTTTTATAAGTTGTTCTTGAGCCTTGTAAGTTTTAATCCAATCATTCAAATTTGCAAACGTTGTTAAGTTTTCTTGCTTTAAATTTCTGCTCCACAATTCCAATTTTCTACAAAAAGCATTAACTTTATCACTCGTATCCAATATATGTGTATTTGCTCCTTGCAGTTGAAGATTCAAGTTATTTAATTTCTCGAATATGTCGACCATGTAGCTCAATTTCATCACAAATAAAGTATCGTGAAAATTCTCAGCTTCCGGTCTGTTTTCCCTCTTCTCGGAAAACGGCGATTTCTTCTCTTAAAAATTTCCCTCGTGATTACCATTTTGCCTCGTAATAAAATAGTAACGCTGAATGTACTGCACCCATGTCTTTACAAAGTGTGGAAAAGATTCTTGATTTCAGGGGTCTCATTTTTATATAATTTACTACGGTTACAACCGTAGTTAACACAATATTCAAACCAGGACTCATTTCTTTGGAAGCCAAAGCTTCTCTGTGGATTATGCAATGTGTCCAGACGCACTGTGGCGACTTTTGTTTCACAAGTGCTTGAATACTTTGGAATCTTCCGGACATAGAACGAGCACCATCGGTGTATATTCCGACACAATTTTTCCATTCTATGTTTGCCTCGTTCATAAAATCATTTAAGATAGCAAATAATGAAAGTGCTGTTGCTTTGAGTTCTATTGGTTTGCAGAAAAGTAATTCTTCTACTACTGACAAATCATCACAAAATCTAACATAGGCAATGAAATGAGCATCTTTATTACTATCTGTTGCCTCATCGAGTTGTATTGAAAACAATTTGTCACGTAGCTTCGACAAAAGCTGACACTCTATATTTTCAGCTATATCAGCAATTCGATGGGCAACAGTATCATTTGAAAGAGGTATAGACTGCAATTGTTTTGCAAAATTATCTCCAAACATAATTTCTACAATCTCAATTGCGGCTGGCAAAATAAGCTCTTCACCAATGGTGTGAGGCTTTTTACATCTGGCTATTTTATATGAAACTTTGTAATAAGAAATTAAAGCATTTTCATTCACAAAGTTTTTTTAAACAATGATTTTTGCTTTTCATATGATTTTAATTTTAATTCGAAGAATTCTCTGGGTTTGTTTACGTACTCACTATGAAGCGTTTCCAAATGTCGTTTAAGTTTATTAGGTTTCATGCTGTCTGCCGCCAACATTTTTGAGCAAATGATACACAGGGGCCTTTCTTCTTCATTTACTTCAGTACTAGTGAACCCAAAATTTAAGTATTCTTGAGAATATTTTCTTGATTTTATTTTCGGAACCTCGCTCGTCTGTTTATTTGTTGATGCTTGTTTATCGTCTAATGCTCGCTTACGGCCGCTTAAAAATCTATCCATGATTCTGCATAAGTCTGCTACCGGTAATATTTAATATGATGAATTGCAATTACAGTAAAAGCTCCTTATTCGTGGTTTCACTATTCGCGGATTAAAAAAATACGATCCAATTCCTCTATGCGCGGCTAAAAATTTCTTTATTCGCAGATCTAATGAGTACATACACAATAATAAAAGGATTCCAATAAGTATCTAACCCAATATCCTTGGTAAATACCGTCAAATGGACTAGTAAAAAAAAGTAAAATAGATCTTATTACACTTTTGTATAATGCTGCAACGATTAAAAACTTGAGCTAATTATACGAATACAGAATCGATGACTCAATTGAATACAATAATCCACCGGAAACATGAATAAGAAAAATGAATAAACAGGCAATAATAATAATGATGAAAAACTAAAGTCATTTTTTTTTTTTTTGCTTCTTCATTGATACCACTCCCGTCTGGCCAGATGAATCAAAAATATTTTTTAATGTTGCTGTTCCGCTCTATGGTAAAAGCCGCTTTGCGTGTTTTATTTTTTCGTTTTTCACGTTCGTTACAAAAATTGTGATCGAGTAACAAGTCTCTTCCGCTCTTTTTCGAATTTATAATGTCAACTAAAAAAATGAGAAACGAGTTTCGACTCGAAAAAAATCCGTGTTACCGCTTAAATTGAAAAAAGAAATGCTTGATCTTTTACGCCTTCGAGAGTCATGTGCATCCATATCACGCTCATTCAATGTCAACGAATCGACTGTACGATCGATAAAAAAATCCGAAGATAAAATAAGGTCGTCTGTAGCTTCAACTTCACTGTCAGCGAAAATTGTTCGTGATCCAGCAATAGAAAAAATGGAACTGGCGTTGTCATTATGGATCGAAAACCGCAACCAAAAAAGGGTGCCCCTGAGTGGTCCAATGGTCCGGGAGAAGGCAAAGCGTCTTTACGCTCATTTTAATGAACCTGATGGTATCTGTAGTAGTGAATGTACAGATGGAGGATTTCAAGCATCGGAAGGTTGGTTCAATAAATTTAAGGTAAGACAATCATTGCATAACATTAAAATCGTTGGAGAAGCAGCGCCTGCAGACACTGCTGCAGCAGAACGATATCCAGAAGAATTTGCAAACCTAGTAGCTGATGGGGGATGCAAACCTGAGCAAATATTTAATGCAGACGAAACTGCACTGTTTTGGAAGAAAATGCCAAACAAAACATTCATTTCTAAAAGCAAAAAGCCTGTTCCTGGATTTAAGGCAGCAAAGGATAGAGTTATACTGCTGCTATGTTCTAAAGCATCTGGAGATTGTGTCATTAAGCCACTGATACTTTACAGATCGCTTAATCCTCGGGCTTTAAAAAATCTAAACAAGGACAACCTGACAGTGTTTTGGCGCTCTAATAAGAAAGCGTGGGTTACAAGTGCTATTTTTTGTGACTGGTTCCGGAATTGTTTTGTTTCTGAAGTTGAAATTTATTTAAAAAAACAGAATTTAGATTTTAAAGCACCTCTAGTTTTGGACAATGCACCAGGTCATCCTCGTGAACTTGAAACTATGCATCCAAATATAAAAGTGACATTTTTACCACCCAACACGACGGCTTTACTTCAACCTATGGACCAGGGAATAATCCATGCCTTTAAGCTCTATTACATTAGACGAACCTTCAAAATCATATTGGATAATATGGAATATAATCCTGATATGAATGTTATGGAATACTGGAAGAAATTTGACACAACAAAATGCATCGTAAACATAAAAGAATCATTTGAAGAACTGAAGCCACACACATTGAAGTCATGCTGGAAAAAATTGTGGCCTGCTTTGACTGCGAAAAATGAATCTGTGCAAATTCAAATTTTGACTGCAAACATAGCCGAAATCGCGAATGGAATAGGACGATATGGGTTTTAACAGATAGAATCAAGTGACATTTAGGAATTGCTTGAATAGCAAGATGAAGATTTGAAAGAAACCGACTCGGAGGAAATGTTAAATTGACATCCCATTGAAGAAGAGGCCTCCACAAGCACTGGAAACGTGACATTTTATTTGAAAAATCTTAGTGGAGGTTTAAGAATGGCAAATGAGCTTTGCGATTTCTTTATGAACATTGATTCGTCATTGAACGAAGTTTTATTTCTAAGAGGTCAATTGCTTATGCGACTGCTGCATATCAGTATGAATGGAAGGAGCTTTTAAAAACTACCAAGCAAGAGAAAATTACAAAATTATCAAACCATTGCCTAAGCCTTAAGATAATGAATCAAAATGTTCAAAAATTTCAATTAAATCGATTTTTATATATATTTGTTTTTTTTTATTTTATCACCTAGGAACGTATCCCCTATAATCCGGTATAAATTACCATTCCGTATTCACGGTTTCTGTATTCGCGGCATATTTATGGAACATATACCCCGCGAATAAGGAGCTTTTACTATACACGAAAATATATATAACATACACATTCAGAATAAATTCAATAGCAATGGAAGGATCGACTCGAATAAGATTGTCTGGAATTGAAATTGGCGTCATAGAACTTTCTCCTTCTCCTAATGAGAAAACGTTTGTTCACATCTGCGCACGCTCCTAACTTAACGTTTAAGCAGACCGAATTCCAGACAAATCGAAACTTCTCACGAAACCGTGCGAATGCCCGACATGGCTGTAAGAAAGAGCAATAAAAAGGCATAGGATTCTTGTTTTTTCAATGCTGAGGATCAGTGTTGCAAATTGTCAATAAATGTCGGTATTCTTGATAATTTCTAAAGTTTAAAATTAAGGTTGTAGAGTAGGTTTAGCTGCAAAACACTCAAAATACATTATTATTGTATACATTTTATTGTATGCTGTGGGGAGGGGGGGCGTGATGAAAATTATGATGAAAATTGGGCCGTGAATATTAAAAGGTTGAGAAACACTGACTTAAGCTAAGAAAAGAGAATTTCTTTATGTTTTTTCTGTATTAATTTTCACGTAAATATAGTCTTTATTTGCAATAATACTACCATAACATAAAAAAATTATAATTTTACAAAAGAATCGTTTAAAATTGCCCTTTACGTAGTGACTTTTTATCTGTCCTTCAATGGTACACATGGAAAATTGAACTGTTATTGACGATATTTCTCAAGAAAAAAAAAATTCGTTTTCGAGTTTTTGAAATTAAAAAGGCAACACCTCACTTTGAATTTCTTCTCTTCCAAGGAACTAATTATAAAATGCAAATAGCAATTAAAAATAAATGTTAATATACACTATTTTACTATAATAATTTCATTTTCGTACATGGAAACATTGACCGAAAATACTTCTGACAAATTGAAGTTTTATTTTAACTCTATGAGTACTAAAAGGTGCCCTCCGAACTTTCGTTCAGTTATGATGAGACACCTAGATACCATTTCGATAGAATTATTGACGATATTACAATCCTGGATATCTTCAATGTACCTGCTTTTTTCGCTACATATGCTTCTCCAGGTGGGTTTGAAAAAGAAAACTCTCAAACAATACCCGAGTAGGCCACTACCAGCTAACTAGGAGTCATTTTATATGAATCCTATAAGATCATAGGTTGCCATTGTGCATTTTAATGAAATGTGAGATTTTTTTTATCCTCGTCACAGAAACTCAGGTGTTCCAGTATTCAGAGGCACCTGAACCTTAAAGATGAAAAAGTTAATAGAGGTAAAGGAAGCAAAAAAGTAAAATTCAAAAAGTCATAGTTTCATTCCAATAAATTATTAATAGTTTCAAATAATACGTTACTTCAAACCACCTATTCATTAAGATATTTTCCTCCGAATAAGTAATTATCAAATTATACAAATTTAGTACCTACAATAAAGATAAAAATTTCTCTATTCAAATTTTGATTCAACGCTATTTATTTCTAGAGCATAAATGACACCGTATTCGATATTTGTTTTGAATCTTTTTAACATTTGAATTGGAAAGATCCGGGTCTAAATAATGTCTATAATAAACATATTTCTGTTTGGAAATATTCCTTCATTATTGTAATGATAATTAACCACTAAAATAGAATACAATTTTTTTCTGCTTCAAAACTGTACAGACAAAATTGCAATTCTAAATTTTTGATGTTCCAAAATGTCGATTTTAATATAAATGAATAGAAGAATAAGACATGAAAATTCGATAACGCTTCTCAGTTCTGAATTCGATTAGATGAGAATGAATGAATTTCGAAATCGATGATAAATCGATAACAAACGACTATTTGAAATTAAAAAAATATTCAAAGAAATTGAAGCAATAATTTGTTCCTTCAGACTATTTTTATAAAAGACCAGATATAAATTCATCTTTTATGACATTAACTAACATGCCATTTCAAATTATTAAGATATTTTTAAGTGTATTAGTACTGATTTTGAAATAACTGCATAGATTATATATATCTAGCCTTTCCACTAATTCTATCCATTTATCAAATCTGAGACTAAAAGGAAAAAATTTATATTCAGGTGATTTTAGCACTCTATATTAATTCAAAAAGATGCGATGAAAAGAAAATTTGATCGCCAGAAAAATAAATTTATTTTGAAAAGAATTTAATTAAATCGAGAAGGTGCAAAGAGATTTTTCAGAATAAATTTAATTCTTAAAGCTAGATAAACTTTAAAAAAATCAAACGTTAAATATTTAATTAATACTTATCTATTATGTTAAGGCTCGGAACTATATTAAATTCGATGAAATTTGATAATCACAAAACAACAAATGAAAATTCAGTAAAAAATTGTAATATCATATTCCAATAAAATTACGATAAACAAATAGTCCAAACAAATATTTTTATATGGATTTTTAAAAAAGTATTTCAGGCTATTTCATTAAATTTCATTTAAATTCGGCATACATTTTTATTAGAGTAGAAAAAGAACTTGAGGAATTTCATTCAAGAAATTCTTTACTTACCTCAAAGTTGTTTTTGATTGATTTGAATATTAAAATTTCTTGAATTTGTGACCAATCAATGAGAATATAATAACCAAAAATAGTAAATTATGGAACTCGAAAAGTCAGAAAACGAATTTAAAAAAAATAATAAACTTAAATAATTTTACATTTTCTAGAAAATATTCCAACTTTAAATATTTACGATGATATTTAGTAGAAGAATTATAGAATTCTATGCTATAGAGTCTGTATTTTATCATGAATAAAAATTTTGGTCTTTTAAGAAAATTTAGGATTACATTGAAATTGTCTGTACACACCTTTTTATTTGTATGTATATTTGTAATAGTATTCCTGATATTATAAAAAAGACAAAAAATTTAATAACACAAATATCTCGTGAATTTAACGTAGTATTTAATTATTAGTTATTAATATACCACAATTTCGTTCCACATAATCTGAATAGTTTATTGTTAAAAGCTCTTCTAAATTCAAAATCCACTGCATGAAATCTGTCTCCAGTGCTTCTAAATTAGGAAACATATATGAATTAAGCAATTACTGTCAACATCTCTTAACCTAAATTTTAAATAGAATGGAAATCAGAATGACAATATGATACAATATTCCCCATATTTTCAGATTACTTGTTTTAAATAATTATTTAGAAAATGTATTTTAATAAATAACTAGTTTCTTATTTTCCATTGAGATATAGGAGTACTGTTGTTGTTGTTACTCATGGCAATTTTACAAGCCCGCTGACAGAAAGTTGTCAGTTATTTAAGCCTAAATTAGCATCCTTTATTTTTTCAGTAGAGCCAACTTGGACTAAAAGAGCGATTTAATTACTTCATTCTCCCCATTCGATTACCAACCCTTTTTTACATGTGGGCCCATTTACACTACTCACAGACAGAACACAGAATAACAGCCCTGCCCGAACCTGGGACTCCCAGATAACAGTGATACTACTTTGCCAGGACGCCAGCTAAAAGAGTATTACGTTTATACATAGATATTGAATTATCTATTAAGGAAATATTTCACTTCCTATTTTGAAGGGATTTTATTCACTCGGAGAAAAAAAAGTATACTATTTCTATTGTTACTCTTATTTGTAAAGTTTAAAATGTTTTCTGCATTATGTCCTCATTTGCAGCCTCTTTCATCTTATTAATCGAGAAATCGAATTGCAAATACTTAAAAATAATCATTATCAAGTAGAAAATTATAATAAACTCTTTAGATTCTTTAAATGGAGCAGATCTTCAAAAGTGAATTTTTTTCTGAAAATGCAAAGATGTATTTAGATTATTTAGAACTATGCATTGGCAAAATCACCAGTCTTCTAACTACGACCTTCCGTGTTGGAAGATAGCTTTCCTAAGTCATTAAGTGAATGCTTCCATTAGCGCCCAGTAAGCATCTTGAAGTAAAGCTTCTTGTGTAATTCTAGTTCTCTCTGTATGCGAACATAGCAGAAAAGAAAGATTATCTTTCGCACTCAAGCAATGGGTTAATGATCAACTGGTAAGTCACATTCTTAGACCTTCTGTATTTCTATCACGAAATCACTGGTAAGAACAATAATTTTTGATATCTATTTCAAAAAAAAATATTTATTAGTTTTTATTATAATATCCACATATTCTCAGACAAAATGTTTTGTATATGTTTATTTCCAATGATAAACATAGTGAAATTAAAGTTGATATATTCAATACAATTGTGTAGACCATATTCAAATAAATACAATAACAATCTTTTTTTTTCTTATAAATGTCTAAATCAGAAATAATCGTATAAATATTTTCGAAGTTAAATCATAAATATTAGCATTAATAATTATGAAAGATTTGCAATAGAAATATAATTTTATTATGTGATATTTTAGTTTTCGGATTTCTTTAAAAGATTACAATAAATCTGTTTTAAATTACTTTTTTTCGAAATTATAAAGTAACATGATTACCAGAATATTAACGGAAAACGTCTCAAGAAAACGTCGAAAGCTGTAAGTTTATCTTCAGTAGTGATATATAAAGTATGTACCAGTTACATAACTACTAACTTCTCTTTTGATAAAAAAGATTTCGTTCTCTTACTTTGAGGTATATTTCCCTTAATCTATCTTGGGGTTTTTATTAGAATGTATTTGAAATGAATGTCTTGTGAGTTCGTGTTTGTTTTGTTTTGTAAAATGTGGAACTTAGAAAATAATTAAATAACTGCTTCCGCAACTTGTTTATTATTTTCATCTATCTCAAAGAGTCTCACCCTTCTACAAGAATTAACAGTCGGTTCAATTCAGTATCAGAAGAATAAAATGTAAAATGTTAGTACTTTAAAAAAATAGTTTGCTAAATAAGATTGAATCGTCGAAAAAAATTAATAAAGATTAAAAAATCGTAATTTTATAAGTTGCAAATTTTTTTATTCAAATGACGTGAAATAAAATTTCATATGCTATTTAAGCGAATTTTCAATGTCTACTTCTAACGGGTTATAAATTAGTTATAAATGCAATCCTTCTGTATAATACCATGCCATATTATACCAATATTACAATATCATACAGTACCAAATTGTACTAATATCAAACTACAATCCTTTAGATTAAATTCACGTTAGAAGGAAATTGTGTTTCTTGAGGACATTTCAAGATTATATTGTCCATATGTTTATAGATAGCATATTGTTACAAATCTGGGATGATGCTTCTAAACATGATTAGTTCAGTCACTAGAAATACCTTTTACAATCACCTTCGTTGGATGCTGATCGGATATTTTATCAGTGATCTCAGGGATTGGCGACAAACTGGCGACTATTTGATGACAAAATAGATAATATTAGAATTTTGTAGAATTTTAGCAATCTAATCAATAGAAACCAAGATACACCTGATTGTTCTAGAATCTTCTCTGGTCGTCTCCTGGAACTACAAAAGTCTGGCAATCTCAATTCCTGTAATGAGTCAGTGAAAAAGATGGTGAATAGTTGAATCAGTAAGAGCTGTGTGGAGCTCAGGCGTTTCCAGAATAGAGTTGCGTGCCAAGTCCTGGTATTTATTACGGTTGCAGCATCGAGTCATGTGTAGAGTATACAGTCGTGCAATAGAGAATCAACAGTTGGATACAGCTAAAGCGAGAAAACAGTGGAGAATTACAGGCGTTTGGAAAGAAAGGCGTAGAGTGCAGCTATGAAAATTCCCTCCTATTTCTGAATTCTGCCTGGTTCTTTTGTATGCTTTGATTTTTATTACAACAGATTATTACTTGGTTGTACTCTTTGTTATAGTGTGTTGCATGCGCTTATCTCGGCTGCTTATTTGCCGCCTGGGTATTCTTGTTTTCGTGTTCAATAAACGTTGTCGTTCGTTACTCAAAATCTGTTTATTTCATCGACGAACAAATTGAGAAAGAACGCAGGAATTTCGGTAATAATATGAAAGTCAGGCTGACATGTATGAGCAAACGTTAGCTAAGCACATCAGATTCCCAATTTTTGAATGCTGGCAATTAAGTGAATAGACAGAAGATAAAGCTATAAATAAAATCTTTCTTAAAAGGATTGAATTTTATAAATTATTTTTCCAAAAACTGCAGAATTTCCTTAATCACAGTAACATATTCAATTATTTAAAAGTATATTGACATTTTAAAGGTATGTCACTTTGGCCTTTTTTCAATATACTTTTAAAGTTATATTGACAATCCTATCAACTTCTTTTGTCCAGTCTTTTTTTTTAATTTTTTTTCCTTCTTTTCATAACAATACGGATTAGATTGTTGATTCTGCTATGAAATAATAAAACGTGGACTCGTCATTCTATTTACCCGAGAGGAAATAAAATAAAAACATAAAACGAATAAATTTCATTAAAATCTAAAAAATGCAAAAAAAAATGAAATTTATTTTTTATATCTATAAGCTATGCATAATTTTTCCTATATTACTCTAAATATAAAAAGTTGTTTGCCCGAGTTGCATTTGAAATAATTAATCATTACTTGTAAGAATATATTTTTAATGATCTCAAAGTATCATGCATATCAATTTTAATAATAAATTATAATTTTCTCTTCAGAATCCTAATGTTTTACAACTATATATATATATATATATTATTAACATTTAATGCCAAGGAAATAAAAAATGTTTTTAAATAAAACTAGTTCACTAGATACAAAACAAAGCATATTCACTAAATTTATTTTGTCTCAAAAAAAAAAATTTAGGCTTAGTATCTACAATATATTTCTTAGAAATATATCCTTCATTCAGGCGTTTATTGTATTCCATATATGTATATATCAAGGTTTATAGTAAATTACATTTTGATGTTTTATTTAGAATTCAATTATAAATTTGCAACACTTTCAGAAAAAAATGAAATTTAATATACTAAATTCTTAATTAGAAACTACTTTTAAAACAAATTTTCATTAACAATATTTTAATTGTTTTTTCACAGATAATAATTAACTCATTATATAATTAACCCATAATAAAGATAATTTATACCCCATCATATAATTAAATTGCAAATTTTATATATTTCCTTAAAAACTTTTGAATAATCTAATGTAAAAAAAAGTTTAACTAAAAAAGAAATTCTATTGACCATCGTTTCTGCATATTCTTTCCTACGGGATTTTGACATTTTTAAATATGTTAATAAGCGCTTTTTTCTTTAACTTATCATAAAATAATTTTCAAAAATTAATTTTTTTTATGTATTAATTTTATGTATTAGGCATATATTTTAGTACACATATCACCCTTTAATTTCAAGATGAAACTATGCAGGAATTAATAAACAAAAATTATAAAATCTATATTTGTGTTTGATTTTAAAAATATTTCTTAATAAGGAAGATTAAATAATTATTAATCTTTTTTACTAAACTTGATATTTGTTTCAGGTTTGCAAAAACTTCAGTAATCCATTTCCCATTCACTTACTGATCTACTGGAATTTTGGTATTTTGCACAGTTGAATGTTTTTCAACGACAATACAATATTTTAATACTTTTAAAAAGAATTATCAATAAATCAATTTATTTGACTTCATTTATTATTTTTTAAGTAGCTTTGGTTGTAAATTACTTTAAAAAAATGCAGCAATAATGGTGATGTGAAATAACTTATTTTTTAATATCAAATATTTTTTTATTAATGAAAATTGGAAGCTCTGTGAACGTAGAAATATATATTAAGGTATTAAAAGATCATAGACAAATAAACAATATGTATTTTTTGTAAATGTATCTCTATCCAC
This sequence comes from Argiope trifasciata, assembly GCA_026543055.1. NCBI lineage: Eukaryota > Metazoa > Arthropoda > Arachnida > Araneae > Araneidae > Argiope > Argiope trifasciata. The sequence continues at coordinate 1,395,252 of JAPMOQ010050131.1, forward strand.
ACAAAAAATTAGCATTTTTTAGTTGGTAATAATTAATTTGCTAACTCAATCATTATATTTAAAGGCATTTAAGACTTCAATCCAAGCATTAATATATTCATCAACTCTTTCAAAACTGTGTGAAAACAGTAAAGCACTATTACTATAGTTCGAATATATTCTTTCTTTTAAAAGTATCATATACCATTTATTAATTACTGCCACAACACAATCTTTTCACATAAAAATTCATCTCTTTACTTGGATAAAATGTTACAAAAGAAACTAATTTTTTTAAATACATTTTTCTGCAGTAATGTTAGTAACCAATTAATAATCATGCTTTGTTTTGATAAAATAATTAACTATCAGAAAGTTACCATTTTGATGTAACATTTAATTTAAGCTCCATTTTCTTTTTTCTAATTTAAGAATATATAGTCATCAAATAAATGAATAATAAAAAAGCAGGATAAGTTTATTCGACAATTAAAACTGCAACTATAATATATAGGGCTTTGAAAAATATTAAATCTTAAAATTAATACCGCGTACAGCTTTGAAATTTTAAAAGCAAAACAAAACAGATAGTTATTTAATGTAAGTCGTTTGAGATTCAAATTAAATAGAATATAATTTATGCGATATAATCTACTTCAATTAAATTTATATGGAATGAGTAAATATTTAGGAAGTACTTTATTTTTTCATCTTAACTAATTTAATTCATAAATCATATAAAAGTAGCAAAATTTTTTTAATTAAAATAAAATTCTAGATTATAATAAATCTTGATTTTAATTAAGAGGAAACTATCTTTAAGTTTGCCTGTCTTCCTGTTTCAATGTAAACTAAGACAAAAAAAACTTTCACAAAAATTCCATTGAATTTTCTGAATTAAAGAAATAAATTGTTATTAAGTTGACAAGAGAAGAAGTTTAACCGAAAGTTGGAATTTTATTTTTATTTCCGTTCATTCTTCACCGAATATGTTTCTTAAGAAATATACTTCGTTATTTTGTTAATTTAAAGCAAATATCTTTTTCCTTTCTGAATGAAAATATATTTTAGTATACCTTTGCATCTAAATAAGTAGTATAGCAAGATATAAATTCAAAATTTTTTAAATCTTAGTTTTATTGGGTATTTTTGTCTAATTAACATGCAAATAATTGTTACGTGTTTTTAAAAATGAGAAAATATTGTTCTAATTGTTAAACCTCTAGAAAAAAAAATCTAAAGAATTTCCGAATCAGAGTTAGAAACTAGGTCTTTATCGTATATTTAGTACCACTTCATCAACAATGTGTCCGAGCAATATAAATTTCCTGGGCCGAAGCAATAAAAGAGGAATTTTCAAAAGTGGAAAAAGGAAAAAATAACTAATTATTGAACTTGGAAAGGTTAATTAAAGTATTTAAAATGTTCTTTCACGTTTGATGAAGATATATTTTGATTATTAATATATAAGTCTTTTTGATATAATAAGAAATGGCTGGAAATCAATTTTTTTATTCAAATACAAAAAAATTGCACTATAAAGGATTTAAAAATTAAATCCTTTTAGAAATGTGCAGAGTTTATAATTGATGGATCTATTTCTTGCATATTTATTTTTTTTTCCAAGAGGTGAATCTGTTAATTACAATTTTCCAATGATTTTTTTTGGGGTATGTTTCTTAAATTTATGATTTGGTGAAATTTGGATTTAACATAATTGTATTCAGATTTTTTTAGATGTGAAATCCCATACATTTTTGATTTTTTTTTAAATAGGGGGTCGAATTTTTAAAAGTACTTGTTCAGTAAGGAATTAAAAAAAAAATGTCTTTCAAATTAAAAACTAGATTTTTATAACAGAACTTTCTTATTAGATTATAATATTTAAATACGTTTCCAATGGATTAATTGTTTATGTATCTACTTGTTCATTTTGATGTTTCAATGATTTTAACGAAGGATTATATTTTTAGTTGACACTTTCTAGGGCCATGACATGTATGTTTCCTACCAAATTCATCAGTCTTTGTATGAAGTTATATAGGTTGACATAAGTTCTGACAAATTTTTCAATAAAACACATACTTAAATGCTTCATATATTTATCTCACACAAAATAATGTATTTTGATTTGTTACTTAATTATTAACTTACAGAATTAACTATTCAAAGTAAATTTATCCAGTAAGCATAATGAATTACTTATCTTAAGCCAATCTCAATTCTAAAAATAATTTAATACACCATGACTAGAAAAAAATGTGTTAAAGGGTTAAACACGATCTTTACACCGATTGAAAAATTAGTTAAAAGCATATCTTTGATAAATGATAATTTTTGTGACATATATTTTCCTTGTTTCCATATTGCAAAAATTATTTTGATTCCATTTCCTTAGTTTTCATCCTTATTTTTGATTACCAAAATAGTGACTGCTGTTTTATTTCATAGATTTAGCTAATATGTAGAAAATTAATCTATTAGAATTATTCATACTAACTCTAAAAATTAAGACAAATTATTTATGAGACTTTCTTGGTGGTTTCACTTTTGAATTTTCAGGTTTTTAGATGCAAACTAATTTTAAACTTGTTTCAGTATTATTTTTTTTGAATTAATGATATTAGATAATTTGAATTCGGAAAAATTCTTGCATCAGTATTTACTTCGAATAAAAATTTCATCTAAATATTCTTAATACAAACCTAAGGAAAATTTAATATTTGCTTGATCTTTGACCATCAAACAGAAAATTATCTATAATTTTACGAACGAAGATACGAACTTGGAAATACAGTAGAGCTTTCAAATGATGAACTACTGCTTCGTAACGTTCTTAATCTAGTCAAATAAATTCTTAATATATAACAGGGCAAATGACCAAAAAATGTAACCGTTATACTTTTTCTGTTCTTATATACGAATAATTCGTGAAATACTTTACACTGTTACAGCAAAAAATTTCAAAAACGATTCTTAATAGAGTTTTAAAGGTTAAACAATAAGTATTTCCATTGTGTACCGATGATTAAGGTCATAACGAAAAACATTTGTACTGTATTTTCCGATAATTTGCTCCCATTAAGTTATAACAAAAATAAAAAAGTGACAAAGTTATTTTAAGGGAATTTTTAGCATATTTTAGATATTTAAATATCAAGCAATATTACAATTTTTAGGAAGGAAAAATTTCTTAAAGCATAATTTAATTTTATGTACATATATTTATTGCACAAAATTAAATATTAACCTGATAAGAAGTAAAGTTTAAAAATTATAGATAAAAAAAGACATTAAAAAATATAAAGGAAAAGAATATTTCGTAAATTATTGAGAATTCAAATGTGCGTAAGTTATCAAAAACAGTTTATTAAACACACTATTACTTTAATAAAAAGGAATTTACTTATTTGAAATTTTTCTGCTTTCGATTTTTCGATTTTTAATTAACATTTCATGATTCTAAACATTGCCATATATTTCAAAAATTTTTTCTCAAATTCATAGTTACCCGACTGCTTCAGTAAATATTCCAAACTCAATTCTAAAATATAAAAATAGTATATTACCACCAATAACACCTAAAAGTGCAAAGTCCTGAAAGGATTTTGCACATTTTGCTAATGAAAATGAATGTCGGAATTGCCGAATTAAAAAAGTTGCTGACTTCAATTTATAAGTATCAAATTCTGAGGATCATTGAGCACCTATTTTTTTTTCTTACTGGCTTTGAAACATTTTTTTTTAATTTTTGTTGCCCGATTTTTTATAGTTAAAATGTTGTTGCTCGTTATATCTTAAATAATAATGGTTTATAGCTTATATTAGACATTCAAGTATATTAGATTACTTAAAAAATATTTGGAGACAAGTAATTTTTTAATGACTGCGGAGCAGTTCAAGTGTCAATCAGAATGGCTAAGTAGACTAGAGTTTTTGTCCAGTTACTAAATAAAAAAATTATTTATTTCTTTTTTTTCTATTGAAGGAGGAATTTGTCAACTTGAACACGATCTTGCTGTCAAAGATTATAAGCAAAGTGTTGTTTTTCTATACAATATTTCAAAATTTAATTACTGTTACACAAGAATAGTATTTTATTTCAAAATTTAAAAGAATAAATTTTCCCAAAATTAAAAATCATTCATTTAGCCAAGTTTGTAATTCCATATGACTATAATTTTAAATTTGTAACAACATGAATTTTCGTGGCAAAAGTATTCAATTCACACTTGTTGACCTCAAAATTCAATCGTTTTCCTTCAATCACCCACATGGTGTCTAATGTCACATATCCTATGCAAGCTTATATTTCAATATATTGAATTCCGAAGCAGTGAACATAATTACAATGTTAGTAAAAAATTCTAGAGGAATATATTATATAAAGAAACACAAACAATCTAAAGGTACACAATTGGATTGAAACGCGTTGTGCATTAATTCTGTTATGTGTATTTTAAATATCCTTTGTTCACATATAAATATGTTCCAAATGATTTTTCAGGAATGAATAATAGAAAACACGTTCAGAACAATAGAAACAGTTTTCTGTTGCAACATATTATAATCGATGGCGAGGTTTTTCACAATTTTCTAGCAGAACAACAATTAAACTGTGGCATATTTGACAAAATTGTTACACAACAAAAGCTATCATTTTGTTGATATACAGACATCTTCAATATACTTATTGCTCTAAAAAAATGTTTTTCCTCACATAAGTACTCAAGTTTTAAGAAATACACGGGGGAAAAATCCCAACACCAAGAAAAAATTATTGTACAGTAATGAAATTTTAGGAATACATTTGTCTAGGTAACATATTTAATTGATTAAAGTTTCAAGATCACAGGTAGAGCCATTGGCGAGAAGAGCCATTTCAAATGTGAAATACTGGTACATTAGTAACCGGTGTAACCTCCAGAATTTTGAATGCAAGCGTGCAAATAAGCATGCATTGTGTCGTACAGGTGTCGGATATCAGTTTGTGGGATGGAGTTCCATGCCTGTTGCACTTGGGCGGTCAATGCAGAGACGGTTAATGCTGGCTGTGGATGACGCTGGAGTTGTCGTCCAATGATGTCCCATACGTGCTCGATTGGAGAAAGATCTGGTGATCAAGGCAACTTGTCGACACTCTGTGGAGCATATTGGGTTAGAACAGCGGTATGAGGGCGAGCGTTATCCTTTTGGAAAACACCCCCTTGAATGCTGTTCATGAATGGCAGCACAACAAGTTGTATCACTAGACTGACGTACAAATTTGCAGTCAGGGAGCGTGGGATAACCCCGAGAGTGCTCCTGCTGTCATACGAAATTGCTCCCCAAATCATAACTCCAGGAATAGGCCCTGTGTGTCTAGGCAGCAGGCAGGTCACTAGCAGGCGTTCACCTGGCCTCCTTCTAACCAACAAACAGCTATCACTGCGACCAAGGCAGAACCGGCTCATCAGAAAACACAACAGATCTCCACTTCGTCCTCCAATGAGCTCTAGCTTGACACCACTCACGTCGCAAACGACAGTGGTTTGGAGTCAGTGGAATGCACTGTACAGGGCGTCTGGCTCGGAGCTGTCCTTGAAGTAACCGATTTGTAACAGTTCGTTGTGTCACTGTGGTGCCAACTGCAGCTCGAATTTCAGCTTCAGACGCAGTACGATTAGCCACAGCCAAACGCCGAATACGACGGTCTTCCCTCTCAGTAGTACCACGTGGCAGCTCGGAACCTGGTCTTCTTGAGGCAGTACCTTCCCTTGACCACTGCCGCCAATACTCATGCACAGTGGATACATTCCTGCCAAGTCTTTCAGCAATATTGCGGAAAGAAAACCTACCTTCTCGTAGCCCTACAACACGACCTCGTTCAAACTCAGTGAGCTGTTGTTAATGGCTTCTTCGTCTTCTCAGAGGCATCGTTGACTAACATTAACCCACTACGTCAAATCTCAACTGTAAATAACGATCACGAACCTTACAGCGCTTGTTTAAAGCAAACCTCATTTGCATGTTCATAGTGTCGCTACTAGCGCCACGATTACGCGCGTAACTCGAAATTTGAATCGACGTCATCTTTCAGATGTATAAACACGCCTACCAAATTTCGTTTATCTAGCACAGCTCCTTCCTAGTGTTGGGAATTTTTTTTTCCATCAGTGTATAAGTAAGCAAAAATTAATAACAGAGCATCAATTGTATGTAAATCAATACCTAAATGCCTTCCTACAAATAAATACTTCGACAGTAAAAAGCTGATATGCATGAAAAAATACATTCTACTACAGTACATATCGAAGCCAAAATATTCATATTACCAAAAATAAACCAAATTACTTGCCGTAAAATATATTATAGTTCTTTCTACACATTTCATTACAGATGGAGCAAAATCTTAATATATATGCCATGTTTGGTTTGTAGTTCATCATTGCTTCGAAACCCTTGAATCAATTACTTATGGCAAGAAAATAAAGTTATGATATCTTATACTTCTTTTCCAAGTACTATCTGCTAATAGATGATTCAGAAAGAAAAGGAAAGATGAATTGTTGATTCGTATTATTTCTCAATCCTACGTAGGCATTGTTAAACTAAACTATTAAATGAAAGGTAAATACTATAAAATCGAGCATTAAATAATTGATCTCAAAAATGTATTTATCAATTTAAAATTCTACAAAACAAATTCATGAATTCTGGGGTTTTTTTTATATAAATTAGAAAACTGCATTTGATTATAAACGTAAAATTGCTCTAACACACACACACACACACATATATATATATATAATTAATTTCTTAATATTTAGTTTAATTAAACCTGTATTAAGTTCATTCTAAAATGTTCTCTTATCCGATTCCACTTTTTCTATCTAATTAACGCAGCAGAAGCTTTGTAAAACTGCTAAATTGGCTGAAAGTTTTACGTTCTGCACTCCGAGAGGACAAAATATCCGACTAAAATTCTTTTTTTAAAGATCCCTGTATTTCCCTTGCCTGGTTTACTCACGTGTAGATAAAATCCCTATCTAAAAATATCATTATATTTGAAATATGAAGAAATATTTTCCCTATCAGTATCTCATATTATATAAGAACAGGCATAAAATGCTCATCAGCTTTCCCTCATCCCACTCTTCTGTATAGTGTGAGTGCTGGTCGCTCCTGCTTGTACATAATGCGTGCCTCTCCGTGATGAAATAAAGCTTCAAAAAATCTAAAGCCTCTTCGGAAGTGCCTTTTGATTGAAAAATTATATGCTTACATGTATTATACACATATCCCCATATAATTGATTTATAAAAGAAGATAAGAATTTAAATTTAACATTTTTTTTCTCTTCTATATTGTAAGAACAAACAATCTAAATTTCAAAGCAAGATTCAAAAGATATTTCTTTAAATTTAAATCTTTGACTATAATACTCAAGATGATTCCATTTCAAAATAATTAATTTCCTTAATGTTCGTATATAATTTAAAAAAAATTAGAATGGAAATTAAAATATTATGAGTCGTTTAAAAAATATGTAGTTTCACTTTATTTAAAATGTAAACTAAAGTGTGCTTGAAATTTAAATTATTATCACGATATGAACTACTTACTTCATGAAGGTCAAATATGAGCAAATAATGTGAATGAATTTTTTAACCAGATAAATTGCTGCATTTGACATATCAGTAATGAGATAGTAATAAGCTAGTTTACTATTTGTTAAGGTAAAAGAGAGCACTAAGACATAAATCAGTTGTTTGAATAATGTATTCAATAAACAAAGTGATAGTAATTATGATACCTGCAATTCATGCAAATATACTTTAAAATATTACTTCATTGATATTGAAAAACATTTCAACAATAATGCAATCGATACATTCTTTCATTAAACAAAGAATTTTTCAAGTAGGGATGATACTATAAACCAGAAAACATAATTAAGAAATTTTATTTTCCAACGAAATATATCAAAATGGAACGGATAATGGTAATAGGACATCGGTACTGATTACCTATGTATTTACCTAGTTTATTGAAGGAATATTTGACTTAAACGCTTATCAATGACGAATTTTAGAGTTACCACATATGAATGGCAAACATAATAAATGGACTAAAATAATATTATATTTTCGGAAATTTTTCCTGCCTTTAATTGGTGTTTGTAATTAGCTATATATATTTAGAGATTAATTACAGGTGTGTAGATGCAGATATCGAATCCCTTTTAGCATTTTAAATGATTATGTATAATGTAATATCATTACAATTTTTACAGTTTGAAAACATATCTTGGATAAATCAACCAATTATGAATTGAAATCTCTATTTTAAATACTATCATAAGGTATTTAGAACTGAAAATGATAGTCAGCTTTAAATATTAAACTTTAAAAAACCTGCTAGATAAAAAATCGACACTTTGAAATAAAAAAGAGCAGCTTAACTCAGCAGATATAATTATGTACACTATCTTCTATATAAGGTATCTTTATCTGTAGAATGTGAAATAAATGTTTAACTTCAATTGATTTTGATTATTCAATTGTTTCAAGCTATGGTCAGGAAACGGAAGAAACTTTATCTCCCTGCCTATTATAATGTCTTCTCTGTTTCAAACATGGGACGTTTGAGATAGGTACATGATAAATAGGTTTAATTCGCATTAAGTACACATTTTTGACTGAGTTTTAATGGTTTCTGGTGTAACCCTAGCACACAAAAGTAATATTGGGTCGAAATCGACTTACCTCAAGGAGAATTATATTTCACTAATTATGAGGAACGAAGAAAATAATTTGAAAATGAAATCGCTAATTCTAAACTAGACGCAGCTCTTGTTTGACCCAGAATTGTGATGAAATTTTTGTATCCATAGTGTAAAAAAATTATTGCATTCATTGTGTAAATATAAACTAATGAAGTTAATAAGCAAGAAAGTAGTTTATTTAAACAAAGAAAATTGCCTCCGGTTATAACACAGATTTCGGACCTGTATTTCAAATTTCATTCATGAATTTGTCAGTGTAACTAGATTGCCTATTCCCCAAATTTCTGTTTCCGAGAAGTTTTTGGTTTAAATTAAATGTATGATAATTTGAAATTTTCTTGACAAAGAATGAGAAGAACTTAGGTTTAGAACAAAATTTTTAAGATTTTAATTAGAAAATATATTAAAGCTTTAAAACCTTCAGCATATATCAGTAAATTCCATTAAAAATGAATTTTAAATAAAATACTTTAAATATCTGAAAAGAAGAGATAAGGTATTAAGTATTTATCAACTAAAAAATACATTTATTATTCCCTAGTAGATTTCTTGCACCCAATGCAAATAAAAATAGTTCATTTTTATTTCAGTTTATCGAAACCTTTTCTGGTGGAGAACTCTCAGCGGAATCCTTCGGTCGGAATAACATTTTGTATAAATGAGGTTTTCCATCTAAATCCGCCCGCAAATCTCTAGAGTTTGCTGTATCACAAGAGCTTTTCTTTACATTACTTGGAAATGTAGGGTTTCAAATAAGAACACTACGTTGCGAAAATCTTATACAAAATACTATTTTCATACAGTTTATTATCCTCGTTGGAATTTTAAACGTCACAAAGTTGCAATTCCTTAAATTGTCCGATTTGTATGTTATTTGGAAATATATTCTTTGCATATAGTTTACAGGGTTACATACAGTTTACATATAAATTATAGGTTTCTTACATATGGTTTATAGGGTTAAATATCTATGTGCATTGAATGTCCTACAGCACTGTGTTAATAAGCATCTGATATTTTCCCATTGGATTGGAGACCACATTTTTTTAATCTGTCCTACAGCAATCCCAATTGATTTAAATGCGTATTTCTGCTACCAAATTTGGTTTGAAATCTATTAAACAGCCATATATTATTGCAAACTGTGATTAAATTATAGAAGATGAATAAGACGGAAACAAAACCTGATTGGACTGTTATATATAAATTTGAGATTCTTAATAGTAATGAACATCTCCCTAAAACGAATCAATAAGTAAATTGCACAAATTTTCGAAGGAATTGTTTTTATATCATAAATTGATAAATAAGTTCCTTTAGCTGTAGAAAAAATTAATGTAGTATAACACTTTTAAGAATTATATTTAATAAATTTTCATTTTGTGTTACCAAATTATTTTTGTTTAACAACCTCGGTTATTAGCTTTGTAATATTGAGCAAGTTGGTTAAATGCTCAAATGCAATAAAATTTAAATCTTCATTCAAAAATGACTGAAATGCAAAAACAAATATATTCTATGATAAGTAATAAGCAGAAAATGTATAAAAATTATTTTAACACTATGAAACGTGTCCATTTTTTTTCCTTTTTCTTAATTGAAAACTTTTTTCAAATGAACTTAATGAATTATAAGATATGTACGTTAATAATATCATTTTGTGCTGAATATCATCCAAATGTTTTAACTTTACCAAGCAGTATCAACATAATGCAACTCCTCTCATCTTAAGTTAAACAGCAATGGTATGATCTACAAAATTAACCCTAAAAACCTTAAAATATTTTAAAATTTGTTATTTTTTAGACATTTTTTTTAATTTAAAAGATAAAATTAGAAAATTAAAATAACCAGATTTAATAATATTTTAAGCTCCTTTTTTATTTTGTTTTAAACAGTCCTAAAACAGATATTGAATTATTAAATTGAATAAAGGAAATGCTATTTTTGCATTAGTCTAGATTAACACTAATTAATTTTTCAGAGAATATTAAGATCATTGCATTCTAAGTTTTAATCTTCTAATTCATGAATGCAAAGTTATCAAGTTTTCAGATACTTAAATGTTTTCAAATTGTTAAATCATTACAAAATAAAGTAGGAAAAAGCTGTGAACGTAAATACCAGGTATTATTTATGTTGTGTAAAATAATTACTAAAATAGTTAGTGAACCAATGATAATATGCCCGAGTTTCCAAAGACAGGCCGTGCATTAGATTCTGAGGGTAAAGACCCCAAAGGGCAGAAATCTGACCTCTAGCTCATATGAAGATGATACGCACATTCACTTTCACAACTCCTTTTTAGAGGGGCACATTCACATGCCTCATTGATATAACATAAATGAACAACCATGCCCGAACCGGGGCTCCAACCCAAGACGCCCAGATCACGGGGAAGACGAGCTACCCCTACGTGAGGACGCCGTCTAATTTAACCAATAATTCCAATAAAGGAAATACTACTTTCACATTAGTCTAGAAATATACTAAGTGATTTTTCAAAACATATTATGATTATTGTGCTCTAAATTTTATTACACTACGTCTATTTATCAAAGTTCCCAAAGTACCAAGTTATCAAGTTTTCAGAAACTTAAATGTTTCCAACTTGTTAAATCCTAAAAAAATGTAGCAGAAAAGAGAAGTGAGAGTAAACACCTGGCATTTTACAAAATGGTAAAACCAAAGCAAAAAAATGCAAGATTTTATAGCAACGAAAGAGATTCTTCTAAGAAACAACCACACGGTAAGTATGAAAGTTCTGGTTAGTTAAGTAAACGCTTTTCGAAAACATTGAGTCCCAAGTGCGGTTAGTCAAAAAGCGTTTTTCTCAAGCCTCAAACGTAAATAAACGATAAACGCTGCGAGGGTTTTTAAAAATACACTTTGCGACGAGGATGCGATGCGAAATGAGGAATGGAATAAGGATAGGACAAGTCTAAATGGGAATATTATTACATCTCCCGAATTTGCATCGCTAACGAAAGAAACACTTTGGAACGACGCCAAGGCGGCAAAATGTGTTCCTCTGACTGTATCAGGAAGCTGAAGAAGCATTTTTGCAAGAATAGGCGAAAAATGCGAAGCATTGCAATCGGAAAAGTTTTTACAAATAACAAAAACATCCTGTTTTTCTGGATAAGTGAAACATCGAAGAAATGTTTTTTTAATGCGTGAAGGAAAAATTATTTCAAATTTACAAATACCAGCTGGTGTCCAAAATTATAAATATTTAAATATAAATGATTTTCGATTAAGGTTGGAAGTCTTAAAATTCATCGAAGATACTTCAAAATGTCAAGAAAAGTAATATGAGTAGGATCAGTAAGGATATATAAGATCTCGTTCTTATGAACGAGCATATAAGGATATTTTTAAATATGAAACATTATGTAGGTTTTAATTTAATAATTTAATACAATTTTTTTCAACTTTGCAGGAAATAGCAATAAGCTCTTCGAATTTCAAAAGTTGTTAAAAATTATTGCATGAAATTATTTTAAAAACTTCGTACACATATCAATAAACTCCTGAAATTTCAAATAATTTTTAAAAACTATTTAATTAATTGCTTTATAAAGCAAGGCATAAAACGTCAATAATCTCTTGAAATTTCAAAATTTGTTAAAAAATTAAATATCGTCTAAATGAAAATATTTCAGCTTTCATGTCAAGCAAAATATATTACTATGAATTCCGTTTTAGATATTTTGTTGTAAAAAAGCAATTCTTACTTCACGGTCAGTAAGGATATATAGAACTTTGAAAAAATAAAAATCATTTTTTTAGACAAAGTCATATCAGGAAGTTAGTAATGTTACATTATAGTGTTTAACATAAAATTAAAACATAAATAATTAGTAAAATAAAAATATAAATACTGAAACAAATTATAAACATGCAATCTTTTCCCTTACACATTGAAGGTACACATTTCTCAAACATTTAATATATCGTATAACTGATTGACAAGCGCAATAGAATCTTAAAAAAAAAAGGTTAATTGTCTATTTTTACATTATTAGTATGTAAGGAAACATTCAGAGTTCCATTCCGAATGGAGGTGAATTTATTGTTAGATAAATTAAACAGCTGTCTAAAGCTGAAGAAATGGATGGTGAGAGCCAGGTAAAAATGTTTTTTATCCTTGCTGCTATATAAATAGTAGCAAAGAAAATACAAATTCTAAAATATTAACGATGCAATATACAATTTTATATTATTTAAATTGTTAAATAAATTAAAATATTATTTTGAAAAAATATTCGAATATTAATTATTTATTAAATGGGCAAATTATATTTTACTTGAAAGGTCCTAAAAATATTTTTATTGTTATATTTGTTTGAAATGTATTATTTGTGTTTAATCATACATAAAAGAATAATTAAGACTCATTTTCCCAAAAAAAAGCTTCTTTAAAAACAAATTTATGTAACTTAAAATAAAAATATGAAAAAAAATGGTAATTGGCATGTTATTACATTGAAAAGTTCTTGAAATAGTAAACTGAATTACTTCCATTAAAAAAACAGGGAGGGGACTCTTAATAACGTTTCGTATGTTCCAAAACATCAAGAGCGGCCAAAGGCTTTGAATGTTTAATGTTTTTTCTTTTAAATAATAACCTATGATTCAAAATTATTATAATTATACTAAGCAAAATCACAATACACAAACCTAAACCAAACTCGTAATTATTGCAGTCTTTGATAAAAATAATGCAGAGAATAACAGGTAGCCAATAATTTTTATTTAAAATTTTCTTACAAGAAATTCTATCACACTATACGACTTTTGAGGAATTCTGTAAATATTCACGGTTCTAAGGCAAATGCCAAACAAAATACAAACCAAACCTTAGCATAAATTTAAGTTTATAATCTATTCAGTCAAGATCAGCGTGTCAATTAATAAATTAAGTACTTAAGTTGATTAATAAGTAAAGGTTTAATTAAAGTTGTCTGCGGATGCACTAATTAGATAAATACAGGATATTTTGCAGGTCTCTCGGACATTCTCTCATTCTTGAAACTTTTCAGATTTCTATCATGTATACTGAAATTAAAAATAAAAATGTTTATAAGATTTACTTTGACATAAAAATAGTTTTACAACGTGAAATTGTACAGCTGCTATTTAAAAATTCTGTAAATTAATATGAAAATAATTTAATTTTTTAGATCCTGCTGGTACTTAAGTGTGCGGATTTATGAATGCGATACTTATAATTAGACTATTGTTCTTGGGGTATTTTCTCAAGTATATGTAAAATCTAATTCCGAAGATAGAAATCAACATTTTTTCATCATTAATTAAATTCATCAAGCGTTCTTTAATAATTTTTCTTTTACATACTCATACTACATTAAATTTTAAATAATTATGCAAAAACAAAATTAGTAGTGTTTGTAAATTAACGAAGATAAAAAAAAGTGTAAAAAAACAATTAATTCAAAATTAATTAATATGTTTTGTCAAAAAAATTGAAACGTAAAACTTATTACGATGAGGCGTTAAAAATTATTAGTATTACATAAAAGATAAATAATCAATTTCTAAAAATATTATCAGTTTAAATAAAAATTAAATTGATTTATTTCAAACCTGAATAATGTACTTTTACCACATTTTAATCTTTCTCTTACTGATTAAACTCAATCTATTCATGCTAGAGCTGTTAAGAAACCATATGATATTTTTAAGTTGATTTTGTTCAGATATTTTAATTAGAAAATAAACCTTTTTTAAAAATATGGATAGACTACTTAAAATTGAAAAAAAAATTTAAACTATTAAAATGGTATATATTTACATTCGAAAATCTGTAATACCATGAAAATTACTACTATTTTTATGGTTAAATTAACAAGGTATAAATATTTTGTATCTATAGAATATAATGATTATGAGTACAATTTCATTATTTTAAAATTTTGTTCCGAACTGAAACATGATATTTTTTATTGCGTGTATTCAGAGTTTTTATTGTGATAAAGTAAAAAAAAATTCAAACATACAGAGACAATTTGTTTATGTGGCAGGAGACTATATTAAATGTTGGCACATGATAATCCTGCAAATCTAATTTGTTATTTTCTATCTAACTAACTAACAAAAAAAATGAACTTGATACAGAGCAGAAACAAGACAGTTTTCATTGCGACGGCGGATAGTTTTCATTTCCTTTACTTCCAGAAGAAAAACGGTATTTTTGTGCAGTTGGAAAGGAGAGGTAAAAATCTGATCAATTCATTGCTGCTATCAGAAAGCAAAACACAAATCTCTAGTTACATCATAGTGTTGGGAAGAAATAAAGAGCATATTAGATTTTTTGAGATCCATAAATAACTTGCTTTTGAGCAAAAAACGCTTTATGCGCTCACATAAACTTTAAATCTACTTTCCATCTTTCACAACCATTTTAAATTGGAAAAGGCAAAAAATCTACAAAATTCGTTTTTAATTAATTCAATTTATTCTGTTCTTAATTGTTAAAATATATTGGCTGTAAAGAGCCTTGTAAATATTTATACTCTGGTCGATTGTTGTGAATTGAATATGATGTGGAAGTTTACATTCGGATAGAGTAAAAGTTTTGGAGTCCCCCAACATTACGTGTAGTTTCACTTTAAGGAATGTTTTAATCTAAACGAAAATGTTGGAAAAGTTGCATTCATTTACCATTACTGTCGTTTTCTGGACGAATTTCTCTAAATACTATATTTCTAAGAATAGAACTATAAAATATATTAAAACTTATTTCTAATATTTTTACTACAGATTCAAAATTATAAATAATGATAGCACACCCATTTTATTTGTAAACCGTAAATGAGTTAACTTTTAATTTCTTAAAATTTCCTATTTTTTCATTTCATGATCTTTATAATATTATATTTTCTATTGGTTAGTTAAAAATATGACGTTTTAGGATAGAAATAAAAAAAATCAATTCAAATATCACTAACATCAAGCTGACCATTTTTTATTTATCACTTATTGATACGTTTCTCTGTGTCTGTTTTCGAGCTGCGTGTATGAAGTTTTTTGACAATCACTAAGTTTATTTACCTATTTTAGGCAGGTTTAACCATCTGTTAACTTTAAAATAAAGAGATAGAGTAATAAATTTTCAACAAATGGTAACAGATATATTCTTAGGAAAATAAATATAAGAATTGTTAATAAAAATTTTCTAACACATATTACGATATTCGATTCAGGTGGATAAAAAATGAATAAAGAATTTTTTGGGGAATAACTTCAAAGATCTTTAAATAGCTCGGAATCTTCATTTTGAAAAGGAAAATATTATGTCAAAAACTTAAAAATGTGTAACGCTGTCGTATTGAGTGAGATTTTCAGTTTTTAAGACCCTATTCGTTTCTTTGGGAATTAAGTTTGAAAGAGAAAATTCAATGACTTCCATACCGTATTTGAGAGAAGAAAATGCTAAATGTAATATTGTTGAATGGGTAGGAAATGTATAACAAATCACAAAGGAATTCGCTTTCAGGTGCGAGATACTGAAAGCAAAGGAAATAATAAAAGGCATAAATCATTGCCACTTGGCGACGAACAGAAATTCAACCTCCGCCTTGCAGTGATAAACGAATATTGCATCTTGAATTGAAGGAGACGTTCCTCAAATTCATAAATCCTCTTCTTCTTATCGGTTATTCTTCCACTTTTACATTGTATTCCGTAATACAGGAAAAAATATCGAATTCACTGATAAAAAATACGAACGCGGTTTCGTTATGGAAAAAATCCAGGTATAAAAGGGTTTCTTTTATTATTTTTTTATTTCGAATGAAAAAGGAATTTATTTTTATGACAGAATAAATTTTGAAAAAATATGGATTTAATATTCTTATATAGTGAACAAGTGATTAATGAATATTGGAATGATTTAAAATAGCTTCTGTTTGAGATAAATGAATGCATGTTTATTTTTCTTTGTTAAAAACAACACAAAGTTAAAAGTTTAAATCTGTATATTATGAATATTATGTATATAAAAACCCTAAAGTACGTGGTCCAGAAATCGTTATTACTTACTACAGAAAGGCAACAATGAAATATAAGCATATTGATGTACAAAATGTTCAGCAGATTGCTTTGCTCAGCGATTTTACAGCTGCACTTATTATCAACACTTGGCTAATCATATAAAATTATTTTATAAAAACTGCTTGCCGTGACAAAACTTTCATTCAGTTAGATGATGCAAAAAAAATAAAAAATAATTAGAAATAATAATTAAGAGTGAAATTAGGCTTAATCTACGTCATGAATACTTGCTATGCCTTACTTAATGGAAATAGAATACTTCCAAAACTATTAATTTTCCCAAAAGGATTTTACATTATCTTTAACCTTTTCTCTACCCTCACCTATCCACGAAAATTTCTTTATTTCTCCGCATTATAATAAAGAAAAGTTAAAACTCAAACAAGTAAACATTTACAAAGCGTTTTTAAACTTTTAAAAGTTTTAAAATGAAAAAAAGAAAGCGTGAAGTGCATGCTACCCTAAAGAAGTTTCATTTGAACGTACTAGACGCGTTATGAACAACATAGAGGTTAAACTAAAAACGTATTGATACCGAATTAATTTCTGTACAGTTTTTTTCCTTTATTAAATGTTTCAAGTTTATTTTAAAATGCTACGATGCTTTTAATATCACGAAATTCAAACTTTTCAATCCGAATATTCAATCGTAAGCTTTTGCCAGAGTTAAAATTAATCTAAAAGAATTGCTCTTTTTATCATTAATTTGGAAATAGGATTTTCACTTCCTCTTATATTTCATTGTTATCATCATACTTTTAATTCCCGGAGGGCACTTCGAAACGAGGGCGAGATGCTTCCTATAGGTGATTAGAACTTTTCGCCCTGGAGGACACATGAAAAAGGTGGAGTCTGCCTCCTCCCATCGATGACTGACTACTTTAGGAAAGGGTTGTACCGTAGCCGGTGATGGTCCTTAGGGAATAAAAACAGTTTCACTCATTATTACTTTTGTGGCGATCCTTTTATTCAGTATTTATTTATCCTTGTGCCTTCAGGCGGGTTTGAGAGTAATGATATGTCTCTGGTGACATTTTTAATAAGCTAGAAATTGAGACCAAACATCGGTGGCCACTTTTGTATAGAGGATAAGTTACTCGGCTGCAAATTGGAAGATCGAGGGTTCAGTCCTTGCAGGAAATCAGCCTACAAATTGACACAATTCCTCCAAAACTTCCACCATTTTTTTTATATGAGCCCACATTGATTTGCTGCAGAATGATTCAGTTAAATTCATATTTTTAAGTAATTTAAAATGAAATTGAAATATTTGAAAATGCATTTCATATTAATTGTTTAACTCTCTGGATGCGTAATTCCTTAAAATCATTATTTAAATGCAATATTTGTAAATAAGTTCAAATATCTTTTAAAGAAAGGGAACTGATACTATGCTACACGATAATAATATAATGTAATAAAAGTTTGCAATTGTAAAAACAGAAAATAGACTGATTGTCAGTCCGTGAAAACGCGGGATATGCAGCTGAAGGGTTAATAGCCTAAAAAGTCAATTATCTTGACGAGCAATCTGGTAGCCAAAGACGGCTAGTTTTATATAAAAAGAAATAGATCCTGATATACATTTATTTCACAGAAGAATGATGTTGACAGAAAAAAATTCATTTTACTATATTTAAACAATTTTCATTTTATAAAAGTCGTTTACAAATAGCTAACTTCCTCCTACTATCTATATCTTTTCATTCGATTGTTTTCTTGGAAGAATAATCACAGCCTTAAAACTAACTATTCGTTTCCTTTCTTTTTTTTCTTTGTATGTTGAAAACGGCAATTTCAGAATTTCTATTGCACCAGCAATTTAAACGTTCTGTTTAAAGTGCAATTTAAATCTGGAACAGAATCTGAAATAATGTTATATTATTTATTGGGATCGGAAAAATTTTTTAAAGTTTGAGAGGAATTGCCATACAAATCCACAAATAGGACTGTAGTTACATTGCTGTCTAGACAGTATTGTTACAAAGTCCTATAATTCGGAATGATGAATTTTTTTCTCTCCAGACAAAAAAAAAGATCGATAACTGTATTAGACATATGATACATAATGTCAATTTAACAGATGAATATAGAATAATAAAGAGCTATTTAAATACCTTTTATAGTCATTATCAATTGGACCATTAAAATATTTTTATCGCAAAGTACTTTTATAAATGTTTCTTCATGTTAGTAAAATAAGTTTTAGAATATTCTCAAGAGAAATTTTGAATCATTAAATAACTTATTTATATAGATTAATTTTTCAGGCTTCGCGACCGCAGACAGCTGTTGTTTTTCTTGCGGATTGACGGTTCCCTTTATTTAGTTTTAAATATTTGTTTTACTTCAGATGAAACAAATATATATCAACCATATTGTCCCGCAAATGAAGTTAGCGTTGATAAGCCATGTGTTAATTAAAGTCAAAGATAACACTCACTAATCTCGAGACTTTATTCAAGCAGTTAAGCCTTACTTCTGCTTTTATCTACAAAACGAAGACTCGAATCTTCCTGATTAAGAAAGGTACAGAATTTTATAAAACAAAGAGAAATAACAGAAAGTAAATCAATAACAAAACAATTTTTAAGCAATTTGTATGCAGTCAGATATGAATTTGCGAACCACCACTAGGCCATTCAGTTCACGCCAGCTTAGAACACGTTTCGTGACAATACGATTTCAATTACAATGTTGTTCAATGGAATCGGATCGCTTCGGATTTTATCTTTTATATGCAAGAATAATGGAGCTGTTTAATGGTTAATCCCTTAACTAAGAAGATGATGCACTCATGAATTGCTACTTCAATTCGATCAGAGGGGCTTTCTTTTCAATCGTATGTTCACCCAATTTCGATAATTGGTTTCCATATTCGTAAAACTCTGTGTGTTTTTATCAGTCAGTGCAATGGAATCAAAACGGACACTATTATACTTTCCTTAACCTTCAAATGGGCGCAGCCGTCATATGAACATGAATGGTCGCGCATATTTCTCACATACGCTATAGTAAAATGTAAATTTTCGAAGGGGTTACTATTAAAATTATATTGTAAATAGTTTTGGATTAATAACTGCAATTTCTTTAAACATTTTTTATTTAAAAAGAAGCAGAAAAAATATAAACATAGATTACAATAACAATATAAAATGACCACAGGTTAACTGAATTGATTAAAAAATATTATAAATAAAATTGCCGATATTTCACTGAACAATTCTCATATAAAATATAGAAGTGCAAAAAATAATACAGAATTTATAAATAAAAAGGAAAAGTAACTGAAAGCTAGATATGAACAGGAAGAAAATAGTTTCATTGTTATTTCATTGCAATTTGAGCAAATATGGTGTGCTCCAAACATATAAATTTCTGATAAATCTCACAACTGAAGCTCGCGATTCTAGTTCGCTTTTCTTTTTGTTAGATTTTGCATTTTTTTTCTTTGACGTCGTATCTTCCACTTCTTCAATACCTAGTTCGACTTTTCTCTTTAGAACCTTTAATTTTAGCTTACTTTGTAGACACTTGGATTCTTTATTCAACATTTTCTTCCGTAAGTGCATTTGCCAACTGTCACCAGTTTAAAACAATACAGATTTTTTTGTAAAATCATACAAAATCAGATGTAACAAACACTTACATGAACGGTAGCGCATATCTCTAAAATACAAATATCTGATCGGCAGAGACCTATTAACGCCACAAACTTACGACGGCAACTGAAAGTAGGTCAAATGTAGGGGGACAAATAACCAAGGGCAGGCGCCCCCAGCGCCACTAGTTCTAATGGTATAGAACGAAATTCATCTCTAGTGTATCTCTCACATACGCGCACCCGTTGGAAGGTTAAAGTGGTGTAGAAGTGAGGAAAATGGATGCAGGTTAAATAATATTTGAGCTTAATAACAGTTTAAATGATATTATTGAACAATTAATATTATGATGAAGTAATTATAAAACTTGCTAAATGAAAAGAAAGCGAAACATTAGTGTGAAACCACCCTCGCTTTAAAAAAAATAAAACAAAGCAATGTCTTCACTGCAAAAAATAAATTAATAGCCACCCAATTAGCTAGAATAAAATTCAGGAAATCTGAAACAAAAAATGTTTTTCACTCATCTGCTAAACGATTACGTTTAAATGATGTTTTCAATGGAGATTCATGTTCCCATAAATTGAAAAAATCTTTGTTACTCTGAAAATATTATATATAATTGGTATTAAAAATTCTCAATATATATTTTTTATATCATGAACTAGGTATTGACATTGCGAACACTTTATAATTTTCTAATGTATTTTTTTCTACATTACCCTTTTATAAATACAAATTTACGTTTATTTGCTATAAAAAGGGTTAAAAGAAAGAATTTTTGTTTTTTATATTAATTTTATTAATATTAAAAACCAATATTTGATTATACAGATGTAAAAATTGTACCTTAACTTATCGTCTGCACCTTAACTCAAAAACGATGCATTTTTCAAGTGGTATTTTCTTTACAATGCTTCTAAAAATACATTTATATTCACAATACATTTACAAAAAAGCATTAAAATGATAATCATTTGATTTAATAATTTATTTGTGCAATAATTATTTGCTTTTATTAGCATTTATTCTGAACAATAATTTTAAAAATTATAAGTGAAAACATAGCCGAAATTTTTGTTACTATCTCAGTAATTAAATTTTCAATAGTAATTTGCAAAAAAAGAACTTATCGTCTGCATTCAAAGCATACAGGTAATAAGTTTGATTGCTCTAAATTACATGACCTATTCAATGTCATCAAAACTTTTATATCTCTTCATAAAAGCATCATTTGCAAATAAGTAATTATATATATCATGCAAATCTTAAATAATATAATACTTTATATTCATGAGAGCGTAACATTATTTGCAACAGTTCTTTACTGAACATTAAATTCGTTGCAACGAAGCCTCTTATATGTCCCTGATTTTTCTTCGCAAAAACAGTTTTATTCCTTAATTCTCATTATTTTTTTTAAAAAATATAGATATTGTATATTTTTATTCTATAAGTTTCGCATTTCCTAATAAGGTTAAAAAATTATTTTGCAAATATATTAATGCAATTTCGTTTTTTGTTTTAGTTAAATATATGCGCGTTTTATATGTTCTTGAAGAATTCATAAAATGCATTCAAATCTACACGTTTCTTTCATTGCGCCTAGTACATTATTATCCACATAATATATCGTGTTTCCACTATGCGGCCGTTATTTCAAACTTCAGTTATAGTATCAAGTTGTGAAACAGTAACATCGCTAATAAAGCGTTGAAAGTTGTCTTCAATAAACAAGACGAATTTATTTGAAGAGAGTTCACAGCTTTATTGCACTCCAATATTTGTCTCTTGAATCATAATCATCAAGACTCGACAACACTTGGGTGGAGTCGACTCTCCGGTGTAAAGGATTGGAAAACTTATAACTTGAAATGTTCAAGATATGAGAAACTATGAAGTGGACTAAACGTGTGATACTTTATGAATAAATGAAACTGAAATTTACACATTACCAGTGGGAGTGATCATTCCCAAACTTTCTCACTTCTTCACCAATCTTATCATTCTCTGCTTGCTTCAGTTTGTGGATTTATGGTAAGACCATGGATACCTTGCATGGTAATAACAAATATATAGGTATATAGATACGAAATATAGATATTTGTTGTGAATGTAGCATTTTTATTGAATCCATGGGGATAAAATGTATTTTGAATGATTTTTTCTGAAACCAACATTTTACATGGAGCAATTGTAATCACATTGAATTTTATTGATCTAAATCATTCCGTTTACGAGTTACCGTGTTTACATTCTTGCCAAAATAGAAACAGGCAAACGAATTATATTTAAGACATTTAGCTCAAAATTTGATAAGAATTTACATATTAGACGTTAAAATTACGCACGAAATCTTATTTATTCATCTTTTTATATTTTATAACTATTGTGTTAATATATATTCGGTCAGTCAGAAGCACAAAATTTGATCGAAAATCTATTAATCTAGTCCAAGTCCATTTACCATCCGTATATCTCAAAGCATTTTTGACGGTATTTTTAATGACCGGAAAGATAGAAGTAATGCCATTGATTTTAAATTTGAGGAAAATTAAAATGCAAATACTCTTCAAAATATTAATTTCAACTTTTTTTACAATTGCAACCTTTTCTCTATATTTCATATATAATAAAACAAAAATAAATATGAAATTAGATTTAAAAAAAACTTCAGCACTTGGTAGAAGAAAATAAATAGAATTAATATATACTTGAATGCGGTTGAAAATTAAACAAAGCATATTATATAAGATTATTAATATTTGAAAGTTTTTACCAGAGAAAGCAAATTACCAGATTCATAAATTTAACCCGTCTTTTTTTTAAATAAGACAAAATGGATAAAACCGAATGAAGAATTTTTAAAATTAAGGATTGCAAATAAAAAAACATGATTTTTATTATTTAACAAATAATTGAATTGTAATTATAGTAAAAATTCTGAGTATTTTTCATTAACATTATTAATTTATTCATTATAGAATTAAGTGTCTAAATTAGAAACATGGACTGTACTAAATATTAAAAAATTGCCATCAGGATCAGAGCTGTTTTTTCAAAAAATTATTTAAGGAATTAAATAATGATAAAAAAATTCTGACATTACTTTCGTACTTTATTCCAGATCTTCCAAATTTATGGATTTTTTAAAAGTGGAATACGGTATTGGTATTCTATGGATTCCTATAATGCTAACATATTAATACAATGGACAATGTAAATTTTTCTTGTTTATCAGTAGATCTTTTTTTAATTAAACGAGATAACATAACGATTTAAGCATTTAACTATTTGAATAAAAATACAATATATAAATTCGTAAGAGCGACTAAAAACTAGAAACCCTGGACAAGAAATTAATGAGCATAAAAACTGTAAATTACTAGAAAAAGACAGTACCGAAAAATGTTGAGAGAACTTGCAGACAAAATTTATTCATTCTTTTTTTCATTTTGTACATTAAAATGAGTTCAAACGCAAAATAACTTCTTTTTCAATAATGATTTTAAACCTTCAGTATCTTTTTTTTCTTGTTGATCTATTAGCGCAAATTTTGCTATAGATTTTAAACTATTCTAATAATATGAAGCTTTCCCATAAACTAAATTTTGAAACTTAAAAGTATTAATCAATGCAATATTGATTGGGGCATTTCAATTGTAAAAATCAAATTTAAAGAAAGGTCCTTCAAAATTTAATTAAAGTATCAACTATCAAACAAGAGTATAAACCGAATTTCCTAGTTTTAAAGATTTATATTCTATTCCTTGCACATTCCGTTTTGTACGTACTACTTACTAAACTTTTTATCACCTAATTTGTAAAAAAGTAAACTTGCTAAAGGCTTTATGAAAAAACTGTATCCATACATTTAATCCGAGGTAATTAAAAGAAATATTTAGATTTCGGAGTTAAATCAGAATAAATTGCTGGGTTACGTATCGGGTGTTATATTCCCATTCTCATTTACACACGAATTCATTTTAATGAAATATTTTTCCCTTAGATTTTTAATAATTTTGTTCTTAGAGTTCCAATTATTATTTCTGATTAAGAGTATTACTTTAGTTCTTTTTTTTCCTCGATTGATTAGCAATATTTGGTTTAATCCGAAATAATAATTGAAATTCAGTATTAATAAGCCCTCCCCTCCCTTCAAACAGTTTTTTTTTAATTTTTCTATTCAGTGAATTTTGCAAATATGTTTAGTTTGTGATGATTTTGCTTTTTATTTTATTCCTACTATTAGTTTACGCTCTCCCCATATATATTTATAGATATTGTTCAAATATTCAATCATTATAAAAAATATTTTTTATTTATCCACTGAAGTTTAAATGTATTTTTTAAAACTTGTAATGGATGACACTTGATGTTACTACAGTTTTTTTAAATATTAACTAAATTTAATTATTTTTAAAATTTTTAATTTATTATTATTATTTTTACAAGAAAGTTAAGAATGCGACTCTTGTGAAAAATCAGTCATTTTTTCTACTTAATGTTTATGATAATTATTTTAAAAAAATAAAATTTTTATGTATTAACCTATTTAGGAATTGACTTAATTTTTTAAATGTACATTACTTGTTTATGTAAATGGTTTCAGCTTCACAAACAGTTCTAACGATAATATTGAATAATATTTTGTAAATGAAAAAAAATGAACTGTTTTATTTTTTAATTATCCAAGAGCAGTGGAATATTCAGTAATTTTACCACCCTAGGCACAAAACATTGCTTTTAATAAAGGCAACAATTTAATTTCATATTTAATTTATAATCGTGCTAATGATTTGTTTTTGGTTTTTATATATTAGTAAATTTATCTATTATGATTCATTGACCATTAAGCATCCTTGTGTTCACATATTTTTATCTATGCAAAACATCTGTGTATGTATGCCGAAATATCAAAAATAAGCATTAAAGAAACATGTGGAATAATACAGATTCTTTCTCAAGAAAAAATGGTCTACTTTCCATGTATCGTAGGATTTGTATTTTTAGTTATCTCCCTACTCCTACAAACGAATTTATTTCCTTTTTACAATTAGAAATAAATTTGTAAAAAGTATAAATTTATATTTTTCGTAATTAACCCAATAAGCTCCCTTCAGCCCAGCCTCTTTGGGCAGCTGATTATAATAATATAATTTCAACTAAATTTAAAAGTTTCTCAATTAAGTTTTCAAAAATTGTAAGCCTTAAATGACTATTTAGACAGTTATAAAGCAAGATATATGCATATATCATTCTCTCAACCTTCATTCACGTTTTTCTATTAAAAGTTGTCTATTTAAAAACTTTTAATTCATTTAAAACATATGCTAACATTTAAATTAAATCCAAACATTTTGTAAACTTCTTCAAAATATAACTTTGCTTTCATTCCTTGCAAAAACTGAAAAGATTTCAAAAAGGCAGATGTGGTTAAATGAATTTTCAAACCCTAAACCGCAATTCTATTGTCTTAATTTTATCGAAAGCTATATACTTTCTTATTGAGTATCACTAGAATGTTACGTACAACTGGTTGTTTATTTAATACTTAATAATACTGGATTTCTTTGGTTTACCTTTTAAAAAATGTTT
Source organism: Argiope trifasciata (assembly GCA_026543055.1). Classification (NCBI taxonomy): domain Eukaryota; kingdom Metazoa; phylum Arthropoda; class Arachnida; order Araneae; family Araneidae; genus Argiope; species Argiope trifasciata. Next base: position 1,421,277 of record JAPMOQ010050131.1, read on the forward strand.
GGACATTAAAACCGAAGCAGAAATTTAGATAATATTATTTAGATAATCACTAAACTTTATAAGATTGAAACAGCCATCAAAAAAAACACAAGGCAAATAAAAATATTTGTTAAAAAAGTCTCAAAAGATGCAATGTTATGATTACAGGGGCAGTCTCCATTTAGGGTGATAAATACCCTTTGAAAACATAGATGATTCGGAAACATGCCTATTAATCAATTAAGTCATTAGTCTTAAGTAGTGTTCGGTATTTTCACCACTCACAAATCAAGCCATGATCGGCTAAAATTTAAATATGTCTCAAAGTAAGACTATTTTCTTGTATCAACTCGCAATCGTCAGTAACTGAAAATCATGATGATAAAATGGCTCCATAATTGACAATATTTTTTGCCTGTCAAAAACGCTATCCATTTAACTTCCTGAAATGACGCAAACGAAAAGGAAAACACGAGCATTCATCTTAAAACCACTCCTATCTCTCAAAGTTAAAATAATTTCGTTGCAAAACTCTGCTTTTCATGAGCAGCTCAAGATCTTTATTACTTACATGCTTTGCAGTGAATGAGAATTGGTGGCAAATTTCTGTGTTTCAAACCCAAACCAACCATGTCTGAATGCTAATTCCGGTTTGTTGACTCAACATAAATTTCGGTGTCTTCAGTGAATTTTTCATATTCTTAACACAGGTATGGCTCTCTTTTTGAAAAATTAATTAGAAGAGGATTAAGATTCTAATTAAATTACAGGACGACGAACTTTCAGAAGAATTATACACAATATCAACGACAAACGCATATCTTAATTAATGCTTCATATCTAGCAAAAATCTATATGTTTAATGCCTAGATTACTTTTATTTTGAATTACATAATTTCCATTTAATTTATAGTTTCAGTTTTTTTTAAAAAAGAAAATCATTTTTCTCATAATTCAGTTCATGGCATCATAAAAAGTCTGGTCCCTTTCTATTTTTTTTTTCAACTATCTCATTAACAGTTTATCAGTTGATAATGCGTTAATACAACTGAACATAATGTTAATTTCATTAATTAAAGAGGTACGGTGGTTTATTCGTAAAACCCTGATTTCAAGGTATACATTTATTAAGTTCAAAATCATGTTGTTCCCCATTCTCTCCAATTGAAATGAAAGCATTGAAATGTGTCGAAAATAAAGCTACGAATTCCATATTAATATGTTAATAAAATATATCAAATTATTTATGTTAAATAGAACATGGGCTTTATCTGCCTTTAAATTTAATTTGCTTTTTTTTCAAAAACAAATCGAGTATTTTTTAAACGAAGGGAATTCATTTCCAAAATGCTTCAAAAAAATTCAGAAATTGTGGAAAATTAGGGCACACTTACGTATTTCAAAAATTCAACACAATCTAAGATATGTAGCAAGACCCAGCAATAGATACAAAAAGGTTAATTACTATCATTTCTTTCTAATTGGTGTGATTTATTTTCTTATTACTTGAACAATTAGCTGTTAATGTTATTTTAATGACAGTTTTTAAATCTCGTTTATGAAGCTAATGATCGTTCTCTCTATAAATAAAAGGACATTTGAAAGAAAAATCCATTTCGAAAGCAAAAGGAATAAGGAAATTGGAAAGATAAAGTAGAACTTGTTGAAAATTTTAACTGTTCTGAAAAGGGGTAACAAATGAAATAAAGATAAGTGTTCTGTGCCATCTTTCCTAAATATCACTTTAATAAGTTTCTTACACTTTCTTTAAAACCATAAACATAAAATAATATTGATTATTTTTTTCTTGCCACCAGAGGTGCTGCAATATAAAATAATTCACTAGATATTAATGAAAGTTGATGAATGTTCAAAGATTAATGGAACGTTGAACTATATTAATCATATTAAAAATGTTTATTCAGTTAGGAGTTTTCTCAGATGGATACAGCATTAAATAAATAATATTTATGAAGATTAATTATAGATTATTTTAACTTGCTACCGACTTTGATATTTATCAATTAAGAATGTTTTGCTACATAAGAAAAGTAATTAAATTCTTTAACATAATGAATTTTCGATTATTTTACAAATTTATTGTTTACGAATATTTAATACCATTGAAGTATTTAATATGAATGAAGTATGAGGTATGGATATTTAAGGAAAATGATTGGATTTTTTTTTATGTCCGAATATATTGGAGCTAGAGCTTTATTGCCACAGCAAATTTAATATTTTATTACTTAAGGCTTCTAACAAATCTGTCTTAAATGTAGTCTCAATATTCAATATAGAAATCTTACTCAGTTTTATTTATGATGCATGAGGTTATATTTTGAACATCTTATTAACTTATAATTGCGGCGAATTCAATATTTTAATCTGTGTTCTAATACCGTACAAAGAAAGAAGTTGGAATGAAATGCAAACATTCAGTTGAATTAAAGCCATTGGAATCCAATTAATCAAAAAAATCTCAAAATTCCTATGAATAAAATTATAAAAAAAATTTATATTACATAGCATATAAGGAGACATTCTGATTTTTCACATTTGTTTGCAATAGGATTAATTGCTGAGATAGCAATAGCCAACATTTTCAAAGATTTTGTAACTCTAAATGTGCAAATTATTTCGAAGATAAGAAACTTTAAAATAAAAATTCTTTTTTAAACAAAAACCATCTGATTAACAACTAACCGTACATCACAGTAATACATTTCGGTAGTCCAAAAAGGCATCAATAATTTGCAAATGGTGAAAATTTCAAAAAATCAATAAGCAACTGTATTTAACTATGCTAATATTATTTGAAATTCAAAGTTGCATCTATCATTAAATTTATACAATGCATAGTAATCCAAGTCATTATAACCTCCATCATTTTAACTCTTCCTTCGCTGTTCTTTTGATCATAAATTCACAAGGAACCAAAGTTTTTGTACATTAAAAGTGTTGATTCAATGTCTCTTAATAAAATCAGTTGCAGTTCATTTTCTACACGAAATTTTCATAACCCAGTGAAAAAAGTCAGGATAAATGTGTTTTCTTGTCAATATTTAAATGACGTAATAATTAACCTTCCTTTTATCATTAATATAATAAACTTTCGTTCTAGAATTTGAATGTTTTTACTGTGGATACTATTAATGATCAAGATGCTATAATTTTGAATTCACCGTTTTCATCTCTGCAATGGGGAACACGTTATTAAATAATAAATGAAACTCTAATCGCACGAGTAAAAGTTAAAAAAAAGAACTTAAAAGTTTATTATATCATAATGCAGAATATGTAAAAAATGGCAACAGTTGATAGATCAAAAGATGGAATCCAATATAGGATCATATTCTAACTAAAACAAATAAAAAGTTTGAAACTTTCCTTTGCTTCCAATTAGTTTTTAAAAACAAAAAAATTGTTCTTGAACACAAATATAAATTTATTCATCGTGAAAAATCACTTATATATCTATTAATATTAAACATCTGTAGATATATATTTCATCATTTGAAGCCTCAGTATATTTTTTGAAAAACTTTAACAAGAATACCGCCTTTTTTAAATATCAAATGAGCTACATTTTATTAGGAATTATCGTAGTAATTCAATTAAATACTAACAGATTTTAATGAATAATTTCCTGGATATTCTCTTGTCCATTTCTAACTAAATTAGTTTAATGGAATTCTGATGTGTATTTGGATACTTTCTTTTGTCAGTATCTCCAGAACAAACGAATTATGGCAGTTAAACTAATAGAGAAAAATGCAATTTGGCATATTTAGTATCACACATATTTCTAAAATTTTAGAAATTTGTTCATGCTAAGGGGAAAATATTTTGCGAAAAGCTCTCAAATAGAATAATCATAATGCAATGCTAATAAGAGTATTGTTATAAGTCAAAAGACTTTTCAACTTTGACAGTTTTCATCTTTAATAATTTCAGGAATATTTTTATTTGTTTTTATTAGAGGGCTAAGCAAAATTATTTGCAAAATTGAACATACGTTTATTATGAAATTCAATTACTAATACAATACAAATACACTCATTGTCCATAAATTAAGAATAATTCAGACTCACGAGGAAATCGAATTCTAAAATGCATATGTAACTCTTAAAATGACCCCAAATATCTTCAAAACTCATATGCAAATTACAGGAATTAACCATATGACACCAATATTAACGTCATAATGACGAGAGTGGAAGAGAGATATAATGAATACTGAAAAAGAATTAAAATAGTTCACAATTTATTTATAAGGCTTTCCTTGCAATAACCTTAGAGTTATGGCACAAAATATGCATTTGGAAGATTTTTTACGTAGTAGAATAATCGGCCGTCTGGAATGTGGACGTACCCAGCTGGATTTTGGAATCGCCAAGGGCGTCATATCTTGGCTTTGACAACGATTCCAAGATGATAGAAATGTGAACATATGTTACTACACAAGTCATCCCCGAGTTACAGCGCCAAATAGGACCAGTATTTGGCAATTACTGCCAAATGAAATAGACGGTGCACAGCATCATAATTGTCACGTTAGCTCTCTTAAGGCACTGGTACAACAATTTCAAGACAGAGTACAGAAGCTTAAGAGAGATTTAGACGTATACAGAGAGTATACAGACGCTTAAGTCTATATACTCTTAGGCCTGTCAGATGTATTGAACTTACTGCAACGCATTGTCGCCTGCGGTTAATCTGGCGTAGAGAGTTTGCAGTCTGATTCTCGCCGGACTTTCATATGGAGAGTTCCAGGTACGGGTTACTACCAAGAAAACATTATTGAACGACACCATTATAGTGGTGCAGGATTGATCGTTTGGGAAGGAATTATTCGGACTTCCAAAACTGACCTGCATGTTGAAATCGGAACCATGACAGGCCAAATCTGTCGGGTCATTCCGGAATTGGAGTGCATTGGGCGCAGAATTCGTGTTTATGGATGACAACCACCGTCCTCATCGTGCCAAACATTCCTTCAAACGGATGACATCACCCATATTGACTGGTCAGCATTTTCACCAGACTTGATTCCAGTAGAGCATGTGTGGAACATACTTGGCCGGTGTATTACAGTTCATCAACCACCTCTTACTTGTCTACCGGAACTTCGGAGAGTATTTCTTGATGAATGGTGTAATATTCCCGAAGATCAGATCGATAATTTGATACTCCGAATGCTTACATGCCTAGGTATTGTACGGCTTGTTTTGCATAGTCTTGGAGGCAAACTATACATTAACCATCATACCAACCATGTAATACTGATTTTTGTCAATAGGTGTTTTTTGTAATTTGTTCCAGGGAGCAAAAAATCACAATTTTTATTAATGATAATAAACATTGCATCTTTTTTTTTGCTTTTTACCTTTTGTTTTATAAATAGGTTTTACAAATAAGTCACATTTATTTTGCTTCTGACTCTTTCATTCCCTGAACTTTCATTATCCTAAATTTATGAACATGTGTAATATTTACTAATTAATCTGCAACCAAATTCGTTTAAATTAAGCAAATAATTATTGCAATAGTAGAAAAGGATTTCAAAGGCAATTTTTTCCCTTTTTCGTATTTCGAGAACAAATTTAATTTTATAGTTATAAAGTTATATAAAAACGAATCGAACCATTCTTCATAGTGCAAACTCAATTTAAAACTCTGCAAAAAACTTGCTTCAAGAAAATCGCTAATAAATGCTCAACTTCAAAAAAGCAATGTTTGTTAGAAAATCCCGAGGGAAAACATTTTTTATTCATAAGGAAAGAAAGCATTTTGCATTGTTAAAAATTGAATCAAATTGCTTATACCTATTAATTCGTTCCATGACTTACATTATTAATGAGATCCCTTCTTAAATCTAATTTTTAGATTTAGTCAAAGCACACATCATATTCTGAATTTTTTCAAAGTTGATGAAAAATATTCTTACATTGGGAATTAAATTTTAGGGCCAATGATTAATACATAGCTTTCACTTAGCGTAACGTCATTCAGAAGATAAATATAATTGTATGAAATCAAACAAAAATATTATTTGCAATATCAAGAAAATCTCTTTTCTGAAATTCCCAATTAAAATATTTAAATACTCATGGATTTCTTTTTTATGCATATATTTGAAGGGGGAAATTAGTAATGCACAATTTTATATTTTCAAAAATATATATAATAAGATAGATTGCATTTAAGTTTAGGTTTGAGAATTAACTCTGAGCTGCCGATATTCATTTTACTTTTATTATAAGATTATAATTTTTAAACAGATAATTCTCTTCAATACCCAAAAGAGAATAGATAAAAAAAAGTTTAAATTGAATGTGATAGGTTAATAAAAAACATAAAAGAAAACAATACTATATATATCCTCTAACATTGTCTCATAAGAGAGCCTTTCCAAGTATTTTATTATGAATTTTTGTGCTTTTCGTGGCAATGCAGCAAATTTGAGGATTCAAATCTTAGTTTTTCTCTGGTCTTTATTAATTTCATTATGCGATTGAGCAAAACTGTCCATTCATCCCTATGAATTCAAAACAAGAGCCAAGTTTCAACAAACATAAATCCTCAATTCATTTGGTTGTAAGATAGTTTAATCATTCGAGAACATTGTATTGGTAGAACGTATATTGAAAACAGATGATGCATAAAAACCATTACAAAAGAAAATTGAATAATAAAAAACATATTTGAGTTCTAATCAAAGAGTCTTTATTGGAAAAATTGTTGAAACTATCTAAACAAGAGGGAAAAAATTGAAGATGTGTCCTTTGTTCTTGACAGTAAAAGCTAAACGCTTTTTGAAAATTAAATTCATTTTCAATGATAAAGAATTCTCTATTATTATTAATCCTTTTACAAGCACTTCATTTAAAACTGATTTCAAAGCGTTTACAATTAATAAAGTATGCTTGTTACTCATAATATTCTCTAAGATATCGGCTGTAATATTTATATATTACAATAATCAACCATTATTAAGTTTGCAGTTTCCTTGAATAGAAGAAACTTAAATACCAATTAAAAAAGCAAATTCAAAGTTGAAATGCAGTAACTTCTGCTGGTAAAATCCCTGAAAATCCGAAGGCAGAAGTCTAACTTCTAGCTCAAATTAAGAGGGCACAATCACACATTCGCTTGCACAACCCATTTTTAAAGGGGGTTTGAGTCATTCACACATCTCATTGATAGAACATAAGAAAGAATAACCATGCCCTAACAAGCATTCTAACTCGGAACACATACTTATATAAACTTGAAGACGCGCTCAACCTAAGCCAGGACACTGGCGCTTAATTTAGTCTTTTTAATAATTACACTACATATTAACATTATTAAATATATTACTTAATTATACACATCTATAAGTACTTCAAATTCAAGTAAGTTGAAAGTCGTGTAGATAATTTCCAGATATTAATTTTAGTAGAATTGTAGGAATTTATTTTTAAATCGATACAATTGGCTTACCCTAATATTTCCTCTATTCTATTACTGCAAAGTAAGTTTTATCTTCTGATCTACATTTTTATCCATCAAGAATCCCCAGTCATTATATAAATTTGAGAGAACAATTTCAAATAGAAATTTTTTGTAGTGCATTAAAAACTTAACTGTGCACTTAATAGTAGTTATAAATCTAATACATCAAAATGTAGGTGAAATACAGATAACAAAATACCAGTATCACAATTATAATATAAATTAAGCATAAGTATGGAATACATTTATTTTATATTCCTTTTTCATTAAATTGTAATAATAATCTGAAAATCAAATCAATATAATCTCAGTTACAATCAATTTAATGGCATGTCTAAGTATGAATACTTAGATTTATTAATTTTACGATTTTTATTATTATCTCTCAAAAAAGGTTCTTTGAACTCTTTCTATCTTCCTAATGTAAGCTGGCGGTAATGTTGTCTCAAAATAGTATCAGTCGAATACTTATCAATTCCAATATTTTTCTATTCGATGGATAAAAACGTTTTGCGCCGAATCTATATTCTACCTATTTTATTGTTGTTTCAGTGCAAAGTGGTCTCCAGAGCCCTTAGAGTGAAATTGTGGTTCGCAGCTTTCATCATGACAAACTTGATCAATATTTCGTTCTCAAAGAAAACGCAATTTCAGAAATAGAATTTCCTTCAATTCGTGGCACCACATTTTCGTTACTTCTGTCTACAAGTACTGAGAGAACTTTAAAAGTTTACGACAGGAAAGAAAAAAAAAATTAAAAAATTGTTTGTTGACTTCATGATTTCGCGAAAGATTTTACCGGTACTCTGAATTCGTTTTTACTATGTTGAAATAGTTGTTTGTATTTCACTTCATACCTTTAATAATTTTTACAAAGACTTTCTTTCCCTACAGAACATTTACAAAACAATCATTGTGAATTATCAACAAGACTTTGGAGTAAGAAGAGTTATCTAATTTCGTGGGCAGCAGCGCAAACTTTTCAATCTAAGGCGTATCAAACTGGCTTTACAATATTCAACTGATCTAATTGTCTGATTTTTCTAACTAATTTAATATACTTGCTTCAATTTATATTTTTAATGTGTTAAATGAAACGTATCACTTGAAAATTCCTTTCAAAATTAAATGGCCAATACTTGGTTTATAGTCAATATTCTGGTGGTCTGATTAATTTATTGAACAATCTATTTTATTGTAATAGTATATTTAGACAACATTACGTCTCATCTTTTATTTTAGAGGTGCAACCAAAGTGTATATTTATGGAAGTTAGGCTTGCGTCTTTCTACTTGATGAACTTGATTTTTTCAAATTGATAACAAGCAAAATTGAGTAAAAGGTTATGTCATGGTTGATGTCGTTGTTGCTAATACCAAATGGACCGAACACCAATTCAAATCAAGTCCAAGGGATAGAGGAAAGAGGCATACAATAGCTTTTGAGGTAAGAACTCCTGAGCCCCCAAGGGCAAAAATCTGACATTAGCTCATATGAAGAAGACATTCACGAATTCCCTTTTTTATGGTGGAGGCTCTTTCACACACCTCGCAGTGTCACAACTCTTTTTTCGTGGAGTTCATTCATACATTTCATTAACTCCTTCACACATCTCAAATTGGACCTGGACCTGGACCTGAGAAAGATTCCCTCTGAACTGGTATCCCTAGTGGTAATACTCTCGTCATGGAGGACTTTGTGACCGCGACAAATTTATACCTACGCCAATCACCCTACACACGAAAGAATTTGGTGATGGGGCTCGAACTTCCAAATAAAGGGATGCGAATCCAACGTCCTACCGACTAGGCTACACCTGCCTCTGAAATTGAACTACGTGCTTCTAACAAAAAAAGGAGACAGCAGGAAATATTTCTTAAATAGCGTTGCCATTTTTAAATAAGTAAGTAGATATATTAATACATTTTTTAACAAATTACATTAACTTAAACAGCCCCGTTTTACTGGGAGGGATTCTCTTTCACACACCTTAGACAGAACACAGGTTAGAGAACAACTATGCACTTATCAAGACCTCACCCGGGACACCCAAATCACGGGGAAGACGTACTTCCTCAAGGTCAGGACGCCAACATCATTGTTATATTTGAAAAAAGTCGATTAATATATGAATTTCATAACACCTATTTTTACTGGGTATCACTTAATAACATTACGAAAGTTTTCAACAGCGAGTTCTCAATAGTCGAAAAGAATCTACAACCGAAGGGCGTAGCCATCTAAATTTATATTAACTTTATTAATAAAATAATTTGGAATTTTTACTAAGTAATTTGAATCAGACTGTGAACATTTTGATCCAAGTGTTGAATCCAAAATTAAATATCCGAGTGATGTTTTAAACTATAATCTCAAACTTATCATTTTAAGAACATATTCACTTTTCTTGGAAGGTGGTAGTAGGAATATTTTTAAAATGCAATTATTCATACAAAGTTGTGACAGAATAATAAATTTCAATTAGTGTGTAAGACAGAAATTGCGCACTAATTATTTGAAGATTGAAATTATGAATGATAAGACAAATAGCATCAAGTTACTCTCTAAAGCACTTAATATCTAAAAATAGCCATGCATTACAGCAGAAGTATAAACTCAAAATAATAATTCAAAAATATTTCAGTTAATTCCGATTTTATAATTTAAAAAAATCTTACTTCATACTTGATTTATAAGAACTTTTTTTAGCAGATAAAGCTCCTGATTAATTTCGAAAAATGTTTCTCTAACTAAAATGTTGGTTCTCATACTGAATAGGTTTATCAACTGGCTATAGGTGATCGAGTTTAAAAAGAATTAGGAATAGTTAAAGAAATTTTAACATAAAGTATCTAAAAGCTTTTTCCTTCTATAGTAATTTGTATCCTTATAAAAATACATTTTTTGATCATATTATTCAAGGTTGTGAAACAGCAATGTAAATAAAATAAAAAATAAAATGACTTAACTTATAGTTTAGATCATCATAAAATTCAAGGAACATACATATAGAACTGCATTTACAAAACAGTTTAAAGAATGTTTTCAATGCATCAACGAATTCTGCAACAGGATAATCCTAAAAGCATTATTTTTTATCCAATGCATAATTTCTTCATCATTTATAGTTAGTAAATTCTCTAAATGTTTTCAAGTGAAAATGATAAAACTGTACTTATGAGAAGGTCATAATCGATTTGCTTAAGTATGGCAAAGTAAGCAGCTTAAATATGACGAAATGGCTTGCAAAAACTTACTTTTCCAATGGATATGCTAAACCGATTACTTGAATACGAGAAAAAATAAAAAGCGAACTGAAGCCGAATGTAAATTTATTGAAAGATTGTTTGGAATTCTCTCATTCTATGAAATAAGTAGAGTAAAAAATTGTATTATTTTATTGTCCAAAAAAGTATGTTTTTAGTGGTCTGTTTAAAGAAAAAATTTTGAGAAAACATTGATTTTTTTACACAGGACTGATGATGCAATATACATAGAAGAAATAAAATATCGAATATAATTGGGACTTTTTTCATTAAAATGTTTTATTATTAAACAATTATTTGTCAAAACCAATCGTCTGTTCGGTATTTCTATTCCTTACTTCAGTAAATAAGTTTTTATTATCAATGTGAGTTGCTATACAGACATGTTAAGTATATTTTTTAATTCTTTCTCAAAACGATATTACAACATCCGCATCTTAAATTGTTAGAAGTACATCATCATATTCAGTCACAATATTTAAAGAGATTTACAACCAATATCTAAAAAATATTTTAGCAACACAAATTATCTCCTTTGTCGAAATTAAAAAGCATTAGCGACTACTCAATATATCAATCTATAGAGAATCTATTGACGATATTACCAATTAAAAATCGATAACTAATTGTAAAATCGAGAAAATTGATTACTGAGATTTAAAAAAAGATAGTAAACCTTAAAGCTGCATATCTTGCGATTTCCACGAGTTGGGAATCAATCCCTTTTTTTGTTGCATCCAGTATTTTTGACAGTTTAGTGCGTTTATTTTTAAGAGTAAAGATTTTATGATATCATATCATCATCATATAATATATAGCATCAATTCACTTTGTTTGAAAAATATTTGAAATTATTTGAAAACACTTCATCTAAATAGTTATTTTTTAAAAATTACGCAGTATGAAGGTTAAGTATAAATATATGCTCTGATATTCCTGAAGTCTGGTACAAAAAGATCTTAACAAAAAAAATGAAGATTCATCTACCGAATATTTAGATCGAACATTTAACATATTTTAGGGCGGATTTAACTATTTACATACGACTTTACTTTTATTATGCGAATCTAAGAATTTTTCGATATCTTCAAATCGCTGCGAATATAAATCTAGTAATTTAGAAAAAAGTTATAAAAAAAATCTTTAAATAATTTTTTAATTAAAATTAGGAAAAATTATTGTACGAAAAATGAATTTTGTGCTTTGGAGTATTAAAGCGAAATAGGAAGGCTTTTCGGGCAATACGGGAATAAAAAATCTTTTATGTTTTGATTAACTTGAAATTTTAAAAAACGTGTTCTATTTCTTAACGCTATTAATGTTATATTTTTTTCTTATTATTTTTCCACCTGCAATTGGATTTTAAGAACGTTATGTTTTCGAAAAAGATTTTGATTATTTCCAAATTAATTTGATTTGAAAGCAAGTTATTTATTATGTGTAAATGTTTTTTCCTCCAAATTTAATTATAACAAAAGAATTTATTGTATTGCTAGATAATTTTTCTCCAAATTTAATTTCAGTTATAACAAATGAATATAAAAATATATTGTCGTCAATTCTCCAATTTATTTTGTAAAATTTTTATTCGAATTTTGCTTTAGTTCTCAAATTAATTTTTTCTTAAATGTAAACATTCGAACTTGTTTATATCAATAAGGAAATTAGGACTAATATACACATTGGAAATAAACATAATTTTGACTGATAATTATAATTAAAAGTTTGTCAAAAAACAAAACAAAATTTCGTATAACACATTATGTATAATTTAAATACATAAATTATACATAATTTATGTAGTGCATAAATTATGTATAATTTAAATTCAAAATCACTTTAAAAAGACACGAAGATATCAATTATTAACTCATCATCTAAAGATTCTAAATAATTCTAAAAATATAAATTTATTTTCAAATATACTAATATGAATAAATATTTCAAAAAGTGTCATAGTAAGCAAAGTGTAATATTTAAATAAAAATTTCCGAGATACATTTTAATTAATATTTTTAACATTAATGATAAAACTATAAGAAAATTTTTTAAATATGCTATCAACTTGAACAGCAACATTACCAAAACTCGAATTATTTCCTTTACCGAAGAGCACTCGGCTTAAAAGTTATTTTTAAACGTATTTAATTAAGAGAATTATTATTAATTAAGTTTTCCTACTATTATCTGGGAGTGACAAAGCTATAAAATATAGTAAAGATTTTAATATCAGCTTTGTGAATCTTAACCATTGTGTGACGTCTCTGAAGGGAAAAATCAACATCGTTTAACTGAAATGAGGGCTCCGAAACAAAGGAAAAATTCTTTGGAGAAAAGCGAATAATTAATGATCGATTTTCTTTTGTTGAGTCGAAGGGGATAAATAAATGGTTTGTTTGGATTCGTTTGAAACATATTTTTCATTAACAAGCCTTCCTGATGCACTTGTTCGGGAACTTCTCTCGATCATAGCGATAATAGGAGTACGATGATAAATTATTCTGTTTTGACGTGGATTCTAATAAAATTGAATTCTGCGCTTCAAACATAGATCATTTAAAAATATTAATTAATTATTAGAAGAGCAAATGTAATGGAAGTTTGAAGTCGGAAACATCAAAATATAACAATATCATTAACTTTGATTCTCTATCGGAATAGCGTCTCCCAACTATAATGACCACTCAAAAAATATACTAAGACACATTAAGGTTCAAAAGTATCAACTAATTCAAATCATATTTTTTAAAATTATGCAATTCTTGCTTGGGTAAACAATGAAAAAAATTTATACTTTTTATTAAATAATTATCAAAAAAGTATTGATTTTTGCTAGAATTGAACTCGCATTCTTTACCTTCACGTAAAACATACTGAAATCCCTGCATTTTACTGATTGAGCTACTTCCTGCTGATTTCAGTTTTCTTTAAAAATTATTAAAGCTTTATTTAAAATAGTAAAAATGAATTAAATTTAATTAATGAATCGATGTTTGAAAAAAACCTGTACTAACATCAAGTGCCATCCACTACAAGTTTAGAATCTGTTTCTGTTGAATTTTGAGCTTGAGTGGATATTAATTAAAAGTATTTTATGAAAGACTGAAAATTTGAATAAGATACATATAGGGAGAGAGTGAACTAATAGTAGAAATTAAAAAAATAATATATTTAGTTTTAAAAAAAGCTCAAAGACATTTGGAACATTTATAGAAAAGAAAGTATAATTAGGAAAATAAAATTTATTTCCACAAAAAATGCAGTTAAAAAGTTTTGTATGAATTTGTTTTATCTAATAATATGCTTCTAAATTATTGAGGGAAAACTTAACAGTATATATTTTAAAATATAATTAAAATTTTGAAACATTTCACACTAAGTATATACTTCCCAAATAAAAACTAAGTCAAATTTTTTATATGTCACTACATTGACCCACCATGTAAAACATTTTTTAATATTTCTTCATCATTGGAATCATATGTGCTTTATTATTAAAAACTCAATTAGTAATTAGCTTGCCAGCCTGTAAAAACTTAAAAATTATTATGTTTTATAAAAATAGAAACTTAAATAATTTTTCTAAATAACAATTTCTATTTTTAAATTTAGGAATTACATCTTTTAACAACAATTTACTGAAATTATAAGAAATTTTTTAAGTTTCTTGTATTAAACTTTCACAAGGTAAATCAGAATAAATATGAACATATTAATTATAGAAATGTTAAATAGTTTCTATAATGTACAGGAAATGGATATGATAGGTTTCTAATATGTAGGAAATGAATGAAAAATATATAGACATCTATATATGTTTTCATTCATTTATATAGATAATTTTAGAGGCTCGTAAATCTAAAATTTTGTAATGATTTTCTGCAAAGTCTGAAAAGCAATTTTTGAAACATTAATATTTATAAATTTACCTTTATAAAAATATGAACTTAAAAATATGTATTAAAATGAAGAAACATTTCTATAATAAATAGAACTTGCTTTCTAAGAGTTTTTTTGTTTTGTTTTGCTATTTAAACGACAATAGCTAAAAGTGAAAACCAAGAATGATATTACTAATTAATTTGCAAAGTTTATCAACTCACTGAATAGCCGAAAAGTGATTTTTATAAAACATTAAAATGTAGTCTGCCTTTATTTTCGTTTAAAAAGAATATAAGAATTTATTTCAGGAAGAGTTTTAATGTTATATATCAAGGAAATAAGTCATTTTAAGAATTTTTTGTTGCTTAGAACTGTATTGCTTGTACTCTTTTAACCTTATATAAAAGCGGTCTACGTTTAAGTAATTTCTTCTGCCGCTATTTTAATTTTTTTGGAATTTTCAATTAGATCTTAAATTTGAATTGCCATTATATTATATTCATATTTTGCCATTATATTATATATAAAGTTATCTCAAATTTTTTGATGAGAAGATGTCGCCTAATTAAGCGAATAGGTCTTTTTCCTTCCCTGGTGGGAAACAACTTCTTCTCTAGATGTCTACTTTTTAAAGTTTACTTTCATAGAATTTTAATTATTTCTTGACCTATATTATTATCTCTAATTATTTCTTGTCCTATCTTTCAAATAGCCAATTCAGACTTCCCCTTTTAAACTTGATTAGGAAGGGCCTATTCTATAGTCATGGAGATGACTGTAGCGAACAGTACTTCCTAAATGCACTTACAAATAATTAGAAAACTGTACGAAAGTCATAACTGATTATTATAATGTTGTTTGCCTTTTACATATAATGAAAATGTCAAAAGATAAAACAATTTTTTTTCAGTGGAAAAGAGAAGAGCCCAAAAAATTTTTTATCTGAAGTGTGTTTATCTTTTTTTCCTAATAATTTTATGATTGGTTATTTATCTAAAGTATAGAAATAACATTGTTTGGATATTAAAATCTTAATGCTTTTAAGATTAATCCCAAAACCCTTTAAATTTACTTTCTTATGTTAATTTTGATTTAGATCCTGGAAATGTATAAGATAGTAGCTTATATATCTAGTGAAACATTTCAAATGGTGTACCGATAGTGAATTATTGAAATATTGCTGGATATGTATTTGTGCTGCTAACATTTTGCTGAAATTTCTGCAACTAAATTACGATAATTAATCACATTTGAATAATTTTTTGATAGTTTAAGGTATTCTTAGAAAAGTAATTGTAGTCACTACACTTTCAAAAATAATTGTCTACTAACAGGGAGATGACAAGGGCTGAAACATTGAGTGCAGGTTAAGACTTAATATAATGTTAGTAGGCATTTAAATCATTCATTGATTAAAATATTAAAGCGCAATATCCAGTCAATTTCGAAAGAATAGTTCTCTTTCTTTCTGTATAATTCGTATACTAGTAATATGCTACCCTCACCGAATGTTACCCTGAACAACCCAACCAATACTGCACTGAATTAACACACGCAAGACCAGGATTCGATCCAGGGATACTGTTTCTTTTCCTTTCTTTTAAAATTACTTCAAATGTTAAAAATGTCTTTTAAAATTACTTTAAATTACTTTAAAATTTTCAAATAGTTTTTTTTCATTCCTCTTACAAAATCTTACAAAATTTTCAGATACTTTTTTTCATTCCTCTTACAAAATCTAAGATGCCTTCCAAAGGTGGCACATTATTAGTAGACAAAGTATACCGATAATTTGTGGATCATTTTTTCGAAAGTGGCCCTGAATATTTTTATAAATGGATATTCTAAAAGCAAACAACCAGTATACTAAATCTCATCGCGAACTCAATATTCCAATTCTTCCTCACGCTCTTTTATGTTAAAATTAGTCTGAAAATCTATTAAAGATCAAATTTATTCATGTAAATATTTTTTCCTTTATATTATGTATTATAAAAATTAAAATTAGATATGATGTTTAGATAAACATCCTAAAAAAGTGTAAAAGTTGTTTTATATATTCTTAATATTATGAATGTTATATATATTCGTAACGCATATTTAATAGATATTGTATAATTAATATCTATTTTCGAAATTATCGTCAATTTTTATATAAATATTTGTTTTTCATGTAATAATGCATCTTTCAGTAGTAAGCTTCACTTCAGATTATGTAAATGACTTGCATTAGAAACACGTTATCGGACATTCCCCACCTCAAACAAAATTATTAATGGATATCTCACAGCACAATTAAATATCTTGTGACTTAAATAACTCGAGTCTCTCGAGTGTCTGAAATGGAATTCCCATTATGAGTTATAGCTTGGCCCAGATACATTTATGAAGATTTTGGCGAGAGTTTGAAATGAAACAGATGGTCTGTGAGTGTGCAATTAACATCACACGAAGTACCGAGACTCATAGCAAGTACACTATTTTATGAACGTCTACAAAAATATAGTTGCGTCCAGACAGTCTAAAATAAGACAACACGTCTACGAAAAAGCTCTTTTATGTGTGGTAATGAAACTTTTTCAAATAAAGGCTGCAATAATGAGTGCATATATTTCAGATTCTTGTGCTAAAAATATAGTGCACGGAATGGAATTTTAAATGATATGGAAACATGAAAATTAGGAAAATCGTTCAATCAATAAAAAAGGGCACATTGAATACGTGACTCTGCGTCTAATGTTCAAACACATGAGAAAATTTATGGTAATATTAGAACTATCTAAAGTTCTTTATACATTCATTCCAGCATGTAATAAAATAGTTAGAATCTGAATCGCTATAATCTGTGGCAAATTTTCTAAATATACTTATTAATTAAGACAATTACTTTATTTTAATTCTTCAACTCTTGAATTCTTCTAATTTCAACTCTTTTTAAAAGACTTATTTAATTTCTTTCTGGTCTTGGCAATCAACAGTGCTAAAATCAGATTCCTTTTAATAAAAACCATTAAAAAAATTTCAAATATTGTTTGCCAATTTTTTTTATTCCTTCTTAGACTTTGTTTGAGAACTGAACAACGTGGTAGTTAGAACTAAATTATCACGGCAAAGTTATTTTTAAAAATTGACGATAACTGGAATAATTATAATAGAAATCTTAAAATTTAGTGAATTTAATTTCAATTTGTTTATTTATGTTTGTGTACATGTTGCTTTAATATATAGACTATTAAACGGGATTTTAGTTTAATTATATTAATGTCCGATTCCAAAGCGACACTATTTTTGGACTGACTTCGTAATTTTGATTTGCTTCCAGATGACGAAAAAGACATCTGAGCTGACCCTCTCTCATC
Organism: Argiope trifasciata; assembly: GCA_026543055.1. Lineage (NCBI taxonomy): Eukaryota > Metazoa > Arthropoda > Arachnida > Araneae > Araneidae > Argiope > Argiope trifasciata. The sequence continues at coordinate 1,439,263 of JAPMOQ010050131.1, forward strand.
AAACTTCCCCACAAGTGGGAGGATGTTTGACCCCAACAAATTTAACTTGTACGAGACCAGCTTACACGATGACAGTTCTTCGGTGGAATCAGATCTCGAACTTGAAACCTTTCCGTTTCAAAGTCGAGACCTTACCACCAGGCCACAAAGGCCTCTATTAATTATAAAGGCACTTAATTTGGAAGGTGGAATGTGCACATAGACATGGTGAGATGATTTTAACGATTAACAATACTGTCAAAAAGCATCTAGTTTTAAATGAACGAAGATTTTTAATAGCGAAGTAATCAACAGTAACATCAATGAAAATATTTATTCCAGATGACTCTGAACTTCATTGTAAGTATATGTCAAAAGTAGATGCATACAGGGCTACTGAAACTTGTAAAATATTTTTTAATGTATTTCGCATATATCTTCTATACAAATTCGT
>JAPMOQ010050131.1:1444695-1469770 GCA_026543055.1 Argiope trifasciata
AAAATTTGAATTAAAAATTAAGCGAAATTTTGGAGTTTTCTTGCTATAACTTTCGAAAATATTATTGCACAAAGATGATGTTCATATCAAATTAAAGATTAAAAAATTAGCTTTCTAAAGAAATCAGTATTTTAACATACAACTTAAGCTTCTAATTGTAACGAATTTTTAAAAAAATATTTTAACTATATTTTTCAACAATATATTTGGGGCAAAACAAAACTTAATCTGCACGAGCCCGTTAAGAGTGAAAGGGTAAGTATTATCTTTTATCAATATGTTGCCATCAAAAAAACTCAAATTGAAAAATAAATTATTATTGCAAATTAAACATATAAAAATGCAATTTTCTGCACGTGTATGCATGAAATGAAATATGAAATATGTTTTTTTTCTGAAATTAAAATGTAAAGGAAAAATATTGTGACTTTTACAATATTATTGATTAAATAAATCAACTTTATTTCAGACAAACATGGTTATATATATATATATATATATATATATATATATATATATAAAATTCAAGGCCCAAAGGGTAATTTTTAAAACTTTAATAATAGGAACGCTTCTTTAAAAAGGGTTTTAATGAAATTAATAACTACATAGTATGTAATATGTCTATAAATGCTTCAAAAAATGAAGAATGCTTAGCTTTTAAATAAAAAGAGAAACTTTAATCAACTCAGTCTCTAAAACTGAATGATTTGTAAATATATGAAGATTACTCAATAAAAACGGGTAATTTTAAACCCCTTTATCGACCCTTCCAAAGATGATACCCCAATCAAAGTCCAGAATTTCTCAAGACTGACTGGCCTAAGAATAAAAATGTTGAATATTCCAAACATTTCTATTCGAAACTTCATTAGTCGATCAAATTTAATAACAGTAGACAGAAATTTTCATTTATTTATTTAAAAGTTGAAGTAACAAGAATATTTCGAAAAATATGATTCCTTATAACTAAAGGATGTATAAAATTTAGACTTAATATTTTTAACTATGTTTATAGACTAAAATTAAAACGTTATTTAACATCATTTCAATCTTTTTGAAAGTAAAACTAAAACCTGAATTTTATGTTAAATCTAAGTAATTTTTGTTGAATAATTGTTGAAATATTACATAAAGTATTGTAATTATTCAATAGTACATATAATGATTCTTTTACTTAAATTTTAGAGGAAAACATTTTTGGTAAAAAAATATTTTTACATCAATTTGTAGTTTAATCATTGCCATTTTAATTTAAAGTTGAAATTTTGCGAGAACTGACAGTTAATTAGAGACATGTAGTACATTACGGGTTTAAGGTCTTTATAACTGTATGGGTGAGTTATTTGAAAATACAAATTTGAAACTTAAAAATATTTTGAAAATGACGTCACACAAAGTATTTAATTGACAATGCCGTTACATAAAGTATTTAACTGACCATTTTGATGGCTATTAAGAATGGTGAACTGGCTGGTCACCAAAGGTGGCTAGTTTATAAGAAAGACATCCGATTAAGAACCACATGAAAACGATGCGAATTTCCATAGATGAACATTTAATTTTTATATAAAAAATATAGAATAGTCTCATGATATTAAAAACTCCTAAAATTAATTCTAGCAATAAAAGGCACACTTAACTTGGTTATTTTTGTTAATGAAATCCCAATGCTCTAAATGATTTTATTGTCACTTATTTAAACGCGAAACGTACTTATATTCTTGAAATGCGGATTTTAAATGATGGACCAAAAACGATTCATATATTTCTGTAATAGAATGAAAAAGATTCAATTATCGTAATTTTGGGAAATAAAATATCATTCGGAAAAATGTATTTTCAATAAAGAAACTCTTCAAGCGAAAACTGTCACTCGAAAATAAAATATGGGCTCACCAAGTGCAACGATTAATAACAGAGCTTATCTTTTCATAAAGTAGATTGTTTTATATGAGTGAAATACTCAGTCATTACAGGTACCTTTAAGATAAACGGCATCCTATTTTCTATTTCAGAAGATGCAGAAGTAGAGGAGTAACGAATAAAAATCATACCTTTTAAAACTGTTACAAGATGTTTTTTAATTTCAAAATTATAATAATTATTGACAAATTTGTCCTAATTTCAGTATTTAAAATTCATATATGTTAAATTGTAATTTGTTAAGATTAGCCTCGCATATTAATTTGATATATATTATTTACTAGAATAAGTATTATGCATAAAAATTTGATAAGATAATTTATATCTCCTTCTGAATAACATGCAGTTAAATTGTACATACTGCATTAATTCTTTGAAGCATATAATTTTAAAGAAAAAAGCTTATAGTAGAACAAAAAAAATTTATTATTAAAAAATTGAACGAAATAATTCGATTATTTAACATAAAACATTAAGTCTAATAAGGAAAAAAATTTCGGTAATTCTTTTTTTACAGGACATATATAAATTCAACCACTTTATAGTTTCAAAATTAGTATAAAATATAAAATAATTTGTTTTTTTACTATCAAATTGACTGCATCACTCATTGCGCTAGTCTTTTTTATAGAACCACGCATTTATAGAACGCTATTTGATTTGCATTATTTAGTTCTGTTATTTATGCAAGCACCACTTGTATATAATAGTGCAAGCTGAATGAAAAAAAAAAAACTTTATGAAAATATGAAACGCTATATCACTATGAGTGACTTAATGGACATGACAAATAATCTATTAAAATACTACCTTATTGTTGAAGGTTTTACCTTTTCCTATGTACTCGTTTATCATCCATATTACGGCAATTCGATCAAATGCAGGGCATAATCTTTGTTTCATTCAAATTGCACTTGCTTCCTGACAGACTAACTTCCTTTTCAACTTGTGTTGTTCAAACAAATGAATTTTTCACATCACAAGTCCAATCCAGAATGATGTCTTTGGTGTGATATTCGAGTAGATTAATATAGGCCAGAAAGTAATTTTCAGTTATTGTCAGTTTATGTGGTCTTCAAAGACGGAATTTGTAAATCAAGTTTATGCATAGAGCGACTAAGGGACATTGTACTAACTTCTTCCTCAGTTATCACTTGAAAGTTTGGATACTGATCTTCCATAAGTTTTCGTAGTTGGGCATCCTTAACATCAGCTGGAGTCAAGAAGTTTTCGCGGTAGTATCCTCAACATCATCATCCAGAGGGATCTGCTTCTTGAATGCCTTAATCCCTCCTTTTGCACTTTTTACCAAACATTCTCACTAACGTATGATATCACAGTAGTACCGAAACTTGTATGCATGATTCAGGAAAATTTTACAGCTGGCATTTGCAACAGAACTGGATCTGAATATTTTTTTTTATTTGGTAGCGAGATAGTTCCATTTCAGACACCTTATACCTAATGATAACAGTGTACTTAATGACATCTTGTACTTTACAGATTTTACAGCAAAACACTATAAAGTAGTCAAAAATCATTTCACAAAAAAGAGAAAACGCACCAATGCGAACATTTTCTGCAGATTCTAGTGGAAAACTTTCGTTATAACCTGTATATCGTTATATGTTACTGTCTTAATTATTTTTCAACAAAGCGAATATACTGTAGTAGTTATCAGTTTATTTCTCTGAAGTTAAAGCAAATTTAAAATAATGCATCGAATACTTAGAAACGAAATATACAATATAATACAAAAGAAGGTAATGCTGTGAATAAATATTTTACCATAACAAGAGATTTATTTTCACTCTTTCTTCAAATACTTTTAAATCGGTACATATATTTATTTTGGACTATATTATGTATGGTATTCGCAACAAGTTGGAGTCAAAAAGTCTCTGGACTTAGCAAGTGAAGAGACTGCTGCAATCTCCTATTATTTTTAAAACTGAAATTGGTATAAATGTTAGGCTATGCTACATATCTAAAGCTGAAATCTTCAAAATATTACATAAGAATGCGAATGCGATTTTTTAAATATTTTCCTATTATGAGAAGCTGTTCTTTGTTTCATTACCCAAAATATACACCAAACCTTTCCTAGGCAATAGAAATTTTTCATTGTCCTATCTAGTTCCTTAAGATGGTTTACTCTTTTCGAAACCAATCCAAAAGTTCCGAGAATCGATCTTTCAGGGCAAGTGGTATTTGTGATCGTTCTAACTGAAACTTGGAACAGATAAGGAGCAGAAACAGTGGAAAGCCATCCTATGCGTCAAACGCTCCGAAGACAGCTGAGAGAAATATCTCACGCCTTGAGATAAGAAAGCGCTGAACCGCAATGGATTGTTTCCCTTAGCTGTATTTACTTCTTACTTGAAAAGGGTGGCGCGATAGGGCCTGTCTTAACACCAGTTATCAGGGGATTTAGGTCAAAGGAGAAATAACTTAACCGCATAGCACTCTTCTGTGGCATTACTTTTGGCATTAAATTCCACTGCAAGCAGAATGAACGGCATCTTTTTATTTTTTCCGTATGAAGTAGAAGCAGGATTATACCATATTTATTGATAGATAATAAAACCATATACATACATTTTTCCTAATTGAATATTGCTTATTGTTATTGCTAATTATTTACTTACATTATTTTGTCTAATATAAAAGACTTCTATGAACTAAATTAACTAAGAAAAATAAAAATAAAATATCTTTAAACATATTTTTACATGTACATTAGATTGGGAAATAATGTGCTATTAAAATTATAGAAGTGGAAGAAAATCGCAAATGCATGCGATGTTGTAAGAAATACTTGTAAAGAAATAATTAAACAATAGTGTATAGTATTTTAACAATAGTTGTAATATATTTCCATTTTTAATCCCCTTTTAACAATACACTTTCTTATGCTATTTATACAGACGTAATTCTTCTCTTAGCATTATATATATATTATATATATATATATATTGGAATCTTAAAAAGTGTGTTTTTAGAAAACTTTTTTGAATATTGTCTACTCTTTGGATTTTTATATATTTGAAATTTCATTGTACTAAATCTTAAAGAATCTGGAAATCAATTTTAGGTAAATTGATTGCTAGATTTTACCTTTGATTTAAAATGAAAATTTAAGTAAAATAAATTGCTTACCTTCTGAAATGATTATTAACCTATTATTATCTTAAACATTTATTTGCAAATTTGCGATTTTTTTGCATTCCATCAAGAGAGTGGAAAAATAAATTAATATTTCATCACACAAGAGTAATTTTCAAAAGTGAAAGAAATCAATAGATAAAGGCCTTTTCTTTTCAATAAATAAATCTTTTTGGCATTAATAAGCAATTTTGTTGGATATATTTAACTTCGTTTTCAAATGTGACCAAGATGCGTATTTACATAATACATTAGTTTCATTGCGTCAGAGTCCTTAAAATCACTACTACTATATTAACTATATTGTATGGAATAAAATAAATTCAAGGGAGCTCTGGGGATGTTCAAAGATTAATATAGCTTTGACAACCTCTATATTCCTAGCCGAACCCATATGATTTACATGATCATGTTTTAGTGGATATAATAGGACGTTCGAAAAAAGGTTGTAAGTTTGGAATATAATTCCCACATCTATTACTTTACACACATAACGATCTCTTTTTAATAGAAGTAATAGTTTTCTGAAAGAATAATTACTACAATATAGAAATAGAACATAAACTAGGAGCATATGCATAATAGAAATTAAAACATAAGTTAAGGGGCAGAATCTTCTGTCAAATATAGATTATCTCTGAAACATGAACAGCATAAAAGGGTTTAAATACTTATTAATAATTCTATATCAGAAATCCGAAATCCTGGCAGCTGTTCTTACAAATGAGCAATATCATTAAAATGCTGTCGAGAATTCGGTAATTATTTTCCCACTGCCGATCTGGTCTATTTTGGGTGATTAATCAATGGTTGTAGCTTGAATAGAAAGCAAATTCCATTCCTTTCCTTGGCACTTTCGTTTCTTTCTCCTCAAATACATTTGCCAACCATTTAGGAGATTAGCAAAAGAATATGAAACCTTTTTCATTCAAGAACCGAAGAAAATAAGTACATAACTGAACAAATAAATGTTCTCAAGATCTAAACAATGTTATAAAAGCAAATGCCATTATCAATAATTCTTGCTCATAAACAGTTTGAAAACTTATTCTCGTTGAAGTAGTTTGAATATATCCTAGCAAATTTTTTCTGCAATTAAAATGAATAAAATCATTTTATTGTTCAAAATGCAATGTATTCGATAAAATGATTGAGCATAACTGATTTTTGGCTGGTATGTGTGGTTTCATTTCGACTATTATGTTTATAAAGACTTCTATAACGTAATTTATTGTTATAATACAATATTTTAATAAAATGTTAACAAACGGACATTCAGGTAAGATTTTTTAAATGTCACATTTGACTTTTTTAACGTAATTAGATACTTTAAAATTTTTCTAATTCCCTTTTATCTTCATTAAAAGTAATATTATAAAAGAACAGGTGGCTTATTATAAAAGAACATCCAATTGAAAATTCATTTGTTGTAAAATACTTGCATTTTATTGAATACTTATTCACTTATATTTGATCTTCAATTATATATATTTGATACACACTTGATATATACTTGATATACACTTATATTTGATATTTATTTTCTCTTGATATCACTAGATTAATAAATATTCTTTCTGGATCTCAAGTTTTTGAATAATTTATTGGTTTTGATTTGAAAAGCAGAAAATCAGGTAGAGTTACAAGAAGCTCTAAAATCTTTTTTAGTAAATATTGTATTTGATAAGCTTTTTCAGCAGAAAAAGTCATATTTAATTTATCATTTTTATATTCCAAACTACACAGCGTAAATAAGCAACCATAATAGATAAAACATGTCCTAACTTATCTTCAAATGTTTTACCATTGTATGGAGCGGATAATTAAAACAATTACTGAACTATTTGTAATATTAAAATCAAAAGTATCTTTCATGCTTTCTGCACATTTTGTCATGCAGCATTTTATGCGATTCTGGATATCATATTTTGATGGAATCAAATGATATTCAGGCAAACAACATTCATTTATGCAAACTCTGAAAAAAATATAGTTTCTAAAAAATATAAGAACCATTGGGGTGGAATAAAATTTTGCATTTATCGTTTACTTCTGGATGGCGATTCCATTTACAGAAACTTAGTGATATAAAAATAGTTCATTGTAGGAATATATTCATGTTATACTGCACTGATATCATGAGTTGGAATAACTCTGCATACAAATTGAAGATGCATGCTGATTCTGATCCCTTTACTTCAGATGCAAATAATATATTTGTGAAAAAATATTTGTAGTTCATTCACATTGTGGGAAAAAAATGTTATTTCCATCAAACGATATTTTTCTGAATTGATATACGTTTGTATTGTACATAATATAATCAACCTACATATTAAGGTTAATAAGTCAATTGGTTTGAATACTTTCGTTTTGGATTAATTAAACTGAATCGGTACTTTCACATTAATTGATTTGGATGAATTGAATTATTCCAAAAGCAAAACACGAGTTAGATATTGGATGTTATATAGAGATAGATGAGATGAGTAAAAATGAAGTAAGTTCCTTTGGAACGCTTTGAAATATTTAGGATATTAGTATTCTTATGATTGTTATAATTAGTTGAACTTGCAGATTTATCCAACTTTTTCGAAATAAAACAAAAAAACATAAGCCTGTCACAGTCAACAAATTAAAATTGAAATATTTCGATTCCAAATATTTCAAACTTGCAAAGTCTGACAAAGGGTTCTAAAATCAGTAGAGTTACACATTGATTGCTGAATTACGAGCTTGAGCGTTACAGATAAATGATATGGCATAATTGCATATTATCTTATTAAATAACTCAATGACTCCTTCTCTACTAAAGAAAGAGCAAAGACGGGAATATCTTATAAGAGAGATGGTCCGAACACGGGTGTAAGTCGAGGTTGGCGAACGCATTAGCATGCAGAAACATCTCTACTGTTGGGTAAGAAAGAAAATACAAGAAGCGCAAAAATTTAGAAATATTCATAAATGTTTATCAAATGGAGAGAAATATGTAATATCAAGCAAATAGAACTTACATTTAAAATGTTCAGTCATTAATTGGATATAAGCAAATTCTTATATTCAATTATGATTAGGTTTATTTAATTAAAAATATTTCTAATCCAATCGAATAGATCTTATATAATGAATTCTGTTGAAGGATCATTCACTTATGGAATATAATATTAAATATGACCCTAATCCAATCTGTTTAGTGTGTGCGTATGAATAAAGAGTCATAAAAGGAAAGTTTGGAATCTTTTTGTAATGTGTTAATTGCATAATTGCAGGGTGTGAATTTGAACACATTTGAGATAGGTCTTTATTTACAAATATTAGATTAAATTAGACTGCTTCTAAGTATTGAGGAGAAATTAGACTACATTTGTATTTTGAATGAAAACAATTACGATAACTTACTTAGTCGACCACTCAATTAATTTTAAATAATCCTCTTTAAGATCACAAACACATATAGAACATATACTACAGTCTTCTTCCTCTATTTCATGCTCCTAAATTTTGACATTGGCACATTTAATTCACTAAACAAAGGTTTTCCGTCGCCTTTAATATCATAAGACAACAGTATTTGGTTCTAGTCTCTAAAACTCGGATAACAGGACTATTGTCAACGAAAACTTATCTTTTAGTTGGTAGAAAATTTAGATCTAATTACGTATATATATTAATCATGTAACAGTATAAATTAATACAGAAACTCTGTCATTATAAGGGTATGTAAAAGAACATTAAAGCAATTAAGTTTCATAATCAAGAACTGGAAAAGGATTTTATCTTAAAACTCTCAAACTTATTTAATTTGAGTGTGGAGCATAATCCAAAACCAAATTCCTTGAGAGTTAATCATGGGTAGACCTATTTTTTTTCTTACTTCTATAAAAAAATCATAAAATTTGAGAATAAATATTCTAAACTTCCCGTTAAAAATTATTGCCAATAAAATATAAGTTTTGCTATGGCAAAAATGCATAAAATTAAGATTATCACTAAAAAAGATCCGTTTCTTACCATAATCATGCACATAACATGGAGAATCATTGCTATTAACAATGTTTCATTTTTTCTTATAAATATTACTTTGAAAAATTTAAAGTTTATTTTGAAGTAGGTAGTTGTTTCAGGTTAAATACACAAAAAAATTCTATCGTTAAAAACAGATTTTGCCTGATGTTAAACATGTTTGGAATTTTCTTTATTTACATACAGCTCCAAGTAAAGATAAATTTGACGTAAAGTAGCGTTTTTAGCATGCTTTATAAAATGTAACAACCACCTCACGAATCAATGTCATATCAAAAATATCAATGTCATAAAAATTTATAAAAGCTTTTTTCAAAATTTCCTAAGGGAATAATTTAATAGAAGCAAAAAAAATTATTTTATACTTCATTACAAAGTAAAAAATAAGATCAGATCTCTTATAAAAATATTACATAGTTTGGATACTTCAAGATCATTAATAAGTCTTTTAATTATGACTACAAGGTGGAGTAATGGGTTTTGCAATAATGTGAGAGTTAAACTAGCTTTTAATAAATAAATTATTAGAAACATCTCTTAGCCAGGACCAATTAGAAAACTTCAGCAATTATGCATTTTCTATCTCGACTTTTCCATTAGTTAATCAATCATGTTGATTATGTAAATGTGAGCGATGTACTTTTGCAATCATGAATTCAATAACCTTTTGATGAATCTTTTAATACATCAGGATCCTGAATACTAAGCAGCTTTAAAAGTCGAATTTAAGCGGAAATATCTGTTTCATACATTTTCGCCAAATAGAGTCCCAGCTAGAACACTGTTTCTAAATAGAACTGTTTATGGGATTTGAAAGAAAGTTTTGAAGTAACAATGTGAAATATTTAAGTGTAATTTAATTTATATATCGTAATAATCTGATTTGTACAAAAAACTCACACAAATAAAAGGTATATGAAGTACAATAAACAGAAGCTTCTACAATATTATGATATATTGTTATCAAAATTTGAAACTTTACCAAAAAAATTTAATAACCAAATTGCATAAAATATTGAATTAAAAATTTTAACGGGCTTTAAACCAAATCGGAACAGTTGGCAGCTAAGGGCAGCTATTATATTATTATACATATTTTTAAGCTTATTATATAAGAATAAAATGGAAACTAATCTTTTTTCATTTAAAATTATCACTGTTAATGTCATATTTATAAGATGTTAAAATATGCCATACAATTTAAAAAAAGATTTTAACTTTATAAGAAGATATAAATAAAGTGCGACGATTTTTGCGTTTCATTTCATTCAAACGTATTTTCTTATTATTTAAGTATGCAAATTCATTTAGCATTTCTTAAAACTTAAAATAACGGAGATTATTATTTTGGGTTTTTTTTTCGTAACTATACTTATACGGCAATAATTAACAATGATTATTAATTATGCCAATACCTTCATTATGGGTATAAATAGCATAATGATATATATACGTAATGATTAGCATAGTGATAATTTGTAATAAAAAGCATATTTTAATGCCGAAATATTGCTTCTATGTGATAAAGATAATAATTACCAACATACGAGAAAAAAAATATTTTATTTTTTCATTTGAAAAAATTAATCTGTGTTAATATTTGATTCTGATAATATTTCATAGTTACTATCCAAATAGCTACCATTCGTGAATGGCAATATTTTTCTAAGTAGTTTACCATGTATTTTTCGCAAATACATCGAAACGCAAATTTGCTTCATGATGCTTAACTCTGCAAGGAAATTTCATCGATTCTGCTATTTTCTAGTTGAGAAAAAAAGTCATAAAATAATTAGAATGATTTTCTTTGCATCTGACAAGATGATTAAAATATTGTTTACATATATAATTTAATATTTTAAGGTAAACATTTTATGAAGAACATTTCATTTTTAAGAGTGATGCATCCTTGTAAAAAGTTTAAAATAGAAAAATAATACTTTCATTATTTAAATCATTGAGTAAAAAAATATTGTTTTATTACAACTTCATATTAATCAAGAGTTTCGGTTTTCATATAAAAGATAATATAAAGCCATTTACAAATATTTTCCAATATTATGAAGCAAAACGAGTAATATAAAAGATTTTTTTTATTTAATTCCTACTTAGTTCAACACAGAAAATTTTTATTTTAGTTACTTTTAAAAAAATAATTATTAAAAAATTATCAAGTGTTATCAAAAAAATTTATTTTCTGAAATATTTAATATATTTCATTTTCATCAATTTAAATAAATCCATTAGATTTTTTTTAATTTAAAGTTAAAATTATTATTGTATCAAGGAAAAAATATATTTATTCGCTTGTTAGAATTCTGAGAAGTGCACTGAGTTTTTTTTTTTTATATTTTCTGGTAAAACACGCAATTGTGGAAAATTATACAGTTTCAAGAGGTTTCATTATAATAATAATTTCATCGTTACCAGAAAAGAATTTCTAAAAGACTGACTAATAAAAATTTTATCTGACAATTTCTAGTGGTTTTATCGTTATAATGAATGAGTTTAAAAATATATTAATACCAATAAGAAATATAAATGGGTTTTTAAAAAAGTATCAATCCTCGTTGAACAATTTAGCATTTGATGATGTTTTTCAAAGAATTTCTTCGGTTTACCGAAATAATTCCAGGAAATTCCTGTTAGTTATGAAGAAATCAAAAGAAATATATAGCGGTAAATAAGCGTCTAGGCAGAAACCAAACTTAGTGCAAGTAAACTAAGCTGTTTATATTTCAGATAGGTTGCAACATAAACATGATCCATCTTCTTCATAATCACCTATCTACAACCGAATTACGCAGTTACATGCTTTGTTGTGCTCGCTGAAAAGAAACTAGTGGTAAAATTACTTTTTGCTTCTGCCTTCATACAAAAGCTTTTAGATATTTTTTGTCTTTTAGTACGAAAAAAATGCCCTTTGAATATAAGAAATTTCCGCCGTATAAGTAAGGCATTTTTAAGCTGGTACGGGACACCGCAAATTTATTTAGTCTTTTCACTATTGTGACTGTGTAACCTTCTTTCAACATCACAAAAAGCATTGGGTTTTCCTGAAAGCATCGGGAACTTTTAGTTTCAAATTTGCATTTTGTTTGGCCGCCTAGGAAGATATTTTAAAACTCAAATAACAAAAACAGCTTCTTGAAAATGGTTAGAAAATACGTTTAAATGTCTTTGAAATTCTTACTGAGAAATATAAATTTCCTTTAAACATATAAAACTTGTTTAACTTTTGTATGAAGTTTTCAAAACCTAGAATGAATTGGCAAATAAATTCTCCGTTTATAACTTCGAGTTTTAAAATTTTTGAAACGAATTTTATGTTCTGAATGTTGATACAACGAAAAGATTAGAAATCATTTCTTGATGAAAGGAGGAAATATCTACCTTATAGTGAATTCCTCATTTTCTTATGAAATATTTGCTGGCTAATTTTGAATTATTCATAATTGATACATCATTCATATACTTTTATTCTATTCAGAACGGAACTGAAACAGTTGATTCAGTTTATAAATTACTTGGACCAAAAGCATACAAAGATATTCATGAGATAAGTATAAAAATACGATAACTACATAAACAAAAAAAAATTATTCAAACGTTCACACTTTATAACAGCACAATGTTTTCTAAATTTATCATATGAACGGAAGCTATATCATGCAGTCATTAACATTACTTTATTTAGGGAACTAAGTTTAAACTGTTTCAAGTAATAACGAATAATCTCAGAAATAAAAGATAATATTGTAAAACAAAGGATAAGATAATTATTGTTAAATGAGGATGAAAAAATGAAGTAATAAAAAAATAAACTAACAATTATCGTTGAAATTAATGTATATATTCCCGATACTTAAAACCCTTGTCTAAAATTTATTGCTAGCAATATGATCTAAATTGTGTGAGTATCGGTTATTTAAATACAGAATAATTCAAATGAAAAAGTACGAAACGACACTGAATTAAATCTTCATTTATAACCACGAAGTATACACCATAAGTCTGAGCACAATGATTCCATTGATTAACGAGCAGAAGGATTCCTTGTTCTCAGAATTCTTATGGTCGTGAAGAGAGTTTTTCACAGCGTCCTTGATTTCACGGTCCGAGTTGAAGCGCTTCTCTTTCAGATATCTTTTCAGGAGACCAAACACGTGAAAATAGCAGGGTGACAAATCCGCACTGTAGGGCGGATGGTCAAGCTGCTCCCATTTTAAATCGGCCAGTTCCTCGTGTATGAACCTAAGGATGTGAGAGCGCCTTATCATAGAGCAGATCTATATCTTCCGTAAGTAGTAATGGTCTTTTGTTTTCTTGATGGACCTGCATAATCTTCGGAGTATCTCACAGTACACATCGGAGTTAATAGTTCTTCTGTGATCGGAGAATTCAACATGTAGAGTAAATGAGACGGTGCTCTTTATAAGAGCCTCTGCTTTCTCTTGTGCAGGCACACACACATGCTTCAATTTAGTACAGGGATTCCAATCAAAACCATATGAGTCTTGCTCCCATAGAGGTATTTTCAGATATTGTTAATGGTTGCTTTATTACTACATTTCTTACCTTTTCCTTCGAACACCCCTTGTAACTGAGTGAAATAAATTTGGTTTTGAAGTATTAGAGAATACTATTTGCAACACTTTTATTGGATTAACAAACATCCTTTGAATTTGTTGATACTTTTGAATATAAATTAAGCACTTGAAATTCTTGAGAGAACTTTCATGGTAATTATTAAAGCTTCCACTGCAAAATTCTATTATTTATTAACTATACAAATTTTAATGCGATATTATAGTGAAAAATGTGACACCAAATCGGCCAACAGACACGGAAAAGTTCTATCTGTACCTTCGGTCCTAATGCATTAAAATTACTAATAAATCAAAGTGACTTTTCTGAAATTCTGTTAGAAAATATGTAATAAATAAAAACAAATAGTAAGATTTTCATAACGGATAAAAGATTATTCATCTATGGCGAAATAAATCAATTTCAAGATGAATTTTGATCAGAAACTTCAGACATACTATATTGTTGAGATAAAATAAAATTAAATTTGGCCTAGAGGTAGCGTGTTTTTTCCGTGATCTGGATGACCCAGGCTCAAGTTCCTTACCCTGTTCATATTTGTTCTTTACCCTGTTCATATTTGTTCTTTACACTGTTCATATTTGTTCTTTACCCTGTTCATATTTGTTCTTTACCCTGTGTTCTGTCTGAGGTGTGTGATAGAGAATCTCCTCCCAATAAAAAGGTTGTTTAAATTAATGCAATCTGTTGAAAATATATTAATATTTCTAATTTATTTTAGAATGGCAACGATATTTAAGAAATATTTCCAGCTGTCTCCTTTTTTTGGTAGAAGCAACTAGATCAAACTCAGAGGTTGGAGTAGCCTAATCGGTAGGACATTGGATTCACATCCCTTGATATGCGAGTTCGAACCCCGCCACCGAAACCGTTCGTGTGTGTGGTGACTAATGCAGGTATAAATTTGTCGAGGTCACAAAGTTCTCCCTGTCGAGAGTATTACCATTGGGACTACAGATTCAGAAGGGATCGATCTCTGTACCAGGTCCAATTTGCGGTCTGTGGAGGAGTTAATGAATTCCGCTCCATAAAAATGGTTGTGACTCTTGAGTAGATAACTCGCACTCTTGGCCCTAGATGGCGCTATTAAAAAACTAGAGATGCAAAAAAACGGATTAAATCGCAATGGATCTTTAGTCAGCAGGTTTGTTAAAGGCAAATGCCAGTAGAAACAAAAACAACGCATCAATACCAAGTCGGAATAAAAAAACGTTGAATACATATCCGATGGGATATAGTTTTTCTTTTTTAATGCAGAAAGCGAAATAAAATTAGATAGCGTTTTTCTTAAGCAGCTTTAATATTCACCTTCGTATAAGCTAGAAGCCTGACTTCTGCCCTCAGGGGCCCCTACCATCTAAAGCTACAGTAAAAACGTGATTTATAACGCTACCTACATCAGCGGGCTTCATACGGCAAGTAAAATGAGTCAACAAATGAAGGAATACAAATATAATTTACAAAAACAATTTTAAAAAAGATATATGTTACGGATAGCTCGAAAACACTAATGTTTAGCCTCTGTGAATCTTATTGGTACAAGATAAACTAAAAAAAACATTTGATGCAAAAAGAGGGGGGGGGGAATAGCTTATAATACGTTGGATTCCTTATCTCCAGTTGTATCATTCAACAATTGTTTGTTGCTATCTGAACAATAATTTATAGCTTCATCCAACACTCGCGTTTGTGATTTCAATTATAATGAATCATATTCCTCTTCCATTTTGATCAATAATCTTCTCTAATACGCACGCTTTGTATTCCTACCTATACATACCAACGTATATCGCTTTATTCCAAATATTGGCATCAACTTAAGTATTGTAATTTCCTATTGTCTTCTTCTATATATAAAAACTGACATGTATTTTATTTCATAATATTTTTAAAATTCGCAACTGAATTGAATTTTTTTTCGCAGCGGATGTAAATATAATAATTGGACGATCAATTTGTCTGACATATCTATCGAATCAAATAATTGGAAGCAGGACTTCGTTAAAAATAACGTCATTCGAAATAATGTGAATAAAATTCGTTAATGAAAATGCAATAGTTTCATTTAACTGAAACATCACATTGGTGTATAGCAATATAGAATTCTTCTATCGGCAATCCTAAAAAACACTTGTTTGACTAATCATTATCATATAAATAATTCTATAACTACTTATCTTGTTAATAATTTTTATATAAATCAGTTATGATGCGACTACAAGGGAAAAAATGGGACGACAGTGGATTAGAAATTTAATGAGCATATGTAATAATGATTGCTGCTGATATCAGTGATATATATTTTTATAAACTTATTTTGTTCTTATAATTTAATGTCCTTATATCTTTATTCCAATAGATTTTAATTTCTTAAAAGAATTATTTTATGATATAATCAGATTTCTTAACATCATTTACCGTTTAAACTCAATATATAACCTAAAAAGTTCTATAAAGTTTTTTTTTCAAAAATAATTAGATATGAACTTCTAGAGTAA
Source organism: Argiope trifasciata (assembly GCA_026543055.1). Lineage (NCBI taxonomy): Eukaryota > Metazoa > Arthropoda > Arachnida > Araneae > Araneidae > Argiope > Argiope trifasciata. The sequence goes on from JAPMOQ010050131.1 coordinate 1,460,913, forward strand.
GGAATTTCGTTACTATGGCAACTGAAACTTATTTTTAAACTGAGAAAACTTTCAGGCAGAAAGGTGAAAATGAAGTATAAATAAGCACCGAGTCAGCAGTTTCTCTCTTAATACATAATTTTGTGCTCACGGAAAGTGTTTAAAAGTATTCATGATAAAAAGATTTTCCGACATCATTAAATGAGATGGAGGTATGAGCATCACGAGTTCACAGACGGGTGAAAATCATGGTATTTTGTACTGAAAATAAACTATACGAAGGCTATTCACACATTGAGAAAGAGTTTAAAAGTAAAATTTAGACAAACAAAAACAGAAGGAAAAAACTTTGACCAAGACACGAAATGAGAAATTCTCCCGTAAGTAAAGTTATTAAGTGTAGCGAAAAGGTGTTAAAGAAAATTTTAATACCATTAATGAAAGGCAATAAAGTTGGTCTTGCTGAAAAAAATATACAATAAAACCTTAAAATTTTCAATCTCTAAATACTCAGCGCAAAATGCATCTTATTCTTTCACTCAAGTTCAAATACATTTTTAAACTTGAAGTAGATTCCAATTGATGCCAATAGAGGATTTTTTTCAAGTATTTTTTCATTAATAAATTAAATTAAATTAATTTTTGAAATTTTAAATTCATCAGTTGGAAATGAAAATTGAAATCAACAGGCAGTAGATCAATCGGTAAAATGCAAGGATTTCAGTATTTTTCACGTGAAAATGAAAAATGCAAATACCAATCCTCCGATGAGAAATTATAGACCACCATCAGCTTCAAAAGTAGAAACGGGAAAAAAATAGAAAGCGAATAAATAGTAACAAACAAAATTAATAGTCTAACACCACATATAGAAATGAAAATGGAAAATTGCAAGCAAATTTGCTTTTTATTTTGCCACCTAATATGGTGATTCTATCATATTTATGTACATATTTATATTAATTTTAATTATTTAATAAAAGCTAATTAAAATTTTTAAAAAAATTGTTGACTTAAGTAGGATTTCGTTTTTTAAGAAAATTGTATTGCTTGTTACTCACATTTATCCAGTATTTATATGCAATTAAGAAAAAAAATTAATTTTTTATTTTAAAAATCTTAAATTTAAATCCAGTTTTAAAATTAAATATTCAATCAGTTCTTCCTATCCCCATTTAAATAAAAGTTATATTACAACACAGATTGCCTCATTTAAATCGCTTTAGCTGAATAATTCAGTCAACTATAGTTTTGAATTATTCGTGCATTCAAATTCGTATTTAGAATAACTTTAATAAAAATAATTATTCTCTATATTAATTATTTAATATATATTCAAAGCAATTTTAAAATTAAATACAAAAACATTTTAAAAACAAGAGGAAATGAGTGTAGTCAACTCTAATGTTTGAAAAATAATTTTAAGATTTAATACTTCAAAAATACTGAAGGCACGTTTCTTGACGGGTTATTAAAAAAAGTATAGTAGAGTTCAAAAAGTATGTAAAGAACATTTTATTGCAAAGTTCGTTCTCTTTAAATCTCTAAAGAATAAACATCATATACATATTTAATTCTCAATCTTACATGTATCATGGGTTTTGTAAAGAAAGAAAAATGTTGTATCGAACTTTATACTTCCCTCGATACAAGGTACTAAAAATAATCTTACGGAACGTTTGCAGCCATTAGGCTTTACCCAGACTTATTACATTCCCTTTTTGGTATAAATAATCTATAAATAATATTCCTTGAAGCAGATAGGAAAACCATTTTTTTATTATATAAAATTATTTTTATTGAATATCACTGCAATCATGGAAAAGGATCATAAAACATTATAATAAAATATTACTTTTCTATCAGTTTTTTATAAAGTATTCGTGTTGTATAAATAAATTAACGTACATTCAGAAAACTCAAATTTTTTGAATATATTTTTTATAATAGAATTAGCAAGCCAGTGATATAGATATTTATATCGTATACTAAAAAATAAGGTCGTTTGAAGGATAGAGATTACACCTTTTTTGGTTCTTTATAGTAAACCTAGCCATCTAGCTTGGAGCCCTGAATGATAGCTTATCAAGCTCGTTGATCCAGCAAAATGAGGAACGAAAATATTTTTTAATTTAAAAAAACTTCTATAGTAAAAAACAGCATACTTTACAAGAATCCATCAAATTAAATTGCACAAAAATCAAAGTTCATTGCTTTGATAACTAAGGAAATAAAGGGACTCCCAAAATTAAGGAAACTTTTGAATTTGCCATAATTTGTACTGTAAAGAGTTGGCAATCCCATTGAAAAAACAATTAACAAGTTAATAGTTTAAGGTTAGTAAAAATAGAACTCTACATGATAGACCATGTTAACGCATTATTTGAATTAAAAACAGTTTTTTCCCGTTAAATAGTACATTTTTATTGAATTGTATACACAGGATAATGTTATACAGGGTGTTAAAAAAAAACGTGGAAAAATAGTATGGTATATCCATCATATAACAAGGATCAAAAATTGAATAGGAACAGAGGGTTCGTAACTGCGATCCGGAGCGTCTAAAATAATATATAATACAAAGAGAAGAAACAAAAACATTACAGATAATTTTATGGAAATTACTCATTTACATGCATCTAATGCACTTCAATTGTTGAGCCTGCAAGTGATGATTAAAGTTTTTACCAGATGCATCGAAATATGCCTGGCATCTACACTGTATGAAACGATACACCTTCTCAAATGTGCATCTCGAACACATCCTGTTGCCACAACTCATCCTATCAAGTCTTCCGGAGTTGCAACAGGTGTTTCATATACAAGTACTTTTAAAAATCCCCATAAGAAAAATCCAAGGGAGGCACTGCCTTTGTTACCCCATACGATCTCCTTCGCCGAGATTTTCCCTGCTTGTGGATTTGTTGGCTTACACTTTTGATCATAAACAACTCCATGGGATTAAATCCAGTGGTGTTAAAACACAAAAACAAGGGGGGACAAATTTCAAATTTTCGTACTGCGGTAACCAGAAATAATGAAAACACGTTTTTTTATGCGCTAGATTCCATTTTTTACTAACCTAAACTATTAAATGTCAATGGGATTTTTTAATAGGGTTGCCAATATTTTATTGCGCAGATAGGGCTAAATTCAAATCTTGCATTGATTTTTTAAGACATCCTTTATTATGTTACATTGAACTTAACAAAGTTGCAATGTTAAAATCTTTTAATTTCGTTCCCTTCTTTTTAATCATTAAAAACCAAAGAAAAATTATATTTAATTCTTATTACTTCTTACGATGATACAGATGCAGAAAATGAAAATAAAAGTCTAAGAAGTGTAAAACTAAAGGCTTAAAAATTAATATCTTTTTAAAATCGGATATGAAAGAAAATGAGTTTGCTATCACAAACAAGAGAAATTTTCTTAAGAAAACACGAATAGAAAAAGAAAACAAATAACGAAGTATGCATTAACAAGATTTCGTTTCTACTTTCTACATAACGACCTTCTCACAAAAGTAGTTTTAATCCGTTTGAGAAATGTGTTGATTAGATAAAACAAGATTTGAAACTTTAAGGCTAAGCATTCGCACTTCTTGCCTTCAGTGTAATTTTGTTGTTACGAAGAAACATAACAAGGGATTTATTAAAATAGAGCAGCTACATTCTGAAAAAAAGGTTTATATTTGCAGCTTTTAATATTAATCATTTTTCATTCTATTTCAGATAATCCTCGATTAAATCAAGAAATGACTTAGCATTTTATCTGAAAAATGCTTCTCGTGATAAGAAATGTTGTAGTTAAATGGAAAAAAGATCAATTTGGTAGCATGCTTGAGAACAATTACTTAACACTTAAAATATCCCTAACTTTCAGATGCATTTATTAATATTCATGCAGAGCCACAAATGTCCACTTTTCATAAAAATTAAATCCAGCGGGAGCAGTATCGCTGAAATTTTCTCACATACTCTCCAATGAAGATCTTATTTATCTTCTTTCACATACATTTATGAACCTTGATTAAGACCAGAAATCCTTTATGACCTTAATGAAGGTTCTGTATGGTCAGGTTTTTATATGGTATTAATGAACGGAAACTAAGAAATTTAGATCTTGGACGCGGATTCAGCTATTTTTTACTGAATGTATTGTTATATGTGTTTGGGAAGCTGTAGCTAATTGTGTGAGTTTAATCCAAGGAAAGATGTTTTCTTGTTCTTATTCATTTTCATACACTGACAAAAGAGCGAATGAATAATTCTTTTTGCCACTAACATAGAGCGAGCGGTGCCTCCTTGCACCAGTTTCACCCTAATACTCCACTTGAAGTGTTTGCAATAAAAAAAAATTGTGCACTTCCCTCGTATTCCAAATATGTATATGGTTTAGAACATATTGCACCATCTATATTCAGTACTAATTTTTGCTATAAGTATAAGTATGCAAAAAATAAAAAAATAAAATAAAAACAAACAGATAATAAAATCACATAAACAGAGGCCTTTTTGCTAGTCGAATGATACCAAAAAATGACCCAAAACCGCAGTTGTGGTCACAAGATCATATGCCAAATTTCAATGGTTTCTGCGTTAATGTTTATGATTTATTACGTTTTTTATGACTTTGAGAGCACAGACCGAGTAATAGACTCCCATTTGACAAAATTGGCTAAAAAATTGAACTAAATTCATCTAGATCACTGAAAAAATAAATCTCAAATATCTATATTTTATATAATTGAGTATTAAATTTTATCTACCTAACTTTTTACGTTTTGTAGTTATCTGGTTCACTTATACTTGAACATCCAGACAAGTATTAAAATAGCAGACATAAAGAGTTCATTTGAACTACAACAGCATGCTTTTCAGATGAAATCCAGTTATAAAAAGAAATTCTATAAATATGGTCGTAATTCCATCTACTAAATTTCGGCAGTCTAGTTCAATGAGTTTTTGAACTATACTTTTTATAATCCAAGTAGACTAACAAAATGCCAAAAATATACTTTTCGTTCAGACAGTGATCTAAAATATAGGGATTTATCAAAACCTCGAACATGATTTCATTATGTTTACAAAGTTTCCTCTAAACTTCGTGTACGAAAAAGTAAAAAATGGTTCAATAAATAAAACATATCAGCGATTTTGGCGAATAGGTTTAACGCGTTGACTGCCAACTACGGGATAACTCGTAGATTGCGTTCTTTTCTAAGACCAAATCATCTATGGTATTAGATGACACCTTCTCTACTATAGTTAAAAGTTAGTAAAGAAGGAATCATCTAATTAGATAGATGGTCCTCATATCAGGCGAATGTAGGAACAGTGAACATGTGAAGAAAGCAAATTCTTTGTCAAACAGCGACTTCTGACAGTATTAGCAATGGAAATTATATCCTTATCCCAAAACTTTAAAAACAATCAAAACAAAGTTAAAATTTGTATTAAACTACTTGTATGCAATGCGTTCAGCATATTCAAATCCAAATAATGAGAAATCCCTGAGTTTATTTCAACTCTATTACGCTTATAGTGAAAGTTTATCACCTTTTATTTAGCTTAAGTAAATTTAAGCATCGATTTAACAGAATATGCGATACTGCACAAGTAACTTCATAATTTTGAACAGTTGAGTGAAACCAAGTTAATATCTTCAGCCACTATTCCAATTACAAAATAAGCAAGAAACCTACACATTTCAAAGATGTTATATTTTACTAGCACTAAGCTTACATGCCCAGCAGATATTTTAAATATTTTCAACTTGAGCAAACTTCTAAACACGAAAAAGAGTCGTCCTTCATTTTACGAATTAGGTGTAAAGTGATCAGAATGTTATTTTTACGAATTTTCTGTAATTAGTACCTCAAAAAAAATATATAATTTTTGGAAATGGTTACTTTAGTTGAGTTTACAGGCACTTTTTTAGTAGATATATATGCCAAGTATTTGATGCAATCTTTCCTGAAGGTTACAGAAAGAAGAATCCAAATAAAATTACAGAACAATTTTGTGTTCGTAGCAAACAAAAATATTTCTTAAAGCAGATTGTAGATAAATAGACGTTATAATTTAAAAGATAAATTCACAAATTAAATACCCTGATATTCTTAAAAAAATTCTTAATATCCGATAAATTTTAGATTTTTGTACGTCGTACTTCGAAGGCAATATTTCTAAGCTAAAACGAGCAGGCCATTTCTCAAAAGTAAAAACTTGGATATAGCCTAAGGCAATGAATGCTTACTCAGCGCTTTCCTTTGGAATTGCAGATTTGGCAAACGCTCCCGTTTCGATTTCCTCGGGGAGATTCTTTTTGTTTATTTATGAATAAGCTTCTTTTTTACATATTTTAATCGGTAATGCGTTGTACCTTCCGTGTTTATATTTTCAATCAATTTGCAAAACATTGAAATATTTGTTATTGCTTTCAAATGTTTGAGACTGGCAGTTTCTACTTTAACATTGACACATGAAAGCAAACTTTCAAATGTTCTACGTTTCCTTTTCAAAAATAAATCGTTAATAGCACAAAATTACAAAAGATACTGGAATAAAGGATAGAATAAATTTTACCAGGCTTATCTTTATTCTTCATGTTTATCCAATTTTTTAAAATCTATAAACTAAACATCTGGTTAACATCTAGGAATATTAAAAGAATATTTCAAGTTATGTATTTTAAACATTTGTTTAGTGTTAAGTAAAGTAAATAGGAGGCGTTATGCATGCACAAGATGCAGTTCTGCAGATGCAAACGGCTAAAAAAAAAAGGAACGTTAAAAAAACCACGATCGGGTACCCACATAGGAAAGTTGCATATTGTTGTTGTTGTTTTTGAAAGTTGAGACAAAACACAATGGCAATACATAGCAGTGGAAACGAAACTTACATAATAATATTTTTTCTTTATAGATCCCGTCATCAGAAATTACGCATTGCGAACGGCAATCTGTAGATAGTAAAGCGAAACAAAGTATAGCAAGAGACATATTAACAATATCACTTTTGAGGACTTCTTTTCTTTGCAATGTCTAAGGATTGATCATGTACATCTTAGTTTGAAATACCTCCAAAACCAGATTGAATTTTTTTGTGAAAGGGAGGATGGGGGATGAATTCACATAACTTGCGGGCGTGTGTGTGCATGCACGCATGGCCTTTTTTGTTTTTTTTATGATACGCATTTCACAACATTTTTTATGATACGCATTTCACAACATTTTTTATGATACGCTCACCTTTTCAACACTTTTTAGGATTCCCACATGAGATTCATTTTGGGATAAAGAAGAGTTGTCATTCAAAAATTTCCAGTTTGTTTATCGCTAATTGTAACCGAGAATTTCATTTTGTTGCCGTTCACAGAATCCAGAGCTATACACCTAAATAAGCCTACCCGAAATCTCATCCTGACCTGTTGAACGGGACGGCATTTAGAGGTTCCTATATCAGGAATTTATCTGATCACTCTGAATATATCAAAAAAAAATGCTCAGGTGCAGCATTAGAAAATTCTTCATAGTTATGACTGGAATGTTTTAATAGTCTGGAAACTGGATGTTACTGTTCAAATTCCTTACTTTTTACTTATATCAATCCCATCACTTGTATAAACACAATTTTAGCATAAGCACAATTAACAAGATGTGCACAGAAAGATGTATTTTTGGTGTCAGCACTATATATACAAAATGGTGCCATGAAGTATGTTCAAACATGAGTAAAGTAAATAATATTCCTAGTATTAAAAAAAATCAGCAAAGGTCTCACCGAAACTTTCTCACATAGTTTCTAATAATAAAAATGTCATACTTCATACATTTCTTCCATCCATAAAAAAATTGACTTCGGACAAGACTGAACAATATGAGTACTCAGATATTTATTTTCAAAATGCTGCACACAAACATTTTGTGCTTCTTACTAAAGGGACGATAATTATGGATGCATTTAAAAAGTCTTTTTGTCACCCTAATAAAATCAAAATTCGGCACAAAATTACAATTTCAGTAACAAGATCATATTCATGTATTTAACTAAGTCGTTGTTATGTCAGATCTCTTTATATCCATATAAATATACAGTTCAGAAGACGGTTGACTCATTGCAGGATTTGTTTCGAAATTTGGTATAGTATAAACTTTAGATATTGAAATTGCGTGACATATTTTATGCACTTTGTTCTTTACATTCTATGATATGTACTTCGACAGAAAGATAAACTAAACTGTTAATGGAATTCGTTCAAAAATTCTAACAAATTTATAAATTTATACTTAAAATCAGATATCATATTTTGCTATAAGCTTTTTTAGAATATGTTCAAGAGAACATACAGAATTTTTTTAAATTGTTTTTCAGATGAAGTCAGATTTTTAGATGATCACAATATTTGTTTGATTCACATACGAAGATAAATTTAGTGAAAAGTACTTTTAAATAACCCTGATCAATCTATTTTTTACATCATTTATACATATAGCCTTTTAGATTATGAGGATTTTAGAATCTAGAACTGTTTAGAGATTTTCTAGAATTCATATAATGAAAACTATATTTAGTTACTTTTGCGGAAAAGTAATCTACTTAATAAGATTCCTGTTCATCAGTCCGCATGTTCCATATAATCATAATGGAAAGGAAATAGCGATTTTCTTTATTTTTATATTCTAATGGGCCACACACAGTAATTTTTTTAACCAAGATTTATAAGAGATCCAACATATTTTAAGGCATTGTATCATTATTTAAGAGGGTATATATATATATAAAACAACGGGAGAACCTTTATAACGGGATAAAAAATACTGCATTTCCATTTCTAGAAGAATCGCAGAATTATTTGTGGTGCCACTGGACACA
>JAPMOQ010050131.1:1474770-1513318 GCA_026543055.1 Argiope trifasciata
ATAAATTCGCTAGCCTCTCCGCAGACTCATTGTTGGGGATGTATTTTGGTGATATCTTAATAAGCCAGTAACAGTCACTGGATATTGGTGATCACTTTTGTATAGCGGATATGTTACGCGACTGCATACCTAAGATCATGAGTTCGAACCTTCGCGGAATTCTATCTCCACATTTCAGCGACACCATAACACAATTCTGACATATATTTTATAGAATTTTAACATTTAAATTTTCATTATAAGGATATTCATTCATAAAATTATAGCATAAACATTTAACCCCTAATAACTAAAAAATTTTTATTTAAATTTATTCCTAAAAGTGCAAAATGTTTTTATCAGAAACTTATAAAATTTAATCCCAGAAATGCTAAAATACGATTAAAAGAAAGGTAATATTTATATTTAAGATTTTCTGAATTAAGTTTTATACCCTAACGAAATACAATTTAAAGTTGCCCAAAATGGTTTTATTCAGACCTATTAAAGCAGATTTAAAAACATTTTTCCAAAGAAGAAACATCAAGAATTGTGAATAAAGGTAACCACAACTTTTTGGAATTCCTAGACGCTGCATCTTTACTGCCTGAAGTCCCAACAGAATGTTGCAAGATGTTTTGAATTCAGTAAGAAGCAGAAACATGTAACGAAAATATTTGAGAAAAACCACTTTATCCAGTTTTTGAAACAGCATTCTTCAAGTCATTGTCAAACAAATGCGAATGTGTTTTTTTTAAAAAAGAATTTCAGCATACCATTTTGAAATATATTTATATACTTTCTATTTTATTTTATTGCATTCAGAATATATATTAAATATCGAAATGTCTTTTTTTCTTTTAATCGCAGTAATACCAGTGAACTCCAAAAACGTTTATGTTAATTTCAATAATTTTAAATTCAACTTGTTTTTAAATATGAAACCTTTTTACACACTTGAATACGAACTTGATCAAGATCATAATTAGCTTATTTAATTCATTTTCTCCCAATTTTTCTCTACTTCTTTAAAAGCGATGTATGAAATTTTCGAACAAGAAGATCTATTATTCTTTGGAAAGTAGTATTCCGGGTTATTTATGAGTTTTCAAGAGATATCAAATTATATACATTCATAATTCAATCAAAGAATTTGAAAAACCAGATGGAAAAATATATTGTAACCACTTGCATGGTTGTATAATATAATTGAGAAAAAAAATTATATATAACAAAAGCCGAAAGTTTTTTAACATAAAAATCTTTTTAATAAAAGTATTAGTTGGTTGAATACTGTGGGAACAGTTAATACAGTTCACTTGAAATGCATTGGATATTTATTATATAATATTCGACAAACTAACTTTTAAGTTGCTGAATGCTGCCTAGTAATCAGTTTATTCTACTTTTACAAATACCAAATTTCAGAATAATATTTTTCAGTATCCATAGAATGCAAAATGTATTTCAATAATTAATATATAGGGTGTAACACAAAGATGCATTTTCATTTTTAAATTAATAGTCTGAAAGTGCAGATACAGTGGCACAAAAAATTGAGAGAACACCTTACTTTTACTTGATAAATCCAATTGTCAATATAAATAGCACATTACCGATAAGTGCAAACATGTTTTACACATAAAAATGGTTTAATTTATAGTAAAAAAAAAATACAATCAACGAAAAACTTTTAAACTGAAAAATTTCAGAAGCAATTTAAATAAATATACTCAGATTTTTGCCTCAAAAATTGAGAATACACCTATGAAATTCTTGCAATATATCGTATAAAAATATAGTGTCACTGCTAAGTTGCATGTATTTGACTTTTATAAAGAGCTCTAAACGTTTTTTTACCGATTTGGCCAAATTTTGATGAGATCAGATGGTATTTTACCCCATTTTTCTTGCAACATTTGTTTTAAATGGGTTTTTAATTTTGTGTTTTTGAAACACTTTTTCGAGTATGGCCCACAATATATTGTAATATTCAATGGTCGGGGGTATCTGGGTAATGTTGGTATGTGTAACTGCTGTTTTTAATGAAAAATACACCACATTTTGAGGTTACATGCAATCTGTTTGGGGTCGCTGTATTGCTCAGTAATGGAATTTTCATTCAAACCCAAATTTTTAATGATTTACTTTTAATTGCTGCGAAATATATCCAAGTAAGCCATATTGTTTATAATGCCATCTATTAGAATTAAACTTCCTAACCCGGTTGAAGCCATGCAGCCTCAAATCACGACGAAGTCACCACCATGTAGGATGAAAATATTTTTGACTCAAAGCAATATTAGGCTTTCTCCGTACAGTAAAATTGCTGTCACTGCCAAAAATAGAGAGTTTTCTTTCATTACTAAATATAACTTTCTTTCAAAAGTTAATGGTCTTCAATTATGAATTTTATGCAAACTTCAACTGCTTTATCTATTTAAACTCATGAACAGTTTCTCTATAATAATGCGACTTTTATAACCAGCCTGTCTAATGGCATTTCGCTCAATTTCAGCACTTAAATTTTTGCCTATGATTTAAGAAATTTCTACAGGAAGTTGGATGAACTTTATGGTAGCAGTAATCTAAAGAAAAGTGTTGAAAATTTGACTTCAGATGGAAATTCAATTTTTCACCAGAACAACGACCCCAAACAGAATGCACCTAACGTCAAAATATGGTATCTTTTTCATTATAAACAGCAGTTGTATACACCAACACAGTACCCCGACAACATTGCTTTTAAATATTACAATATATTGTAGGCCGTACTCGAAAAAGTGGTCCAAAAACACGAAATTAGAAAGAAAACCCATTTAAAACAAGTGTTGCAAGAAAAATGAGGTAAATTATCTTCAGATTTCACTAAAAATTGGCCAAATCGGTTCAAAAAAGGTTTAGAGGTCATTATAAAAGTCAAAAGGCATGCACCTTTGCAGTGACACTTTATTTTTATGCGAGATATTGCAAAAATTTCATCGGTGTATTCTCAATTTTTTGAGGCAAAAATCTGAGTATATTTATTTAAAATGCTTCTGCAATTTTTCAGTTTAGAAGTTTTTCGTTGATTGTCTTTTTTTTTTACTTTAAATTAAACCATTTTTCTTGTGTAAAAATTAAAAAATTGCACTTATCGGTAATGTGCTATTTATATTTAAAGTCAGTTTTTATCAAGTAAAAGTGAGGTGTACTCTCAATTTTTGTGCCACTGTATATAAGATTAAAACCAATGGAACGTTTTTTTTTTTTTGAAAATTTTAGAAATATGGCATAAGTATTTTTAAATTCGTTACAAATGTTAGCAAAATTGATGCTGCATAACCTGCTCACAGTATGGGTTCAAAGAATGATAAAATGTTCTTTATAAAAAATCGTTACGTTCCCATTAGTGTCGTATAATTATTCATAAGAATGTACATTCTTATGAGCTTAAAAATGACGCATAAAAACACATATTACTGACTCTCCATCCAGCCCGAAAGCATTAGAAAATAAATACCAAATGGCCGGACCGCCGCTACAGCAACCCTGGACTACAACATAAGGGACAACACCAGCCACGGTCAACAATTCCCGCCGGAAGTATGTCCAATCATCGATGGGAGGAACCAGATCCCCCACCTTTATTGTACCCACAGACTTGGAGAGGTCCAACCACCTTACCGGAATCATCTCATCCCCAATACATTCAAGATCATTCACTTGTTCTCTGTTTACTAGCTGGCAGCAATCATGGGATCTGCAGAGCCAAAATAAATTGCATTCAATTAAACCGATAATAGGCTTGTGGTCTGTCCACTCTATACGAGAGCTTGATGTTAAATTGACTCGCCTCCGTATAGGACATACTCGATTTACACACAACATCTCCTTTTTGGTCATGTAACACCAAAGTGCCCCACATGTCGTGTGAATGTTACCATCAAACATATTTTGAGTGCACAACTTTTAATTCCTTTCGTTTACACTTTTTCAAATCATCGTCACTACACTTACAAGATCTGATGGGTGAAAATTTCCATCCAAACATTTTTAAATTTTTAAAAATCATTGGTTTTTATAGTTGCATTTAACTTTTTAATGTTTAGACCAGACATTTTACAACGTTTCATTATAACGTTTGTTTTTGAATCATTAATTTATTTGTAAATTCATTAGCATTATACATTCGCGCATTTTTACTTTTTATATTTTTTTTATTCCTATTGCTTTTATATTTTAAAATGTGAGTTTTTGTAGAATGTTTTATTTTTACCATATACTTGGCGCAGCATAGCCAAATATGGCTCTTGCACCCAAAAAAATAGAACAACCAACCAACCTTATCCCCAATTACGAAGTACCCCCTGGGGTAATGACGCATATAAAGAATGACATTTTTAGTCATCCTTGTTTCACACCAACGAAAATGGTTGGACTTGACTTAAAGATTATTTAAAAACTTTCAGTGTTAGAACATAAACTTTGTCATTAATATGATCCTGGCAAGGTGCAAGATCCGACGAGGTACGATAGCAATGAATAAATCCATATGAGCAGTATGCATTTTTTTTTTTTTATGTTTTAGGAAATGTGAAATAGCTAAAAATAAGTAGCTCTTTTTTCCGAAGTAATCTTCAAAGAAGGCAAATTACAGTGGTCTGACTAATGAGGCTCTTAGACGGCCTTTGCGATGCTTGTAGAGCGGCGGTAAAATGCTTATAAAACCGCACCTGACTTTTGAAGTGTGATATCTCTCAAATAGTACTTCAGAACACTTTAAGGATTCTGAGTGCGAATGAAACATAGTGCCAACACATTCGATAATAATTTTAATTAAATGTGATGTTTTTAATTAAAATTTTTGGATTTCAAAATAATTATCATTTTAATCTCGACTTTTTTTTAACTTCCCGGAATTTATCTGATCTACTATCATTACAGTGATTGAATACAAAAAAATTCCGCTTTTTTATTTCTTGCTAAGATTTTAGCGTAAAGTGTCACATATCAACTACATCTGCACTTATTTTCAAAATTTTCATAGCAAACATTTACCGCAGTCAAAGTAAACATACCACTGATTTTAATTGTTTATATTACTACGTTGATAAGCTATTGAATTTACTTAGAAGTTCTAATACATTTACCTTAGAAATGACCATATTTTTGGTACTATAAGCACAGTGTTAATTTACAATTTGTTTTCTCATTTATTTAATTTCTCATAACTTTTTTGAATTTTTTTTCTTATGTATTACACTTGTTTATAACCGCCATTAGTTCTACGAAATGAATGAAGAAATTCATCGGCTTTTTGCCGCATTCTTTGCAAGCCTAGAAATAATGAGATTGGCATTGGAACTTTTTTTCAGTATTATTATCTTAAATTTCTTATAACAGGTATAAATTCATTGTGGAATTTTTCTATATTTAGTTAAGTGATTTGTTGAGTGTGTGAATTAAAATTGTCAATAAAATAAGTTGCACATTGTACCTGTTCTCAAGACGTAACCAATTAATTGAGTTTTTTTCAGCAACTTCTTTTACCAATAAAGTGCCTGAAATAAATAAACTAATGGCTGACTAAAAAAAATGAAACATATTTAATTGTCTATCTCTGACTACAATTTGAAATTATAACATTTTATGGATGTCCTATATAGTATAAAAATACATTTTTGATAAATTAATACAAGATTTAGTGTTTTTGCATGTTGAGATAAATTTAATAGCTTAAAGGCAATTCATTTATTGATATTATTTATTTCTGCTATTATAATTTTAAAAATTAATTAAAAATATTTAATTAAATTTCCCTTTCTTTCGGACGAATTATGGTAGACATTATTTCTTAAAAATATTTTTGATCAACCGAATTGTAAACTTATCATTTAAACAATATGCAAAATGTTATAGAAAAAATATGACTTTTCTATCCATAAAATTTTAAAACTATAGCAAATATAAACTTCTATAGAATTAAAACAATACTCAAGCAACAGTTTTTATGAAAAAGATAGTTTATGATGGTAATCAAAGTTATAGAATATACGGATTTTTGGCAGCAATTTTTTTCAGTTATTTGAAAATTGGATGCATAATTCGTTTTAAAAAAATTTCTTACATCTGAATTAAATAATGAAAATAAGAAAAAAGTAAATGAATTGGACTACCGATTTGATTATAAATTGGGCAACTATGAATTGCTTTTACAATATTAGAAATGCACCATTTTAACAAAGCAGAGTTTTTGCCCGTCATTAAAAAGTGAATTTTTTTTATCAAATTCAGAAAAAGAAAATTCAATGCATTATAAGGAATTATTAAGACCATATATTATTTAAAATTTGAGATATGAAGAAGAAAATTGTTAAGGAATCTTTTTTCCGATCGAATTCCCATTTAGATATGTTTCAGAAAAATTAAAAAAGAAAACCCTAAAGATTAAATAACGTATTCTGGGTACGAATGCAGTGTTCGTTAGGTAAAATAAAGTCATTGGGATAGCTTTAAAAGTTAGGAAAAACTTTCCTGCTTTTGTTGTTTAAAATTTTCCTTTATACGGGCTCAGAGACATTAACGGCATTAAAAGATTTATAGGGTTTCTTTTAAATAAAGAAAACCCTCATTTACATACGCGAGTACGATTCGGAGTCAAGGAAAGAAACTCGCTTTTCACTTGAATGGGTATCTGGCGTAAGAAACTTGGTTGAGAATTAACGAAAAACGTTCCGTTACTTTAATATCATGCTGAGTACGCAGTGGGAAAAGCTTAGTAAAGTTTTTTTTTTGTAAGTTAATCACCCCGTAAGATTAAGATGAATTTTTTTTAAAAAATTACTTGCCGTATGCTTGTAAAAAAGTAATTTTATTTGCCTTTTTTTCTCATTTTTTCGAGGGTAAAAAATAATAATTTAACAGAAGCTTTTTAAGGTAATAATAGATTAAGAAAAGAGTTCAAGTGTTACAAAAGGATTACATTTGGTTTATTTTTCATTTTGTGAAATACTATAGTTAAGAAACATCTGTTAAAGAAATTAGCTAGCAGTGTTTAATGTATGTTATGAAAAAAGGAATAGAAAAGTTATAAAATAAACATTGTAACTTGCAATGATTTTCTAATTTATGAATCTGCATTTTGTGTTTATTTCATATTGCCTTGGATGGAAATATATGCATTAATACAGCATGCATTAACTTATAAGAAAAAAAATTCTATAAAGTAAGATTTTAAAAAATGTAACTAGTTTCAACAAAATAATGAAATATTCTTTTCAGTCTTATATTTTACAAGAAAACAAATATATTTTTGTAAAGAACCTACTTAAGCAAAGCTGCGGCAATTGTATTTCAAAATGCAATTAACATATTTTTAAAATAAAAACTGTTTTAAACTCTTTACAAGCCTGATAGACTACTAAGTTAAGTTATTTTTTCATGTTATTTTAATGAGAATTTCAAGCGATTTTTCTTTTCTCAATCAGCTTGAATAACTGCCAGTTCAGAAATTTAGACTTTATGAACAATTCGCCATATTAGTAGCCCATTTATTAGTATGAATAGTTCCCTATATTATATAAATATATTTAACAAATATTGTTTCCATAATTATTAGCAATATTGTGCCATCCAAAACGGTAGTAGACAAAGTCCTTTTTTTGCAAATAAAAGGAAGATCAATTAATTTAATAATATGTCTATTTTATATAAAATGTTTTATGAAAATAATTATACTGCCAGATAAAATAGAAGCAGTTGAATGTTTTTATCTACAAATTAAACCTAATAGGCATTTAAATCCCTCAAATATAATATGAATTAAGTATAAAAATACTAACTCCATTTCATACCTATGCCTACAAGCAGAGAAATTTTGCTTTTAATTCAAATCAAAAGACAAATTTCCAAAATCGATTAATATCATACCATTTACTCCTTTGAAGTATTTTCATTCGTCATATCTGAATCCCAAACCAATCAAAATATCTATTACATTATTCCACGAGAACTCTTGATTGATTTTAAAAGCGAGACTCAAAGATGTATCATAATTAGGAGAAATGTGTTGCAGGAATCATTAAACCTGAAGATGAACTGGAAAATTTTGCATTAAGATGAATTAAAATACGTCTTTTCAAACTTCAGACATCAAAACATGCGTTAAAGCTAATTACAAAGTACCTTGCTTTGGATTCCTAACAAGTTCAAAAAGTTTTAACATTCAAATGAATAATTTTATTTTATTTCACAGTAGGGAATACTGTGTTTCTTGTGATTAGATGAAACATCCTTTATTTAATGCAACTGTTAGAAGTCTGAAACAGGAATGAAATATTCAAATAATTATGAAATTAACTATTTCCCTTCCTGTAATACTAATAAATGCATTTATGCATAGAAAATTAGAACACCTTGAAAAATCCCTCTCTTAATATTAAAAGATTCGTTCGTCATAAAATAATTAGGAATATAAAGCTTCTAATATAACTATTTCTTACATTTAATTATATATACTGGCTTATTATGCATAAATATAATCCTTCGTTGTAACAATGAATTATGAGTCAACAAACATTTATTTAGAACTCAGTTGAAGTGAGTGATGGAACATTAGAAGATCGGTATAAAATTTAAGTGTTATCAAGAATTAAATTATCCGCCAATATGCATTTTGAAAATAGATTAATAGAAACTAATAGGATTATTTCTGGAATAAATACGTAATTTGACGCTTTAAAATGTGTATTCACATCTACAAAGGATTTTATTATATTTTCATAAAGAAATATTGGTATCCTATTTGGCTTTTCTTCCTTTTAGGAACTTGGTTTACGCCGCAAATCTGATCAGAGGCAATTGAAACATATGTAATTTGATGCTCGGAAAAATCTGGTAATATTCTAGTCAATTTGTGTAAATAATTCTCACTTTGTAGAGGATTTTTTTTATTGGTCTATGAAAGTAAAGGATGATACAATTTACGATTAGTTCAGGGACATATGTTTCAAACTATATGTCGGACAGTATTTAGGATTCGATTCTTGCAAATTTGTGCAATTAAATTCTCTCGATTCCCTACATATTAACCATTTAGATGATAAAAATTCGAGCAGGAACACATCAGATCACAGTATTTTCTCCTTCGAATCTGTCACTATCAATGTATATCATCTAGAAGTTTTGATTTTCCATGACACCTTGAGACACAGAAGCCACTGTGTCTCAAGGCTAATCTTTGAGGAATGAAAGAAATAGACAGAATAAGGCACTCGATATAATCAACTTAAAAGGTGCAAATATCCTTAAGTACCTCAACAAGGTTACTGGCACAAAGAGTGAGTCTGTTTTTATCAACAGTTTGTGTTCCACATTTAAGTGAGACCCAAAACTCACCTAAAGATGAGGCATGATTGGATATATCTTTTTAGAAGCGTATAATAAAGATGATAGTAAATCGAAGTACAATAGTAGATGACAAAATTACAACAAAGCAACAAAAGATTGATTTATAACGTAAGAATCAAATGCATGTGAATCCAATTAAGAGGCAACTGCTATTCTGTAAATGCCATGAATAAATAATTATCTTCATGACAAAATTTGTAATAAAACTGTCTAAAGAAATTTCATTCTTTAAGGATCTATGGTAAGGAAAATTCATTTATTGTTTTTACAAAATATATCAAACTACTTAGACTCGAATCAAAAGACCATTGAACAGATAATATTCTTTTTTTAAATAGTATAGTTTACAGAGGCTTCCATTCTTGTATAGAATATAATCTAATTATTGTATTGGGCCGTTGATTTGCATCGGAAAATGAAATTCTCTCAGTGGGGGGAAGGGGATTCCTCTGTATCATGTTCAATTTTTTGTTCGGATTTTATTTTCTGTAAAGCAACAATTTTTTCTGAACAACAACGTTTTTTGATGCATTTTTGGTTACGTTCCATTTTAAAGAGAATGATATGTTAATGGGTATATCGTCTGACATTCAAAATCTCCAAAATCAAAGATTATCGAACATTTATTGTTAACCTTATTAATATGCTAAAATTTCACTTCCAAGACTTTCTGCGACATTACTGGCTGTTCCTGAGGAGAAACAGTTTCATATAACCTAAATGGTTCGATAAAGACTATCTTCTAATATATACAAATTGTATTTAAGAATCCATCAAATTACCGATTTCATTAGTTAATGATAGCAATAGATATCACTTTAAAGATCACTATTTATAAGTTTATTTAATAAAATAACCATCAAGCCTACCAAATCTTATTAATAATTTTGGTCTAACTACTTATTTTGCGTATGAACGAATTATTTTGTAGCGTATCAGAAAGAAATTAAATTACTATCCGATAAATATGTTATGCTTCTACTTTTAAGCCTCGAACCTTGTAGATAAGACCAAATTAAGCCGCTGTTAAATATAGAAAAGCTCAGTTTCACGCTTAAAATTAAATTAATTAAAACCTTGCAACTTCAAATTTTCCAATAAATGATTTTCGGAAATTTATTCGCTGCGATGGAAATATAAAAATACATCTATGTTATTGACAAACTTATATCTAATATATCAATCATATTAAAATTCTTGCTTTTTTAATCACATTAAAATTATACATCTGTCCATATAATACTGAATATTTAGTAGTGCTTTAAAAGTATTTGGAAAATTGTATGTACTTGTAAATTTGGGCTGAAACTAGGATCTTCAGTCATGATACCATGAGGAATTAAATAAGAAATTAAAATTAATATTTAAAAATTCCTATTCAATCATACATTATATGTAAGGAATCTCAACGTGAAATCATGCTGCTTGTAACATTAAATCAATCTTTACATTATTTATAATAACTAATTCAAGTATGATATGCATCATTTCTGAAAATATACACTTAGTCACAAAAGTAAGTATGCAACTCATAGCTTAAGTGGAAAAGCTCTAGTTTTCAAATAAATATAAGAAAAATATTATTAGGTTGGTGCGTATGAAATGTCGGATTCTCTTTACATGCGGACGTTTGTCTCCCTGTTTTCGTTATACTTTTGTCTTTGGCATAACCTCATTCATAGTCGTATAGTCCATTGCCAGAGACTCATTTCAGCAAAATAGGTTTTCTCGAAGGTCTTCCCTTTTGTTATTTCTTTTGAGTTTATTGCCGATATGAATTCTGCCGACATTCGCGTCATTTTCTTATATGAGTACAAACTTGGTAATAGTGCTGCAAAAGCTGCACGCAACATAAACCAAGCGTTTGGGGAGAATACGGTTAACGATCGGAAAGTGCAGCGTTGGTTCGAAAAATTTCGGACTGGCGATTTTTCACTGCAAAATGAGCCGCGCGGAAGACCCAAAACGTCTGTGAAGAATGATGACCTGAAGGCTCTAGTGGAAGCGGATCCAGCCGTATCCACGAGGGAACTTGCTATCAGGATGAAAGTTGACCATACAACGATATTGAGACACCTTTCTGAGATTGGCAAGGTTAAGAAGATGGACAAGTGGGTACCGCACGCACTGACAGAGAGAAATAAGCTGGAACGAACTGGAATATGAAGTTTTGCAGCATCCACCATATTCACCGGATCTCTCGCCGACCGATTTTCATTTTTTCAAGCATTTAGAGCTGTTTTTAAGGGGCAAACACTATGAAAATGAAGACAGTCTAAAAAACTCGATATCAGAGTTTATTAATTCTAAAGACCAAAATTTTTTTAAGACAGGCATCTACGCTTTAAAATCTCGTTGGGAGAAGTGTATTGAAGCGAATGGAGCATACTTTGATTGAATAAACAGCTTTTGAAGAAAGATATGCAGTTTTATACAATCACTTAAGAATCCGACATTTCATACGCACCAACCTAATATTTTGGTGAGTGTTATTTATAGCTTCTGATTCAAGTTATACAGTAATAAAGAATAAATCAAATCCCTATATTTTAAAAACTTTAAGAGTAGTTTTGTTAACTACCAGTAGAAATTTATATCACAAAAGTATGTATGCACTCTGAATTTTTGACTTTTAAATAATCCGAATGAAACTTCGAGTGTTTTTTCGTATCTCAGTGATAAGTTGGAAGTTCTGCAACAAAGTTTATAAGTTTGAGCTTTAAGTACATCAACATTTCATCAATGGCTCCACGAGGAAAAGAATTATCAAAAGATGTAAAGGATGTACTAATAAAGCTCTATAAGCAAAGCAAGTCGCAAAGACAAATCACCAAAATCATAGGCAAAAGTCCCGCAACGGTTCAAAAAATTATTGAAAAGTTCCATGCTGAGGGAAATACTCTAAACAAGCCAAGAACAGGACGACCGCCCATTTTGACGGATCGAGAAAGGCGAATTATTGGTGGAAATGTGAAAAAAAAATCAGAAGATAGCGCACCAAAATTGTCAACTGATGTGAAAAACAATTTTGCGAAGTCCTGCAATCCTGAAACAATTCACCGTGAGTTGCGAAAGACAGGCTACCATGGTCATAAGATGCGAAGAAAACCATTTGTTAGCAAAGTGAATCGCAAAAAGAGAATAGATTTTGCATAAGAAAATTTAAAGTAGGACACAAGCTTTTGGAATTCCGTGATTTTTTCGGCTGAAAGTAAATTTAACATCCACGGGTCAGATGAACACCAAAAAATTTGGAGGAAGTCAAATGCAGCTCTATAACCTAAGAACATGAAAGGAACTGTAAAACATGGATGTGGTTCAATTATGGTTTGGGGATGCATGGCAGCAACTGGAGTTGGAAATTTAGTTATAATCGATGAAATAATGAATCAATATAGTTATTTGAATATTTGAAAGAATAATCTAAGCCAAAGTGCTTCTAAATTAGGACTGGATGGATACTTCACTTTCCAAGAAGGTAATAATCCCAAACATACTGCTCGGGTTGTTCGGGAATGGCTGCTATATCACGCGCGAAAAGATTTGAAAACCCCAGCACAGTCACCTAATCTTAATCCCATTGAACACTTGTGGGATTATCTCGATCGCCGTATTAGAAAGAAAGGGATCAAAATTGAGAATGATCTAAAAGAAGCCCTTTTGGAGGAGTGGAAGAAAATACCATCTTCTATGACTCAAAATTTAATAAATTCAGTGCCATCTAGATTGAAAGCTGTTATAAAGGCCAAAGGTTATCCAACAAGTTACTAAATTTTTTTTCAAAAATTGTAAAATTTGCAATATTAATGTCCTTGTTTTTGTCTGCATACTTACTTTTATGATGTCAATTACATCCTGCTTTAAGTTAACTCATCGTACTAATTATATATTTGTATTTATTACTTTTCATTTTGTTATTAAGCTCGGTTTTGCTGTAATCGTAATAAATCATTAATTTGAAAACTCTAATATTGCAGGTTTGTTTTTTCTCATAGAACTTCATCAAATACACTCTGAATACTTACATTTGTGACTAAGTGTACATCCACGATTGCAGTGTCAAAAATATTAACCGAGCTCTATCACATGATGCTTCCAATCATATTCTTTTAAAGTTGGACTAAGAGATAAAATCTCTTTTTAAAAAAAGATTTATTTAAAATTAAAATGAAACGTACAATTTTTTTTCCAAAACAAATTATAAAACTAAACAATTTTTATTGATAGGAAGTCAGATATTATGTAATCTTAAAGCTTCAATTTACAAGATCAATAAAACATTGTCCCTAAACAAAAAGAATAAACTGATGTAAATGCAGTCTGCCTGAGACGAAACATTTAATAATTGCCTCCCTGCGTTGCTTCTATTAGTTAATTTCACAGTTTCTACCCTCGAAAAGCGAGTCAGAAACAGAGCTAGTTTTGCACTAAAGACGCTGAATATTTGTGTTCAACTAAATGCATAGAATAATACAATGATTACACGACATAAACATGGAGAGAAAGACAATCATCTTAGCAGAACAAGGTATCTTTCCATGATAATTATTTCATTTACAGAATACCAATTAAAAGGAGAGGCAATTATAATAAGGATCTTATATAATACTTTCTTCGTTAGTAGGATGCATGGAGAATTCGTTCATTCTTCTTTAATGCTTATCTAGTTGTATTTAAAACAGAAGCTGAAGTCCAACAAGTCTTTAATTTTTCAATTTCTTTCTTAAAAACCAGTTCAAAAAAATATTTTTTAATAAAAAAAGTGTGCATGTTTTGATAAATAATAGGTATGCTTTAATTTTTTTTATCAAAAATAACCGCAAACTGGGATGATATCATTAATGATTTTCAAAACAAACGATGAAAAACCGAAAACATTGAATCAAGCATTGAGTTACCAAAGTCCCAAACATTAAAATTTCCAGTCGCCTTTTTCAACAAAACATATTTTGCTAAATTTTATAATTAATTATGAAGACTTCTGTAGATAAATTTTTATTATTAATTAATCTGTGAAAATTATAAGTCAAGACTAGTTTTACGCCCTTTTTTTACACAATTTTAGTATAATAGATTCATTTCCGCTATGAGCTCAATAGCACAATATTCATGACCAAACAAATGTGCGATAGGACAGATATTTTTAATATTAAATTGCCTTGGTATCGAAACGACACCAGTGGAAGTTCTAGGTATATTTAATAGTAAAATATCTTTTTAATTAAACTGGAATTACAAAACTTTTTTTTTTGTGGAATCAAAATAGAAAACGATTAAAAATCAAGAAAATTTTTCGAATACCCTGCAAAAATCAGTGAAGGAGAACAAACTAGGTAGGCTTTGGTGTCCAACCGACACCAACGAACGTTCTGGTGTTAAACGATACATGCCATAAAAATTATCAGAAATGCTTGCAATGTTTATCAGAATCAATGATACAAACAAATCTATTTTTATAATTTATTTTGTTATATTAGCCCTTTAAAAACGGAAATACTTAAAAATATTTTTTTAATTTTATTTTTGGTATCATTAGAAAGGTTTTGGTGCAGAATACTCCAGATAGCAAGAAAACTAAAAAAAAATTAATTAAAATAATGGAATTAATAATTACATACTTTAAATTCAGTCTTAAGTAGATAAGAATTACACTCTTATGTTCTTTTATATTTCAACAGGAAAAAAACACATATTGCAAAGATATTAGGATGCTTTTACAAAAGGCCTTTTTAAATAACTCATGAATAAAAAAGGACTAAACTTTATTTTTCATTTTTATATTGATCAAGTGATGCCTTATTAAACAATATTACTTTTAAGCAGATGATATAAGCTAACATGTTATTGTTTGATTCGAGCATGTTAATTATAACTCATACGATTGATTAACTTCAATTATTTTTGAAAGGTCTTGCAATTTTTCGAAAGGCTATTATTAAATTATATTATTAGAAAAAAATTATGAAATTATTTATTTCTTATTATTTAACAACGGATAAATAACTAAAAGATAAAAAAAAATATCCCGCTTTCCATTGCCAACAATTTTTTAAATAAATTATTTTTTAAACGAAATTCAATTTTTGAAATTAATTTTAAAGCGATAATATTTCTTTAATATTCAATCATTTATATAATCGAACAAAGGAATAGTTATTATATGAATAAAGTAATTTTTTTATCAGCAATCTCTTTATTATTGATTGTTCCCTTCTAAATTTAAATCGAAAAATTCTTGATTAAGCGATTGAAATGTTAGTGACACAGCGTTTGACAAGTGATAATTTTAAAATGATTTATGGACTCTCTTATCTGCGTCTCTTGAAACACTTCTTTGGAATGTTTAAAAAATCATTTAAGGACATATCAAATCTCATAAGTTGCTTAGCATCTTAAGACATTATTAGGTCTTTAATTAATTCAGCATGAGTGATCCACATGAAACTTCCTCGTTTATTACTAATAAATGATTTTATGCATTTCTAACTGTATATCAGTGTCAATTTATTTATTTGTGGTTTATTGGCTCGAGAGCCATGCTTGACTACACTGCTCCAAGCTGACAAATCATTGACTGAAAATAGTTAAGAGACTTGTTAGCACAGACTGACAATTGTTTTCCGCAGTTAATCTCAGAGATGCGATTATTAATGTGCTTTTTAGATTTCCTTCTTCTAGTGACTTAAACCAAAATTTGATCTAAATAATCATTTCCATAAAATCACATACAAAACTTCATATAGTGAGTTATTCAGTAATACAATTCGCTTTTACATGCCTGTGAAAACAGAAAACTGACAGGCAGTCAATTCTTTAAAGAACTTAGCTACAAATTTGAAACGATCTATATTTTAGATGTCAAATTCATCAAATTTCATCTGTAAAATGAAATGAGGTTGTTGGATATCATTTTAACTTGTAACTGAAGCAAACAAGGAATTTTATTCAAATTTTAGTGGCAATCTACAGATGTGGAGTTGAAGATACGTACCAAATTTCATTGGTTTTCTTCGAAATACTTTTTTTTACAGAAAAATAATCGATTGAGCAGACATAATTCTTTAATCCTATTTTTTGAACTTAGAGGTCTCAAACGTAATTAAAATGTCGAGTTCAAATTTTTTCTGATTAAGATGCTTTCTCTTAAGATACTAAGTATTCGAAAAATTAATGCCCCATCATTCTTTGTATAACCATGATTATGTAAACTTCCTTTGGTTTAATTTCTGCAAAACAAAAAGCACGCATAACTCAAAAATTAAACCAAATGATTTTATTTTTAAATTGGAATTAAAATAATTTTAAATATATATTAATATTGAAAAGATAGAAAATATAATTTATTACACACTCTGATTTTAGGAAAAATATTTGCATGCAACGAGCAGCAAACTCTACCTAGTTACTGCACAAAAAGAGTTACATTACTGACAATAAAATAGAAAAGAAAATTTGAATACCAATTTTATAGTCAAAGTACAAAAATTGGATCAAATATTACAAGTTTTGTTTCCATGAATATTTATTAAAAGTTAAATCTTTATTTTTCCAATTTTCAGTTAAGAAAATATCCATACCAGCTTTGGAAACCTCTAACTTTTAATATAACTAAAATAATTATTTGTATTCTCTATTTACAAGCTCTTTTCTACATATATAAACATTTTTTTATTATATATGTACAAAAGATCTTGATATTAACTCATTAAAATACTAAATTCAAAAAAAAAAACTAAAAAACCGACTAAATATATTGATAATGAGCTAAAATAATATATTTTCTCATATATCATTTCTGAAAATATTATTCAACTTTCAATCAAATAAATTGAGTAGGAGTTTAAAATATATCTGGTTAATTATATTATATATTGAAATTAGGAATGAATAAAGATACTCTAATTTTCCATCAAAACCGATTTCATTTATTTTGCAAAATTAGAGAAAATATTTAAGTCATTTAAGTTTGTCGAATTTTGCTCTAAGGTGATAAAATAATATATGCAAAAGCACGAATAACAGCTTATAATTTAATTCCCCAAACTGATTTTACATAGATGGATAACTTAATACTGAGTAATATAAAAGTTATACTAATAGATTGGCTAAAATGTTGTAAAAAGAATATTATTTTTTGATTTGAGAATAGCAATGAATATGAAAATTTATATTTTTGAATCAATCATCTTTATTTTAGCATATTTTGATAATAATATCAAAACTTATTTTCTAATTCATTATTTAATTTTTTAAATGATAGTAATTTTTAAAAAACATATGTATATATGGGATTTTTTTCAGCAAAATATTGCATGGAGGAAGAGCAGGATTAAAAGATATTGACTGCAATGAATT
The DNA here is from genome assembly GCA_026543055.1 of Argiope trifasciata. Lineage (NCBI taxonomy): Eukaryota > Metazoa > Arthropoda > Arachnida > Araneae > Araneidae > Argiope > Argiope trifasciata. Next base: position 1,492,495 of record JAPMOQ010050131.1, read on the forward strand.
CCTAAGAGAGTACAGACTGTAAACAACAATTCATTACGAAATGAAAAAATTTAATTGGAATTCTATCCATTCAAATTTTATATCTTAATTCGTTATCGTAATGAAATAATTTATTTGCCAGTTTGAGAAAATATTTTTCATAAAACATTATTTGCAATGATGAATCGTAAAACAAAAAGGAGATTCAGTCAAGTAGTTCTCAGAAATATACTTTAATTTTTGTGCTAAAAAAGATTTTTATCAGTTTTATTAGAAAGTAATTAAATTGAAAATATTTTTCAAATTTATTAGAAAACATATTTGTTAATATTTTATATCTTATCCGTAATCATAAATGCAATGATAATATACTTCAAAATTTATATAAAGTGATTACTTGAAAATGAAATTCAATGAAACAGATTAATATATATTTTTCTGAAGATATATAACTAATATTTTATCATGAAGAATGTATAAATGCAAAAAGTTCCAGAACTTGTAATCGTTTTATTATCTGTTTTAAACACTCGGACTTTTCACAAATTTGAAACACATGGGGCAACAAAAGTACACATAATAAAAAAATACTGGTTTGCAAAGAACGTTTCCATTATTTTTCAAGTAAAGGGAAAAAAATGTATTTATTTGCAATAGCAATCAAATATTTAAATAACATGTACTCCTTTTATTTGAGATTGAATTTCCTTAATTAAGAAAGATTCATCATTCCATCAAAAACGAATCTAAATTATACATTGGAAAAAAGAAAAACGTTTATGAGCATTGTTCGCATTCTTTCAGAGACATGAAATCTTTCTTTTTAGGGAATTTTGCAATGAGCGAAATGAGGCAGTTGTCTGTAATCCCCAGGTCAGAGTTATATGAAATAGAGGACTAGACAAACCAACCGAATTTCGCTTGAAGACCTGATAGTTTTAGTGTCTAGTCTAATTTCAGCCCTCAAATTTTTCTCTTTCGTAAAAGTTAATTTTATTTAATCTAACTAATGCCTTTATTTTTTCCACTTCATGGAATGTTCATCATGAATGTTCTACCAGGGTTTTACTGATGTTAAAGTCAAAATTTACCCTGACAGAATTTCAAAAGGTTTCTTTCATTTTCGAACACATCCATTTGGATTTTACAAGCTATTCGCACTTCAATTACTTACAGTTCTGTCTTTCTAAACAACATATGTCGTTTTCGCTTTTTCGATAATTCTTGTCTTATTGGGTTAGTTAAGTTATATTAAAGTCCCGTTTTAAAGTAACACTAGAGCTATTTTGAGGCGGACCTCTGCCAGAACCCAAATCAAGAGGAAGATGCCTGAGCTGGGCTGGCACCCCTCTCCTCTCCAAATTCCCTTACCATATCAGCAGTAGGATGTTTGGCCCTGACTGATTTAATTTACACCAGACTCACTCATACGACAATTTATCGTTGAAATAAGGCCTCCTACCTGATACCCTTCACCGCTGAGACCCCCAGTCACCTCTACCCTTTGCCTTCTTGGGAGTAAAAACAAAAGTAAAAGCAGAGAATGCAATTATTCATTCTCCGTGTATATGTTAACATTAAAGTAACAAATTTAAAATAATTCTCCAAAATTGAACTAAAGTAATAAAATTAAAATAATATTGTTAATGATTGAACAAAAACAGTAAGGAAAACATCACTTTTTGGAAAATATATCATTCTAAAGATTTAAAATTGATTCCATGCATTTGCTATCATTACTATCAGCTAACGGATTTATTTTTAAGAAAACAGATGCACAATTTTATTGTTATTCTAAAAAGAAATCCATATCATAAAAAATTATACAATAATGAAGCACTATAAAGAAACTAAATAAAACTAATCAAAATAAAGAAAATTCTTAAATATTAGAAATTCTAATTTTTAAAAAAATTAATATAAGCATTCAAAGTTCCTAAGACTTTATGATTTTGTTTATAAACAATTATGTTTTTGCTTGAAAGCAACTGTATATTTTTTTTCTTGTACTCATATTAAAGCTAAACTTCCAAAAGAAATATTTTTTATTAAAATAAATATTTTTGCATTTTGCAAAAATTCACATCACATCAAACAGTAAAAAGCAACCTTTCAGTTACTGCAGGTAATATCAATTTATTAAAATAACACTGCAAGGATTTAGGGTTAAATACTCCAGTAGAAAGGGTTGCAACCATAATTCATATGACTTTTCAAGAAGACCTTTAAACTTCTCCTTCCCTTGAAAACAGCTAGAAGAATGTACTATTATAAAAGATATTTTCCTACAAGTTGTTCCTGTTTCATAGCATGCTTTCATAGGCAAACTCTTTAATTATTAAGTTGTATTTTCTAAGTCAATTTCAATAATTAATCAGTTTATCTTGAAACCAAAATTCTTTAAAAGTGAAGTAGCAAGACTTTTCTGATGGAAATGTCACCTGATAATACTAGAAAGACAGCAATGCACAAAGGACAGGGAAAGCACTTTTCATTTCAATTACAGTTTGTCATTTAAACTGAAAACTCGTATTACAGCCAAAAATCTACAAAACAATACTTATTTTCTTCTATTCCGACATGTTTTAATTTTATTTTCATCCCAATCGTTTTCTTAAATAATATAAAACATAACCAAGTTTTCGTAATTATTTCTTCCAATAATAATTAAATTTTTAAGTAGAACTCAAACCGTAATTTAAAATGTCAAAATTGCCATATTTTTTGAACAAAATACTCGGACAAATAAATATACTTAAGAAATTTAAAAAAAAGAAAAAATGAGTAAGAAAGAAATTTATTCCTCGATTTCATTTCCATCTCGGTAGGATGATTAAATAGAAATTGATTATTTATGACTTAACAACGAAATATTTTAAAATGCCCTCCATTATCTCAAAGTATTCCAAATTACTTATCCAACGGAGTTTAATCATAATTGTTTTATTTTTGTAATTTTAATATTTTCCAACAGTAGTAACTAATATAAATTAAATATTATGTATTTTTTTAAATTTAAGTTTGACAAATTAAGGATAGTCCAGTTTCTTTGTTATTTATCCTTTATATCCACAATTTTCTTGCCTCAAAATTTATTTATATTTTACCCAAATTCACTGATGCAAATTATGCATTTACTGATCAATCTCCTTACACGGAAAGACAAAGTCTATTTGAGATGAGCAATACAAAAATTTTAATAGCCATATAAATATTTGTGCAATAATTAAAAATGCTTATAAAAGTTTCAGTCAATGCACATGTTAACGTTCACTTTAAAATATTCCTTGTAAGTTAGGTAGTTTTCTTAGAAACATAAAAAAAAATCTAAATTATATTTAGCTAAAGTATAGTCATATCACTGACTCTCCAACCCTCCCAAAGACACGCAGATAAATAATACTAAATGAGCTGATTGTGACAACTGCAAAATTGGTGGGAACTGTGGTTGAGTCCTAAGGGCCATCACCGGCCACGGTACAACCCTCCCATACGGAAGTGCGTCCCGTCTTCAATGGGAGGAGCCAGAGATCCCGCTTTTTTGCTTAGGCTGCAGGTTGGCGATATCCAACCATCATGCAGGGAGCATCTCATCCTTATTTTGAGATATTCTTGTCGGGGAGGTAGCTAAATTATAACATATCTTTAATAGATAATTCCTCAAATATGATACAAGTATTCAATTTTCAAAAAAGACTACACATGTATTTCCTGTCGAGATCAATGTATTTCAAAGCTTTTTGTATCAATGTTTTGCACATCAATGTATGACTGATGTACAAAAATTACGATAAAGATCTCTATCTTTGATTAAAAACCACATAATATTTTCACTGAATTATTGTACACATTATATTATATATATATATATATATATATATATATATATATATATATATATAATCCATATATATCCAAAAATAAAGTTTATAACGATAGTAATTCTGAAATATTTTTGGAACTCCTGAGAATCTGAAATGCAAATTTTATACAAACATAAGGGGTTCACTTCTACATTTTACTTTGTATATAAAAATTTTATCAGCGGGTAACTGGTTTTCATCAAATTATCACATACTAAAACTTTCTCGCATACTATCTAAGCAATCTAATTAGTATTAATAGCCGCATTCGGCAGTGGTTTGGCCTAGGGGTAGCGCATTTCCCTCGTGACCTGGACATCCCGCGATAGAGTCCTGATTCGGGCATGGTTGCTCTTTACCTCTGTTCTGTGTGTTGTATGAAAGAGTTTCTTCCCTCTTAAAAAGGGGATGTGTGTTATCTTCGCATGAGATAAAGTCCGACTTCTGCCCTCGGGTGCTCAGGGGTCTTCCAACCAGAAGCTACTGCATATCTCTTTTATCGATTTCTAGTCTTGGTAATGATGAATCTGCGGCGAAGTTTTTTTTTTTAGATCAATCGCTAGAATGTAATTATTGCTCGATAACCAGAGAACTAAATGTGAATTCTGGATTTTTTTTTCCCGAACTTTGAAAAAAATAAAGAACAAAAAATATAGTCCAAAAAATCAAATAAAAAATTACAATATTTAATTTAAATCATCGCATGTTTGAATCATGTTTATATACTTATGAACGTACAGATCAGCAGAGGGTTATCCTAATAATGAATTTATTTCCAAATTTTATGCAGATCATTACATTTCAGATGTTGTGTACTAAATTTTAACCACTCTCACTTTCTTCGTTTCGCAATTATCGTGCTAAATTTTATTCCGAGGTCTGAACAGAATGAATCGGCAGGATTTCGCTCGCATTTTTTTTTTTTTTTTGTTCATAATTAATCGAAAAGTTACTCTTTTTCCGCCATACTAAAGGGGATGTTTAATATTTGTATTTTAAAGATACGATTTTTTAATTAGCTCAAAACTTATTGGCTAATTTAAAAACGACTTCAATGATAATTCTGAATAAAAATATTAAGGAAAAAACTGCCTATCAACTTACTCGATTTTGTTAATTTATGTTAAAACTCTACAATAATTTTCCAAGTAAAATGGTTTAGAAGCAAAAAAAAATGCTTTTAAAATTCTTAAAAGTTAATTCATTGTCATACATGATATTGTAAATTTTGTTAAAATTGCCTTACCGTGACCTCTAAGAAGTTCTCTAACAGTTTTTTTTCCTAAATCGTATCTATTTTTAAACTCAAATGTTTGAGACTTACAGTTTGTCACTTTACATGACAAATATATCACACCGTGAGCTAAAAGTAGCACCTGAAATATTCTTCTATATTTTCTTTTGGGAAAAAAAACAGACCAGTGGCAAAAGAATTCACAAAAGATTCTAGATAATACTGAGAAAATTTTCTTTCGGCTTGAAAAACTTTATGTATTTATTGTTCGGAATTTCATTTTCCAACTTAATCTTGGTTGATCCTATAGGAATTTTTGTTTTTATAATAAAAAAACAAGCATTTGCAAATAAATATTAGTAGATTATTCATAAAAAAAACAAAATTGGAATTCAAAATGCATTCAAAATATATAATTTCCGGAATCGGTAATAACTTAAATGAAGCTTAATAGCTGTAATAATTTATTAATAATCTCTGTTTGATTTTAAAAAGTAACATTTCCTAATTTTGAACAATTGTTTTAATTATTCATTGCATGATAATCATTCAATATGATCCTAACTTTTCTATCGAGCCTTTATCTTTTATTAAGTCTAATTAACTCATTACAAATCAATTATATAAGATCATTGTGTTTGCTGTTAAAATTTATTAATGGCTACATAGTTGATTGATCCGTTTTAAAGTCAAATTTTTAATAGATCCCATTCTGCTACTGACAAATATGTTTATACTGTTTATATTTTTCTTAATTTGGCAATAGACTGGTTTTCAGACTTCTGATTGACAGTAATAAAGCAATAGGAGTCACTAAAAAAACTCTGTGGTGTTATCAAGAGTGAATTCGCAATTATTTTCTAAATTTTTCGTATCGAGTTTTTTTCTAAAACATCTAAGTAATAAGGATAAAAGAAACTCCATACATTTGATAAGCGTAATGGAGCATTATCTATCTGTGAAATAAATTATTTTAAGTGTTTAAGTATTGGAAAACTATTTCATTTTTAAAAATATTTTCTGAAGATAAGAACGTATCTGCTTAAAAAGTTACTGTATGTGAGTATTTGTTGTCTTTATCTGTTGTAAAATGTTAACCTGGATTAAAAATTAAAAGGGAGTGGATTAACTTTGAAAAAAGCTTTGATGAGCAAGCAAGAAAAGTATTTATTAAAGTAGGATTGATTGTGAATTAAATTTTTGAGAAGTATTTACATTAAAAAGCATTTATTTTTAAAAGAAGCTGATACTCTGTATTATATAACAGGAAGTTTCTCAGATTGACGATATGAAAAATCAATGGCTAATCGTTTCAATCAAACTGATGTGTCAACAAAAATCGATGACAGACTTTTAATGATGTTTTTCTAGGTTTTGCTCTAAAATACGGACAGCTTACTCTTAGCTTAAGATAGCTTACTCTCTTTCCTACTGATGTCATGTTATTTTCTTCAGATGTTTCGTAGGCATTTCAAACTCACTTTGACCCACAGGAGATGATTAATTTTTTTTAATTCTTCAGTTAATTAGATAGATAATATGGAATTAGAACATCAATACTATAACGTTACTGTAGTTCTTGAGAGTTGCAAAAAATAAAATTATAAATAATTCAGGACTAATTACAAATTAAACTTAATCTATGAAAACTAGTATTTCAAAGAAAATAAAGTCATAGCACTGACTCTCTGAATCACCCTAATGCACAAGGATCAATACTAAATGACCAAACCGTCGCTACAGCACCAAAGGCGGGAATTGTGGTTGAGTCCTCAGATCCATCACCGGAATGGTACATCAATTCCCTAAGGCAGTATGAACAATGATCGATGAGAGGAGCCAAACTCCCATCTTTCGATGTACCTTCCAGTGTAGCATGTTTCCAACATGCAGGAAGCTTCTCATCCTCATTTCAAGGTGATTCCCAAGGCGATCCAAAAAAAGTTATATTTCAAATTTTAAAAAAAAAACTAAATTGTAATATTTGTAAAGTATAAAGTGCGATAGACTTCCATAACAGTAACAAATTTTTTTGTTTGATTGATAAAAGCTAAGCACCAAAATATCTTTAGAGTGGTTGGTTTTGTTGAGCAACAAAACCAACCACTCTAACAATAAATTAAAGGCTGAGATAGATTGGTTATAAGGCGTTTGGTTGTGAGTTCAAACCCCACCAGCCAAAGGCTCTTATGGTGGAAGTACATGGTGGCTAGTGTACGTCTAAATCTCTCGTAGTCACAAAGTACTCGAGTTCGAGCCGTTGTGGTGTTGACTCGAAGTCGGCACTTCTGATCCAGTACCCCTTATGGGGATACTGAATCAGAGATGATTGTTCTCTGATTTAGGTCTAAATTACGATCAGTGCATGAAGTGTATGAATGAAGTTCATCCTGTAAAAAGGACTGTGCTAAGGCGTATTATTGGCCCTAGATACGCTACTGTGACAAGAGACACCTAAACTCAGTTTAAAATCACTGAATCAGTGAGCTTGTCTATGGCAATTGTCATAAGCGATACCAAATAATTAGTTTGAGCTTAGTTCTATAATTATCATATTATAGTTTTTTTAATTAGACGCAAATTATATTCTTACGTTCACGCAAGAATTCTTTTGCATGAGCTTCAATTTACTTTGCTAAGGGACGTTCAATTTTTACTCAGAAACAAAAGCTAAATTGAGAGGATTTATTACGAGAGTCTGATAGGTATTTCGTCGACACGTGTCAACTTATGCAAGGGAATCTTGGCTATCATTAAAAAAAGATATAAAGTATTAAAGAGTTTTAATACTTCTCCCAAGGTATGGGAAAATGGAGATATTAATTTTTAAAAAGCGAGTTATAAACAATTAAATGAATTGTTTTTGGGTCAGGAAGTGCGTGAACATTTTAACATGAACCAATTTCAAATTTTAAAAAACTGGATTGTTAATTAAATTAAATATATCATTACATACATATAAAATCTAAAAATTGATGATTTTGTTTATATATTGATGTGTTAAAAAATCATAAATTAGACCATCTCATTTCTTCATTAAAAATTCTGAACAATTATAACAGGATCAATTCCCGAAAAAGCAACAGTTTTGCCCATAAAAAATCTCTCAAAAACGTAATAAAAATTCTAAAAATCAAAATATTATACAAGCATAAAAATTTCTATCGAATTTAATTTATCAAACTTTTAACATGCTAATTTGTAACGACACCAGCTTCCTATTTTATAACTTTTTCATATAGTTAGATAAAAAGGACTGAGTGTCAAATGTGATTCATATCCTTATGAGCCAGAAGTTGCCAATATACGAGTTAATCAAAATAAAAACACCTCTACTTTGAGCCCTCTATCAAGGGAATTACTCAATGCAAAGGCCCCCAAATTGATTAACATATTAAGAAATGGGAAGACTAGTTACGGAAAGAGGGATACATGGACACCATAGATGGCTATGTACAACAAAAAGTTTGAAAAGACTCAAAGTGCAAATTTTATTCAAAGATATCAAACATTTAATAAAAAGGATCTTTTCAATGCTTGACAGCTGTTAAACTGGGGATTCTAATTGGTCGATTGTGGTGCTTCTCGCATGCAAAGTGATACTATCTTTCAAATCTGTCGAAATCACCGAATGTCATCGATAAAGATATTTCATTTTCCTCGTAACCATAAATTTCAAGGATTGGAGCGAGATGGTTAATTTGTTGGCAACCAAGACTGTCATTAATAAAATGTTGCCGAAGAAACTATTGTACACACAGTCTAATGTGTGGAGACGCTTCATTTTGCCTAAAGGTAATTGAATCAAGACATTGGCGCTGTTGCATGTGGAATACAGCACAATTTTGAGTTTATTTTGATACATTATGATCTTGTTCTCAAGCCGGCAAAACTCTCGAAAGCAATTTCACAATAGCGTCAAATCTAGGTTTATGCAACTTTCTGTTTATAGTGAGATATTTCAGCTATAATGACAGTTTCAGTTTATTACTTTATTTTATTTCATTTCAGCAATTGAAATTAAAAGGGAAAATTCCATGCCGTGTGTGTTTGTGTGGCCGCACGTGCGTCCGTGTGTGCGTGCGTGCTTGCGTGTGTGATTATGTGTCTTTGTTCAGAATTTTCTTTTGTGCAACGCTATCAGTGTTACTAGAACTTTTTCCCGCAATCCTTATCACCATGTCTTGAATAGCATGTGTCACCAATTTTGGAGGAATTACGTATAGTAGTTCGTTATATAGATAGCCCAGAGTACGGGTGTTTTTATTTTGATCCCATCGTATTAAATAAATTATCTTCGACCATTAATATTGGCTTGATATTTTGAAAATTCAAAAAGTAACCTCATTACTGTTTGAAAAAAAAGTCTAATTCTTTTTATACAATAGAACTATTTTGTATGGCTTAAGTTTAAATTTAAAATTTAATTTTTATTAACAGAATAAAATAATTAAAAATTAAAATTTTATTAACATTTTAATTCCTTCAAGAGAATGAAATAAAGATACCTAATCAAATGAGATATTTGAAATAATGTTTCCTATTCGTCATAAACTAGCATTTGTCACAGAGAGAAACTTGTGTCAGCTATAGAGGAAAAGCATTTGCATGAAAGCTGCGATGGAATATAGTGATAAATGATAGTAACGTCGATGAGGAAATATAATTGCAATGCTGGATTTCCTGTGAACCTTTGCAACTGCCGAGTCTCATTCTGAGAGAAATAACAAGATAATATATTTAATGTGACAGAATAACAACTAATCACAAAATAAATATGTATCTCTACGTCAAATATGAGTTTATAAATTTGAAATATATAACTTAAATATAATATATGTATATAATTTAAATATATAACTTAAATATAATATATGTACATAATTTAAATATATATAAGTGAAAAAGTATAAAAAGAGTGTATAAATATTTATATTTCAAATACAAGCCTATTTAATCCTTTACAATCGGAAATATAATTCAAAGCATAAACATTCAAATAATATATAGATCTGTTTATTTTACCAAAAAAACATGCAACTGCTTACCGAAAAAATGCATGCAACTGAAGGAAAATTAATATGCACTTTAACATACCTAGGTATTTTTAATAACTTGGAAAATAAATAAAATCTCAAAAAGAGATAAAGAGTTGAATGGTGACTAAGAGAAGACATTCGACTGTAAAGGATTAAATAGCAGTCTAATACATTTTTGCATTTATTTTTTACTATGCAATTTTTAAAATAAGAGATGTTTAAAAGTTATTAAATAAATGTTCCTGTATAATACAAATTAGATAACTTCATCATTAGTAATCTTAAAAGGTTAAGGCATGCAACGACTGAGGAATATGATAGAAGGTTATGAGCTTTGCTCTCAACCATTACTGTTTAAAAACTGGTTGATAAATTTGCGCTTTGGGAAATGACACCTGTATATATAGGTTTAACGAAGTGAGGCCCAAATATGGACCAATCTCTCTTAAGATTCTTTTAAGGTAATAATTTATCTTTAGATAATGGAACCATGCAAGATTTCTTCGACTGACAGTAATGCTAATGATCTCCAAGAATGATTTGACTACAAGACATATTCTTAGAAATCAAAGCTGTCGGTCTGTAAATGAGGTAAACTCTTTGAAAGGAAGAAAAAACTCACTGAGATAAAGCAATTAAAATTCTGTATAGTTCTGACCTTAAATTTCAAAATTTATTTTCCTGGTCAAATTTGTCAAACTCCATTCATATAAACTTTACATGTCTGATGGTAACTTCAAAAAACAAATAACTCAATGAATGAAATTTGATACACAGCTTTAATATCCAATGTAAAAGCAAGATTAAATTTTGAACGAAATTCTTCAAACGTTTCTTGATACTCACATTCAAATGCAGATGTAAAAATTCAAAAATTTTTTTACATAAATAAAATTTTGTATGTTGTTTAAGCACTAGAATTGTAAATTCAATGTAAAATTGTTTACCTTCGAATAAAGTTTTATAAAATGAATATTAGTATATTTTTTAAAATATACTAAGTGCAGAACGCTTTTATGCATGATTTTGGAAGTAAAAATCTGAAAACTCATGGTGTTCATGCCTTTGCCAAAAAAGGGCATTTTTTTGGAGGGGGATACGAAGAATAACCTTTTTATTAGTAACTCTTATCACTGACTTTCGGATCGGCCCGAAGGCATACGGATAATTAATACTGAATAATTCGACCGTCTCAACAGCAACACTGGAGGCAACTGCGGTTGAGTCCTAAGGGTCATCACCAGCCACGATACAACTCTTCCCGAAGGAAGTACATTCCATCATTTTAGGAGCCAGACCTCCACCTTTTCGTACACCCTCTGGGGTGGCAAGATTTAATCACCATGCCAGAGGCATCTCATCCTTATTTCTAGGGGGCCCCCTGGGGAGTACATTTTTATTAGAAGTAAACGAAAAAAGTCAAAAATCAAAAGGGATTAATTCGAAAAATCAATTCATGAGCAGCAATGATTTTCACATTCATCAAATGAATATAATTTGACGGCTTTCTAAAAATAATTTCTTAGGAATATACAATTCTACACTTTTAGATTGCTTGGGAAAATCTTGATGAATAAAACTGAGAAGTAACAATAGTCCGCATCTTTTAATTTTAGCGAAACACCATTCTGCAATGTATTTCTGAACCAAATTATTCCACAAAATTGTTTAAAAAATTAATACTTTTTTTTTAATCTTTCATGATGTATTCTAACCATCAGTTGAGAATGATTTAAAAAGGACACTTTTACATCTACACTATCTTCATGATAGAATCTAAATCGGTTTTAATAGTATAAAATTTAGTAATTTGTGTAGATTTAAAAATATATTTTTCATAAGAAAGAATGATAAACTTACGAAGGTAAGACAAAATGCTATCAGAAATTTGAAAATTTTCATACCTCAAAATTTTATTTATTTTCTACCTCAGGCCCAAACAGATATTTTTATTCTATAAGAAATAAAGTTGATGAACCAAAATCATTTGAAAATACATTTATTAAGTTTTCAAAAGGACATTCTTGAATTTCGAATGTCTTTCATTCAGATGCAAATTATATTCTTAAATAGGAACTTCTGCATTTCATTTTGAAGCAAATTCATGTTTCCGTTGTATTTTATCAAACTCGGAATACAATTTTATTACCAGTAATTCCTTTTCAAATATAATTTAACAGCGGTAATTTGAAATCATTTCTTTAGAAGCCAATAGCAGAGCTATTTTTGATTCGAATTTCTTGGAAGTACGATGGAAAACTTAAACTGGAAAACTTAACTTGGAAAACTTAAGTGGAATGAAGATTGATCCACTCGATACATTTTCTTGAGTTCTTGTAATAGCTTTGGTTCTAATTTCTAATGCAGGAAACTTTTGACAAGAATGTGCTTTCCTTTTCTTTGTAAAATACCAATTAATAATTATTAACATGTACTACAAAACGTTGTTTGCTATCACATTTATGCATACATAATTTGTACAAATTTCTATTTAAAATAAAATTCTTCGCTTATTACACTATGGTAGTTTAATTTAAATGTAACAGTGAAACAACTTTTTCACCGGTATATTGCAAAGCAAAAAAAAAAAAATAAAAAAGATTTTTTTTTTTTTTTTTTTTTTTGCTTAAACCTTTTGAAATTTTTTTTTAATTTATAATGATTTATATAACAAAAAAAGATCTACAGGAGAAAAGAAATTTAACAATTATTTATCCGTTTTTTTAAAAATTAAACTTGAACATTTTAAAACAGCTACTGAATATCTTTGCTGAATTGCTTCTAAATATTTTATTTATTAAAGCAGGAAAATAGAATTACGGAATTTAATGGAATTCCTATATCTGAGATCGTTTAAAATTATCAGAAATATTATATAAGAGATATGATATTAAAAAATTACAGAAATCAAGGTTTATCAAACCTTGTAATTAATGTATAAATATAATTTAATTAATTGTAATGTATAAATATAAGAACCTATTAATATATAACTAAGCAAATGAAGATATTTTTGAAAAAATACATATGACTATTTAGTAACATTAAAATAAAAAATTGGATGCAAGCATAATTTTTTGATAAAATCATTGGTTTAAAAAATCTTTTGACAATTTTTTTCTATTAATTCCTCATTTTTTTTAATATTGCCTAAAAGATATTACCTACATTAAAGAATTCCCATGACTCTTTAATACCTAAAAAATCCTCATTTATATTGCGCATACATTTTGACAACAATTTTTTTCATAGTTCTCTTGAGAAAAAAAAAGTGTAAGAAAAAGTTTAACTCTTTTCAGATTTTAAAACCATTTCGGGAAAAAGTAGTAAAAGTCGTTTTTTAATCTTAAACAGAGTCCTAAAGAAAAGGTTCCATGAAGTTTTAAGTTAATAGCTCCCTAAAAAAAAAGGTGAGATGTGAGGGAGAAAATTCATTCCGTGAATGTACTGAAACAACCTTTTCTTTCCCTCCTAACTCTGAGTCAAAAATTTACACTGGCACAAAAACACTTTAATGATTTATTATTAGATTACTCAAGATATTTTCAAAGCTTACAATTTAACAAGCATTTAAAGATACAATCCCGTTTAAAACGTATCTTTCATTCGCTAATAATTTTGTATTTGAAGTCTTCTTTTATGAAACAGGGTTCTGTTTCAGTTTAATTGAATTCTTTTTCATAAGCAATTCAAAATTCATTTTGAAACTGATATTTCAAAATTTCGATCAGATGATGAATGACACCTAAACTTGACCAATCGAAAATGTGCTATACACCTCGAGGTACTTATATCAAAGAATCACCAGTCATGTGCTACATAAACAGCAAGCAATGGTCTCAGAAATGGAAAAGGTGTTCGCGACACTTCACCATTGTTAATCGAAACACAATTTACATGAGCAGACATCAATCAAAAATTAATTCATTTCGAAGATATTAATCTTTTTCTGATTTCTGTGAAGTATCGTAGGACTTTTGTGACATCGCTGAGAGTTACAGTGAACTGTGGTGGCTGTATTCTTTATAGCCACAAGTGACTTACGTGCATCGAACATATTTACAGCAGGAAATCGAATTCCGGACCTAAAATTTTCCACTATAATCGAGGTCGAACCAGCATAGCTTACTATGTTCTTTGTTATCTGTAAATTTTATGCAAGATGTAAACAATGGTGTTAAAAGATAATTTTTAAGCACATTCATACAGATTTTTGAGCTTAAAGAATTGTTTAAACTTGAAAATAATTGTTTGAATCAATGCATAGAACAATTAATATAAAATTGAACATAGTACCTGTTCTTTGCAGTTGCGTTAGTTTACCATTACATTATAATTAATTGGTGAATTAAATAAGCTTCAGCCATGAAGTGGAAACTAACTGTAGACAAATAGTTTTGTCGCAAACATTGAAGTATTTTACAACATATTTTAACTATAAATTTCGGACTTTTCGAAATTTCATAGGAGCAGAACCAAAGTCCAATTAGATGCTGAAGATAATCATTCATTTTTTATGAACAGATGTGGGCTGAGAATAAAATGAATATAACGAACATTCATTTGTTTATTCCGATTTTCCAAAATTTTTACGTTACAAAAAATATTTTGAAATTTGAAACTGAGAACTGTATTACTATAAGAATGTGCGTTTTACGTAGATAACTAATACACATCTCTGGTAACTGCAATATGTATTAGAAAAAAAATCAATCTCTCTCTATACTTTTTACAAGACAGACAAAAAAATATATTTAGAAGCATTGACATCATCCCCTGCTGCAGCATCGGAAAGATCTCGTACATCTGTTCTTTGAGTTATCTCTGCAAGAAGAAGTCTATTGGAAAGAGTTTAATTGAGCGCGAAGTCCCCACGGTGCCACCAAAGGCAATTATTTGTTGCTCGAGTGTATCGACCAGATGATTTTTTATGTAGTTATAGTAGGGGGGGAAAATAAGCATTTCTAATCATTACTCAACCAACAAGTTCTTACAGCGTGTAGAAATCATCCTTATATACTTTTTATTACATGAAAATTATACCACACAATACTTTCTTTTCCCTCTACTTCCGTAAAATTATTTAAATCCAAAGAAAGTCAAATAGTCGAATAATATCCTAAGACAATGCTTCTCATATTTAAAACAGTTTTATTTTAAGAAAAGTAACATATTTAATATACGTATAAAATATACATATAAAAACATATATAACATATAAAATATACGTATGTTTTGCACTATTTGTTAGATGATTGAAATTTTATTTCCCACTAGTAGAATAATAAAGCGGAAGAGTTTGTATTTGTTTCAGATATTCATAAGTTGTAAACTTCATTATTATTTTTTTCTATTTTTATTCCTTTATAACTTCTTACATAGAGCTTTACATCTTTATTATAATAAAAAATTTAAATAAAAAAAATTTCTGTTCCGATTTTTTAAAACGGAGTGAAAAAGTTAAATTTTTACCAATCACCATACAGTTTTGCAACTCCATGCAGACTGTACTGAAAAGTTGCGCATCTAAATTTTTAAAAGTCGTAACTAGAAATTATCAGGACAATCGATATGGAATTATAAATCTCTAAGGATCTAAAGGAAATTATTTTAAACATTGTAATCCGCTTTAGCACATAGTATATTACTTTTTATATAAATAATTATTTTCTGCATTTTATTGCATGTGCGAAATTGCAATTAATTCTAAAATAACTTTTCGATAAGCTAAGAATTTGTCAGAGTGCCATCTACCGGTAATAAAAATTTTAATCGATTTCAAAATTTTTATCAAATAGGCAAACAAGAAAGAAAACTTATCGGAATTAAGTTTAAAATGAATTAAAAATTTGCATCAAACAGATACAGTAGAAAACGAAGGAACAAAAATGTGTTGGTACTGATAATTCAGACAAACGCAGCAAGGAATTCCTTGAATATTCGCAAATTTTAATACATTGTCACATTCATTACAAATCACATTTAATGTGTCTATGAAGCCACTGTTCGATGTGTATTGTATGTTTGCACCAATAGTTCCTTCCACAAATTTCATTTCCCAAAAAATTTCCAATTCTCTTACAGAGAAGCGAAATGATCCTTTTACAAGATTTTGCCTTGGTGGGTAGCGAGATATAGAGTCTCCATATATAATAATCATAATGGTTGAGTTTCATCACATTAAACTGCGTGAAGATTAAGAATTCGAGAATGATATCCAGAAGTTATCTTGCAATCGAATTTCAAAATTTTCAAAACAGTAACAGACGCTCTTTAAATGAGTTCAAAATGGGTTGCTTATTCTAGAAATCAAGTGAAGCGCAGATTTTCTGGATTATTTCGGTTACAATATGTTTATTTTTCCAGATTTAAGAAATGTAGAATAAGACGGTATAGCGTTTTATTACATTTGTAGAATTCCTCTCACTAGAGAAGAAATTCAATCGCTTCCTTCATCATAGATGTGAAATATCCCTAAATTCTAAAAAGTGTCTACCTTTTTAGTTATTTTATAGAATCAGTCGCAATTATTTTAATTGGAAGATTTGTGATTTTCAATTATTTAGGTGACTTTCCTATTTTGATATTGTGATAGCGTAATGTGGGAAAAGAGTTAATTTCGATCCATTGTAACATAAGAAAAGTGAATCGACAAAACATCCTGAAAATGACGATGTTGCAATTTTATTGTGAATATATATATATATTCGAACTTTTCAGTAAACCCAAATTCTACCATCTAATGACGAAAAAAAATTCTTTCTAAACAAAATTGTCTCTTACATCTCTACACATATTTTATACTTTTCATCCACTGCTTATTAATTTTTCTAACAAACCAAACTTCGCTAATCATAAAATAAAACCTTATTTGTATATTACATTATATTATTTAAGTTTTGAAACATGCTATTCAAATAATTTAATAATGCTATTCGACTCAAAATGTAGCGAATATTTTAAATGACGTTTCAAAAGAAAAAATGTTATTTTATATGCTGATTTTATACACTGAGGTTTAATATAAAATGTTATTTTATATTAAACCTCAGTGTCAGTGTACCTCCTCATTTTAAGCAGTTTTAAGCATTCGTATTAGTAAAAACAGTTTTTAAACCTATACTTCGTTCCTATGTTCCTTAATTATATGAATCAACAGTTCAGAAAAATAAAATGTATGAATTTTTCACATTTGCAAAATATTCTTGTTCAAATAAGTTTATCCAATGTTGTCGTAAAAATACGAACTTAATATTATTTGAACAATATTTTCTTTAAAATTTTCATAACAATAATTTGAACTTTAAACCATGAAGTAATACAACCAACTTAGTGTAATTCGAAACAGAGTTTCAAACTCACCATATATCAAGTTATCGTTCCATTTCAGCCTAAAAGGCAGGATGCCAAATCAAAGTTAAAACCCTTTATAACTCTGAAGTTCAACACATCCGGACTGTAACCAGACAATCAATACATTTGGCATCATGATATTTAAAGCTTTTAACTTCAAAGATATGCCATAATAAGAAGAAATATAAACTGACAACGGTTCTAAGATTTATCATGAAATGAAGATGTGCTGACCAAACGTGAAGTAAATGAATTTAAATGCCTCTTCTCAAGACTCAAACGTCAAGACTCAAATTCACACATTTAAGTTAATTACAAAGTATTCGAATTCAGAATGAAATCGATATGAACGCATTCGAATTCTTTAACTTCTAAGGGACACTTCGATTTTATTGTAAATCAATTTATTTTGGTTCGTACGTTATGGAAACGTTTTTTTTTATAATCAAAGTATTACAGCGTATTTAAAACTTGTAATCTTTGGCAATCAGCTGATTCACGAAAATACTGTTTATAAAATTAGCTCTTTTAGGTGAAACTTCATGTTCATGGTTCCATAAAATTGTCAGATATTAAATCTGGGCTATTTTCATAGTTTTACCCACGTTCTGTTTATTACCCATGTGATTTTTTTTCATGAAGAACAGTTCCATGATACCCTAATGCTATTATATCTTATTCATCTCTAAATTTAGAGGTATTATAACCACTTCATTTCAACCTCTAAATTGCATAAATATCAAAAAGGTCTTTCTCTAGCTTTTAACAATGGAAAAAAATTATGTGATCAAATATTTCAGGGGATTTTAATACTTTACGATATATATTTAAAAATAAGTTTAAAAGTTAATTTTAAAAATTTTAAAAATAAACAATTTAATAAAAAAAAATTATTTTCATTAAATTAATATCATTGAAAATATTTTTAAACTTTAAATAGGGATAAACTTTAATACTCATTTTTGTAGGGAAATATTTACGGTAGTTTAGGAGACAAAACATCAAAAGACATCATCATCGCTCGAATTAATCAAATTTTATAAAAACAAAAAAAAAAGTATTATGAGGTGCATACTGCCACCAGCTTATATCTCAACTGAAGTTGGCTACCCTAGGTCAAAGGTTTGGCCTACAGCATGCAAACATCATAAACAAACACATTTTTCTTCATTATAAGTAAATATTATGCATAAATTTTCAGATTTTTCTCTTACTACCATTCAAAAATATAACATATATGATAAGATGATAAATTTTTATAACTTCCATTGAAAATAGGAAAATTTTAAATACTATAACTTATGCTATTTAACCTTCCAGTGGGCGCATCATACCAACATGAAAAGTCGCGCTTATTTCTCACATACACTATAGTAAATTTTAAAAGCGTAATTACTAAAATTATGTTTAAATAGATTAATATTAGTAACTACAATTATTTTAATCATTTTTTATTTAAAAAGAAGCAGAAACAATATAAACATACATTGCAATAACAATATAAAATGAACACAGGTCAACTGAATTGATTTAAAAATAAAAATGAAATTGCCGGTAATTTAACAGAAAAATTTGCATATAAAATAAAGTGCAAAAAATACAGAATGTATGTATAAAAATGAAATTGTAATTGACAGTCAGATATGAAAAGGAAGAATATAGTTTCATTGTTATTTCATTGCAACGTTGCAATTAGAGCAAATGTGTTTGATATGCTCCAAATATTTAAATTTCTGGCAAATCTCACAACTGAACCTCGTGATTCTAGTCCACTTTTCTTTTCGGTAGAGTTTGCATCTTTTTTTTCCCTGATGTTGCATCTTCCACTTCTTCAATACCTAGTTCGGCTTTACTCTTTTGCACCTTTAATTTTAGATCACTTTGTAGAGACGTGCATGCTTTTTTTCCTCATTTTCTTTCGTAAGTGCATTTGCCAACTGTCGCCAGTCGAAAACAACAGATTTATTTGTAAAATCATACAAAATTAAATGTAACAAAAACATATAGGAACGGTCACGCGTATCTCTAAAATACAAATATTTGATCTGCAGAGACCTATTACCACCACAAACTTACGTCGACAATTGAAAGTAGGTCAAAGGGAGGGAGACAAATAGCCGAGGACAGGAGTTCCCAGCGCCACCAGGTATAAAGGTATAAAACGAAATTCATTTCTAGTGTATCTCTCACATACGCGCGCCCGCTGGAAGGTTAAATGCTATTCAGCCTTAGTGACTAACAACGATGTACTTTTAAAAACGGAATATTAAAGAATTTGAAAAAAATGAATTAACATATTAAATTTTAACAGATCAAAATTAATCGAGTCTTAAATTTGGCGAGTGTTATAACTGCCAAAAGTTAGGAAATTGCAATTAATAAATAAAGATAATAAAATAGTTAAGATGAGTTTCTTGGTTCACCATAATAGCAATCGTTTTACAAGCTCTTTTGAGTCTACTCATATTTAACTATGTAATTTCACATCTACCACCTATGAAGCAATGTTCATTTTACATTTTTTAATATTTAAAACCACATTCGAATTTTCTTGGCACATCCGTCAGTTCCCACTGAAGTTTTTCTTATTTAATATAAAAATAGATAAATTAAAGCGATTGAGGTATTATAAGTTTAACTCATTATAATAATTTGCATAAATCGTTTACTCCATATTGTTGATTACCATCATACATTCATCTTAATTTTTAGATAAGTCTTTATGAAATACTAAGAAAAGTTGGAAGTTACAATCTCTGTTCTTTTTCTAATAACTTAGATGCCTTAACAAAATGCCCAGTTTTTATTTATCTTAAATACTCTATTGAGTATTTGTTGAGTACTTGGCATTATACTAATAGAGTATCTTTACCAATTGTATTTACATGCCATTCGAGAAATTTGTCTAAAGAAATGTAAAGGGGTGCTTGAAACCATCCATTCAATTTAATCTAATAAATATACTGAATAAGTAAACACGTTTTCATCGAAATATTTTTATTATCTCAACTCTCAATAAAATATGATGTAGAAATGAAAGTAAACCAATTTTATAACGATAGCATGATCAAAGAGTAAAAATAACTTATGAACGGTTATTAAAACTGAACCGTAACTTTAAAACTGTTAATAAACATTCAATTCAAAGAAAAAAACAGTTTACTTTTTTTATTCAATTATTAATTATTTAAGTTTTTTTAAGCTATTCCCCCACATTGATATGAACTGCTCTCTTGTACTTTGATATAATTTCGTTGAAATTTCACATAGAACTAAAAATTGGATGTAAAGATCAGACATTAGATGTTACCCACAACATTTTTTAATTATTGAATCCACACACACACACACACACA
>JAPMOQ010050131.1:1521709-1581639 GCA_026543055.1 Argiope trifasciata
ATATATATATATATATATATATATATATACACTGAGGGAAAAAAATCACAACACTAGGAAGGAGCTCTGCTAGATAAATGAAATTTGGTAGGCCTTTATTATACATCTGAAAGATGACGTCGATTCAAATTTCGAGCTACGCGCGTAAGTGCGGCGCAAGTCACGACACTATGAACATACAAATGAGGTTTGCTTTAAATAAGTGCTGTAAGGTTCGTGATCGTTATTTACAGTTGAGATTTGACGTAGTGGGTTAATGTAAGTCAAGGATGCCTCTGAGAAGACGAAGAAGCCATTATCAACAGCTCACTGAGTTTGAACGAGGTAGTGTTGTAGGGCTACGGGAAGGTGGGTTTTCTTTCCGCGATATTGCCGAAAGACTTGGCAGGAATGTATCCACTGTGCATGAGTATTGGCGGCAGTGGTCAAGGGAAGGTACTGTCTCAATAAGACCTTGTTCTTGGTGGACACGTGGTACTACTAAAAGGGAAGACCGTCGTATTCGGCGTATGGCTATGGCTAATCGTACTACGTCCGCAGCTGAAATTCGAGCTGCAGTTGGCGCTACAGTGGCACAACGAACTGTTACAAATCGGTTACTTCAAGGACAGCTCCGAGTCAGACACCCTGTACAGTGCATTACACTGACTCCAAACCACTGCTGTTTGCGTGGTGAGTGGTGTCAAGCTAGAGCTCATTGGAGGACGGAGTGGAGATCTGTTGTGTTTTCTGATGAAAGCCGATTCTGCCTTGGTCGCAGTGATAGCCGTTTGTTGATTAGAAGGAGGACAGGTGAACACCTGCTAGTGACCTGTCTGCGGCCTAGACACACAGGGCCTACTCCTGGAGTTATGGTTTGGGGAGCAATTTCGTATGGCAGCAGGAGCACTCTCTTGGTTATCCCACGCACCCTGACAGCAAATTTGTACGTCAGTCTAGTGATACAACATGTTATGCTGCCATTCATGAACAGCATTCAAGGGGGTGTTTTCCAACAGGATAACGCTCGCCCTCATACCGCCCTCAACATGCTCTACAGAGTGTCGAAATGTCGCCTTGGCCTGCTATATCACCAGATCTTTCTCCAATCGAGCACGTATGGGACATCATTGGACGATAACTACAGCGTCATCCACAACCAGCATTAGCCGTCCCTGCATTGACCGCCCAAGTGCAACAGGCATGGAACTCCATCCCACAAACTGATATCCGACACCTGTACGACACAATGCATGCACGTTTGCATGCTTGCATTCAAAATTCTGGCGGTTACACTAGTTACTAATGTACCAACATTTCACATTTGAAATGGCTCTACCTGTGATCTTGAAACTTTAATCAATTAAATATGTTACCTAGACAAATGTAATCCTAAAATTTCATTACAGTACAATAATTTTTTCTTGGTGGGATTTTTTTTTCCATCGGTATATATATATATATATATATATATATATATATATATATATATATATATATGCGCAAACTATTCATTCAATTAAACTCTTTATTTTTAAAAAGAAATATAACTATGAATATAAACTATATCTCATAAAAGATTGTAATTTTTCAAATCTTATTTCTAATAAATTCAAACTTTATATCTAAGGATTTCAATGTATTTACTTTTATCATTACACACCAATACTGTAGATCTCATTTCCTGCAAAAACTTGTGTCGTGATTTTTACTCCACAAATTTTTCAATATTCTTTCTCTTACACAAGCAACCATTATCTGTGAAATAAAGCGAAACTATGCAAATTCTGTAAAAGTCCCTTTATGCCTAGCACTTTTTTTTCATATTCATCATAGCACTGAGACAGTCGATTACGAAAAATAGTGTAAAAGAAAGAATATTGAAAGACTAGTTGTTTTTAGAGTTAAAACAACGAGACGAATTTTTTTCAGAAAATGAGATCTACTGTATTGGTGCGTAATTATAAAATAAATGC
This sequence comes from Argiope trifasciata, assembly GCA_026543055.1. Classification (NCBI taxonomy): domain Eukaryota; kingdom Metazoa; phylum Arthropoda; class Arachnida; order Araneae; family Araneidae; genus Argiope; species Argiope trifasciata. The sequence continues at coordinate 1,523,665 of JAPMOQ010050131.1, forward strand.
AGAACGTTTGAAATCATTAGCAATAAAAATTTAAAATTTTGTATCCTTTATGAGGTTTTTGTTCTTAGATTTCTTTTTTTTTTAAATAATGATTTTAACTGGATTAATAGTTTGAGCATACCCTAATTTCTAATTTTCTCAAAATATGAAATTCCTGAAAGCACAATTTATTAGGATAAAGAAATGTTTTATTACATTAGAAAAAAGTACACAAAAATTTTTTAATTTAAGTTGAAACTTTATTGTTAACCAACCGAACATTTATATATGGAAACATTTATTTTATTTTCATAATTTTGGGAAGTTTTTTGTTACTCTTTAAAGAATTTTGTTATTGACGAAATTTCGTTCATCATTCAATTAGTACTAAGCATATAAAGAAAATAATTTATAACTTTATGTAATTTTAAAATATTATAATTATTTTATAATTCTTAACTTATCAATTAAATAGTTGCTATTTGCTTCTTTGATTGAACTATTGAGAAGAATTTAAATTGAGTTTTATTACAATATATGTTTTTCCTTTGAATTGGGGCAAATTTTAAACATTATACTGTTACTATCAAGTCAATAAATTTAATCATCAGTTAGTAAAATTACACCGAATTTAGAACACAATCTCCGAACTTATTAAATACACAAACAATAAATATAAAAAAGACGCTATCAGAATGGGGTTTTTTTTCTTGATCCTGAATACTCATAAAAAATTATTACGGTATTACGTGTTGATGGTTAAAAACTTATTTCGTAAAATTGATTGATCTTCTAATACGTGTCAAGCAAAATATTTTTTCAATAAACGATTAGTTTTTTTCTGTAGCAGAGAATGAAAAGTAAACCCCCTGTTCCATCAAATGATTTTTCACTTCAAAAACTATGAAAGTATAAGAACATCTGGATATTTTTGTGCACTGAAGTAGAATAACTTTTAAAAGATTATAAGTTTCTGTAAAAACATACAGGAAAAAATTAGCCATCTTTCACCCTTTGTGAAAAAAAATCCAATGAATAATACTATGCTGTAAGGGTCTATTTAGGTTATTATATTATGATAGCTTGCTCAGTTTTTTTTCCAAAAAAATTCTATATTTCTAGGGATTAATAACTAATAAAAAATTAATTATGAAGTTTTAAAAGGGCTTATGAAAGATTATGAATAGTTAGAGAAAAAAGAATTTTAAAAGGACAGAAAAATATCTTTCTGAAAAAATACTAAAATTTCTTGAATTTTTTTTTCCTTATAATATTTTGTTTTCTTTTGTTTTTTCATGCAACATGAAATGGCCTTTGATAGTAATTAGTGGCAGTATTTGAAAATGGTGTTGCATCCTATCAAAAGGTAACTTACTGATCCTGAAATTTTAATTATCTTCCTTTTATCAATAATTTTTAATAATCAAATAAAATTTATTTGAATGAAATGAATATCATATTAAAGTTGATTTTATTATCTGAACATAACTGAACTGAAGATTTCAGAAAATAATATATTCATAAAACAAAAGTGTTACTGTGTGTTTTCAAAAATATGAATAATTTTAGAAAAGAATATTGTTTTTTTATATACAGGGTGTTTCTGAAATCATAGGGAAAAATTTAAAGGGTGATAGAAAACATCTAAGCAACAATTTTCACCAAAAGTTCCCAGTTCGAACAGCATAAACTGAAAAGTTTCGTTATCTATTTGATTTTATGATTCCAATATATTGAAAAAAATATGGGGAAAAATAGGAGTTATCTTCAGAGTTCAGATTCATGTCACCAAAAGAAATTACATTGAATTCACCGTGACTTAAATAAATTTCTAGAATTCAAGACGTGTAAATGTGTAATAAAAATATCTTTTTTCATCAAATACAATTTTGAAAAAAGAAAAATCAATGTTTAATTTGAAATATATATGTATATTTTACCTTTTTAATAAATTAAAATAAAAACGAAAAAAATCTTTTAAACTTTGATTTCATGTGTTATTTTTATTAGAAACCATAGGATTTCTGAAAAAAAACGAACTGATTTTGTTTGTAATACACTACATCCAATTGTACGAAATGTACAAAATTTAAATTCTATAATTTTATATTTAACATCAAACAGTTTTCCAAATTATGAATTTCAGTTTTTTTCCTGATTTGCATTCAAATTTTCTCGAGTCAATTGCTTTATCTTTTGTTATTATTTTTAAATATATTAATTTATTATAAAGTAATATTTTATAGCAATTCCCTTCGTTTTGTAACTCATTAACTCATTTGTAACTATTTTGTAAAGATTGTATCGAAATAGTGATTTTAAACAAATCAGCAGTCAGTATATTAACCTCATTACGTCTATTTAAATAAATTAATGAGTTAAATTACCGTGATATTTTATCGACTTTAATTGCTTTTAAAATATGATTGTAATTTATTTCTTGGGTTTAATATAATTTATTAAGTTATTTGAGAATGTAGTATACATGAAAAAGATTACAGCTCCTTTACTATTTAAAAATATTAATGTAAAGTCAAAGTAACTTGTTTTCCAATTTTTAAAATAAATTTCCACGCTAGTAATTTAGCTATTAAATTTCAAAGAGTATCAACTCAGAAATGTATTCTGAAGTTTTAAATTATCAAATGTTAAAACAAGAGTTGTTTCTAAAATTTTAAAAAAAGTATACCATTTTTTGAGAATGTGCAATAAAATTTTTTAATGAACTACATTCAGGTAAAATATCTTTCTCTTTGCAAACATATAACGTATAAATAATCTCCACTTCATTTAGGGAACTTCTTAAACTGGCATGGGTTTGAATTAAAGACACCTTGAAAATGCTATTGAATTTCCAGAAAACTAAAAATTCTAATAACCCTTCATTTAAGTGTCAATTTTGCAAGCCATAATCGAGGCATCAGAAATATAATTCCAAGAATATGCAGAATGTCTAAAAAAAGTGTAATAAGCATTTATTTCTTCGCTATTGCAATTAGACATATGATTCTAAACACGAAGTATAATCAAATCAGAGATCCAAGAGTAAAATGCTTCAATTACAAGTTCTGTGTTTCATGCTTCTCTTTATAAATTTTTTTACATATTAAAGGACAAATTTATTTGATGGTTTAGATTATTTTACACCTTATCCCAAGGTAAAAGTGTTCGATAATATACGTATTACAAAATTATCGATAAAAATACCGATACAAAAATATCGACAGATTATCTCTGGCGGATATTATCGCTAGAAAAATACAATGTTGCATTCTTTTAACAGTTTATTTTTAAAATGCTATTTTGAGATTATATTTTTGTACATATTCTAATAAAGATCTTTACGCTGTTTCCCATCATAAAAGTTTAGAAGCCAAACATTTATGTCAAATTTTATGTGTATATTTTTTCTATTCATAGTAATTATCGAACTCGTTTGAACTCGAGCAGCAGACAAGCAGATAGATTTTCTCTAAAATTCAACTTTCAATAGAAATATATAATCTTGGTCTAAAGTCTAAGCACCAAATTTCATTCGTTTATCTTAATATGCTTATTAATCATCATAATTACAAACAGACAGATATAATGTTAAAAAAATTTCGAACTAAAGAATGTCTGAAACATAGAAACTTGTTGAAATATCTTGATGATTACGAAACTTTTTCCGAATTTCGTACACAAAATAAAAAGATGTGTTGCAATGCTTTAGAATATGATCTTCATATTAAGAAAAGTACTGAAAAAAATTTTTGTAACAATTCTTTAATATCACAAAATATGCAAAAAATACTGTTCTTGCTTACTAAGCACATTTATCTTTCTTTCCTTCTATTAACTATACAACAATTACAATAAACAAAATCCCAGAACCGAAGCGACTAGAACTTTCTTCTAATATATGATATTACTTTTATCAACAGAATCTCTAAGTATCATGCAATCCTTCCGTGACCTCGTAAAATACACCTGTTTTGGAAAACTCAGCCATTTACTTTAATCGAGAACCATATATTTGATTTCGAATTTTGAGAGAACATGATGGATTTATCAACATCCAATAATGAGTGTTCTGGCTATTGTTAGCATCATTATACTGGTGCTTCCGCACATGTTATATTTTCAAAGAGCATTTATCAACTCTCAAAATGCTTTATAATAAACTTGCACAAGAATTACATTTCTTGGCATCTTTTACATGTGGTACTTGGTATTAATTGCAGGTGTTGACTATTTTTTCGTTCTAGATCAAAACAATGCTTCGTTATCTTTTATATTTTTTAATAAAAAGGCTTACTCAAACAGTCACCCCTGACCGTATGCTATAAATTGTTTTACCTTGTAGTCTATACAATCTTTTCAAAATTTAAACACCATTTTTAAGATAACAATTGTCATCTTTGTATAAGGAAAATGAAGAATTTAACGGCCATCTTTGTATAATTCTGAATTTAAAGTATGGTTCTCTCAAAACAATTAAAATTTTGAAAGAGAGAATACAAACTACCTGAAATAGCTTAAAGAGAAAAAATACAAATGACTGATCAGAAAATTATCAAACTTTCAAAATTAGGTTCTCTAATAATAGAACAAAATAGTTGAGGAATTCGAACTTTTTTTTATCAGAGGAAAATATTTCGATGAATAATAAAACTAAATGTAATTTCTCGACCCATTTCTTGCACTAAATCCCTCAAACTTCATCCACTTGCTAAACTTTTTCATTTTAATAATAGAAGGATAAAAAAACAAAAGCCTATCTATTATTATATAAATTTATATGTCATGATGAATCACCTGCATTAAAATTATTACACAGTCAGTCCACAAGAGAATACATAAACATATTTCTTTCAGTGATAAACGTTCATATGATTAATATTAATAAACCTTTATTCACCTTTTCATTTTAATAATCCTTGAGTTGAATCGGTCCAACATATATTAAATCAAAAATTACAACAAGAATTGAAATGTAAAATCCCCATGCTAGCTTATATATTATATTTTATGCAGAAAAATATTATGTACATAATTCCAGTACAATACGTAAAAATGTGTAAAATCATATAAATAAATACCATAATGACATAGTTCTAAATTTAAGTCCATAATGACATAGTTCTTTATTCTGCGCTAGATATTATTTAGCTATTCACGAAAATTGGGCTCACCACTATATGTTTGAAGCTCCGAAGAATCAGGCATTTTTACATTAAAACTGCAAGGTAAGAGATGAGCTTACATATATTAGGCCCAGAATCTCCCTCTGTTCAATGAAATAACTCTAAATGTAAATGTTTCATTTTTGTACCTCATTTATTGCTCTCTGCATGTATTTTGCATACATAATTCACATTCCCTTGTGTCAGTGATTCTCAACCTGTGGGGCGCGCCCCCCTAGGGGGGCGTGAGAACTCTAGTGGGGGGGCGCGAGCATATCCAAGTGAAAATGTTATTTAAAAAAATTGATTGACTGAAAGGAAAGAACAAACACACATACAAAAAACAAAATACATTTCGACATATTTAATAATTAACTTATTAAATTAAAACAACTCACTAAATTAAAAACAAATTTAATAATTATTATTGACTTCCTTGAGCCTGTCTTGCAGAGCAAAGTTTTTCCAAGGAGGGTTTAATATTAGAAATACACTCTCAGTTCCTTTTCTATATTTAGTTGAGATCTATATTTTGTCTTCAAAGAAGCAACCACATAAAATCCAGTTTCACAAAGGTAAGATGTTGAAAATGGTAGTAGAATGCGAAATGCCTTTGTTTTTAGTGCAGAAAACTCATCATCAACTCCTGCCTAAAATTCAAAGAGTGATTTATCACTAAATTGTCTTTTGGTTTCCTTGCTTGCCGTGAAGTCTATGAAGGTTTCTTCCTCATCAATTGAGAGTCCTTCGGGAGCATTTTGAAATGGATCCCTCACCCGCTTGTAACTTGTTATCAGTTTGTCGTCAGCAAGAAAGTTCTTTTTAAAATTCTTTGCTAGCATTGCTAAATGATTTTCAAGGTTACAAAAACAACTTTTACATGTTGTTCTTCAGCCTTGTAAATTTTAATGCAATCATTCAAATTTACAAACATTGTTAAGTTTTATTGCTTTAAATTTCTGATCCACAATTCCAATTACCTACAAAAAGCATTAACTTTATCACTCGTATCCAATATATGTGTATTTGCTCCTTGCAGTTGAAAATTCAAGTTATTTAATTTCTCGAATATGTCGACCATGTAGCTCAATTTCATTACAAATAAACTATCGCGGAAATTCTCAGCTTTCGGTCTGTTTTCCTCTTCTAGGAAAATGGCGATTTCTTCTCTTAATTCATTAACACGTTACAAAAATTTCCCCCGTGATAACCATCTTGAATCGCAATAAAATAGTAACGCTGAATGTACTGCACATATGTCTTTACAAAGTTCGGAAAAGATTCTTGATTTCAGATGTCTCATTTTTATATAATTTACTACGGTTACAACCGTAGTTAACACAATATTCAAACCAGGACTCATTTCTTTGGAAGCCAAAGCTTCTCTGTGGATCATGCAATGTGTCCAGACGCACTCTGGTGATTTTTGTTTCACAAGTGCTTGAATACTTTGGAATCTTCCGGACATAGAACGAGCACCATCGGTGCATATTCCGACGCAATTTTTCCATTTTATGTTTGCCTCGTTCATAAAATCATTTAAGATAGCAAATAATGCGAATGCTGTTGCTTTGAATTCTATTGGTTCGCTGAAAAGTAATTCTTCTACTACTCACAAATCATAACAAAATCTAACATAGGCAATGAAATGAGGATCTTTATTACTATCTGTTGCCTCATCGAGTTGTATTGAAAAAAAATTGTCACGTAACTTCGACTAAAGTTGACACTCTACACCAGGGATGGGCCAATTCCGGCCCGCCTGAAGGTTCTATCCGACCCGGGGATAGAATTTTAATTTGCCGGTCAGAGGCAAATTAAAAGAAATATTCATATATTATATATAAATCTCCTTTTCTACTTTGTTTAATTATTATATTTTTTCTTCCTTTTTTTTCAAAGAGCTGGTAATCTGTTTACACTCTCTATTTTTGTTCTACAAAACATAAATCGAAGGAAATAGCAAACACAGGCAGTTTTCAATCGGTAAAGTGTTAAAAGCGGAAGTTATTTGTTAGTTATAGCTGTAGATTGGCGCCAACAAGCGTTATCTATTTTTGTGGAGCAGACATATGGGAATTCAATATAAGTGAATTCGACCTCACATGTGGCAGACTGAGCATTTTAAGCTCCATCTAGCGGCTTTTTCTTTTGGCGCGAGTTCTAATATTATTGATTGCGTGTTGAAAGATTGTGGGCATATAGCGTCATTGTGAATAGTGGTGAAATTATTAAAAGTATAGCGTAGCTAGTGCTTGTTTGTGTTATTCGTAAAATATTTCAACCCCAAAATGGCTACTAAAAAACGTATAGTTGATTCAGAGTGCCGCGCCCTTAATGATGAATGGACATGGAAACATTTTTTTCAGTTGTAAAAGATAAACCAGTGTGTCTTATCTGCAATGAAGCTGTAGCAGTCTTCAAAGAATACAACATTTCCCGTCATTTCACATCTAAGCATAAGAATTCCAATTACGAAGCAATGTCCGAATATGAAAAACAAAAACAAAATGCAGAAAGTCTTTGTAAAAAATTATCAGGCCGGCAAAAATTTTTCAAGAAGGTAAACGGTATTCAAGAAGCAGCTACACATGCAAGTTACATTGTAGCATACAATATTGCTAAAAATAATAAAGCTCTCAGTGATGGGGAGTTCGTTAAACAATGCATGCGCCAAGTTTGTGATGTTTTAGGCCCAGACAAGAAAAATAATTTTGGGACTGTAAGCTTATCTCGAAAAACGGTGACTTCTAGAATGGAAGCCATCGATAAAAATTTGGCATCACAATTAGAGTCAAAGATTGGCCAGTTTAAATTTTGTTCCATAGTTATGGATGAAAGCACTGATATAAATGATACTGCTCAATTAGTATTATTTATAAGAGGTGTTGATGAGAAATTATTGAGGACCTGGTGTGCATGCGTTCTTTAAAGGGAACTACAACGGGATATGATATTTTTCGTGAATTTCAGGAAGGGCTTTTAACTTTGAAGGTGCCCATAACAAATATATGTAATATTACGACCAATTGAGCACCAAATATGACAGGAAAAAAATCTGAATTTCTTGGACACTTTAATCAAAACTATCCCGGGAACAATGTTGTTTTTCTACATTGTGTATACATTGTTTTCTACATTGTATACATGTTCTACATCTACATTTCTACATTTTCTACATTGTTTTTCTACATTGTATACATCAAGATGCGCTGTGTAAATCTGCATTGAATATGAAACCCGTACTTGATACAGTCGTGAAGCTTGTAAATACTATTCGATCTCGTGGGCTTACTCACAGGCAATTTCGAGATTTTCTTCAGTCAGTGCAATCTGAATACTCTGATGTACTGTATTACACGAAAGTAATGTGGCTTAGTGCAGGATGTGTTTTCGAGTGAGTTTGGCAGCTGAAAGACGACATTGTGTCGTTCTTCCATGAGAAACAGTGTTCTGCGGAGTGCGAAATGTTAGAAGATACAAAATGACTTTCAGACTTTGCATTTTTCACAGATCTTCTTTGTCATATGAACAACTTGAATGTCAAGATGCAAGGGAAAAATCAATTTATCGACGATATTTGGTCACATCTCAAAGCTTTTAAACTAAAGCTTAATATGTTTGCTGGGCAGCTAGGTAAGAACGACTTATCTCATTTCCCATGGTTAAATTCAATACCCTCAATAAATGAAGAGAAAAGAATTATGAAGATAGCTTGAAAAAACTGCATTTTGAGTTCGAACGCAGATTTCAAGATTTCAGTGCCATTCAAGCAGAATTGGATATTTTTACATGCCATTCAACGCAAATTGTGAAGCAGTGAGGTCAGATTTGCAGCTTGAATTAATGGAGTCACAATCTAACAATCATCTCAAGCAATTGTTTCTAAATATGCCAAAGTTAGAGTTTTACAAATAATTATCGAAAGTAAGTTTCCCAAATTTAATATCTCATGCCCAGAAAATCAGTGCTATGTTTGCTTCATCTTATATATGTGAACAAGTGTTTTCAACTATGAACCTTAGAAAGAATTATTTCAGAACTAGACTGACTGATGAGCATTTAGCCTCGTTCCTTAGAATCAGTACATCTCACTTCGAATCTCAATATAAGGAACTTTTAAAAATGAAATCGCAATTTCATTCATCTCATAAATCCTACCTATAATACGAGGAATGGTTGCCAAGTTGAAAATCGCCCCAGAATTAATAAACTCCGGTAAACTTGGGGGTCTAGGGTTTTCGGCCACGAGGAATCAATTGGCACCAGTTTTGAAGCTCTACGGTCGAGCAGTTCGGAGTTACAGATAGAATATTTTCAAACTTTATTAGTTCGCCATAATGGCTATAGATGGCAGCACTTAAATTTTCTTTGTCTATTGCCTAATAGGTTTCAAGCGGTAACGTGCTGCCATCTATAGCCAATATGGCGAACTAATAAAGTTTGATGACCACACGATTATTTTTAAATCACAAAATTAAGGTAAAACAAATATAAAAGAAAAAAATAAGGATAACTTTGATATTTTTACTAAATTTTCTTTTAAAAAAGTACGATTCTAATTCCACTGCTTTTTATTAAGGGAGATTTGTTAATGAAATTTTGAATTTAGCGCTCGTTCGTTAACTAAAATATTCGTTCTTTTTGATTCGTTCAAAATTCCGATTTCCAAATATTCGAATTTCCAAAAAAGCATTTAAGGAACTAATTTCGATTTCAAATCACCGTCAACAAAGTCCGACATTTCAACATTCATCAGATTTCAAGCTACATTTTCAACATGCAGAACGCACCTCTACATGAAATTCTTCAAGGAGCCGGAATTTTGGAACAACAAGCGATCGACTCAATTCTACCCGCAAATGGACAACTAGAAGATACCGTCATTGTCAGAATCCTTCTGAATTCAATTCACGCCTGAATTCCTGAACTCGATCAACATCGCCGACTTGCCTCCACACAATCTGAAGCTCAAGAAGAACGCCATCATCATGCTTATCCGAAACTTGGACGTCTCTGAAGAAATGTGCAACGGAACACGATTGATTGTCACCGAACTTTGCAACAACATCATCAAGGCTAAGATCATCACCGGTGAACACGCAGGCCGACAAGTACACCTTCCAAGGATCACGCTCGACTCCAGCAAATCACAGCTTGGCGCAACTATGCAATGGCACCAATTCCCAGTTACTCCAGCATTCGCCATTACGATACACAAGTCACAAGGCCAAACATTCGAATTCGTCGGCGTGCTTCTCCTCACGACGGTCTTCGTGCACGGAATGCTCTACGTTGCGTTTTCAAGAGTCAAGCGTCAAAGTGCTTTGAAGGTCCTGCTGCCTCCTGAGAGTCCAACCCACACCCGAAACGTCGTATGGAAAGAAGTCCTGAACAAGAGAAACTCACCAGCCGCACCTGCCTCTCCGACAAGAAACTACCTGGACAACATGAAAGACTTCGCAATCGATGATTAATGTTTATTATGTTTATGCTGTTATAGGTTTATAATATGTTTCTTATGTATGTATATATGTTTGGTTTTTCTAAATAAATTTGTCAAAAATATTGAACTTCAACACACTTCAATCTTTACACTGCTCACTTTGTACCATTTCTTTAATTGTATAATTTTTTTTTATCAATTACATTTTATTTCCTATGACTTTTCAAACTTTACCTTTGTATAGAATAGTTCCCTTTCCAAACTCTAACTTTGTTTAGAATAGTTTACAATGGTGCACTTTAACCGGTTATCTTTTCACCAATGGTTTCACAAATTTTCTTATGGCATGTATTGTTTTGATAAATCACAATTGAAAATTTAAATCTTCGAGTTAGCTTCGATACCTGTTTTCTGCGAGCGGAGCTCGGTCACATGCTGGTATATTAAATTGTAATAATTGTATACTGTTTTTAAAATTTTAGAAAAATTCATCTTGGCCCGCCAAATTTTATTTTTTCGATTTTTGGCCCGCGATCGAAAAAGTTTGCCCATCCCTGCTCTACACCTTCAGCTATATCAGCAATTCGATAGGCAACAGTATCATTTGAAAAAGGTATTGACTGCAATTGTTTTGCAAAATTATCTGCAAACATAATTTCCACAATCTCAATCGCGGCTGGCAAAATAAGCTCTTCACCAATGGTGTGAGACGTTTTACATCTGGCTATTTAATATGAAACTTTGTAAGAGGCAATTAAAGCTTTTTCATTCACAGACAAAGTTTTTTTTCAACAATATTTTTGCTTTTCATATGATTTTAATTTTAATTCGAAGAATACTCTGGGTTTGTTTACGTACTCACTATGAAGCGTTTCCAAATGTCGTTTAAGTTTATTAGGTTTCATCTTGTCTGCCACCAACATTTTTGAGCAAATGATACAAAGGGGCCTTTCTTCTTCATTTACTTCAGTACTTGTGAACCCAAAATTTAAGTATTCTTGAGAATATTTTCTTGATTTTATTTTCGGAATCACGCTCGTCTGTGTACTTGTTGATGCTTGTCTATCGTCTAATGCTCGCTTACGCCCGGTTGAAAATTTATCCATGATTCTGCGTAAGTCTGCTGCCTTGAATATTTAATACGGTGAATTGCAATTACACGAAAATATATATAACATACACATTCAGAATAGATTCAATAGCGATAGAAGGATCGACTCGAATGAGATTGTCTGGAATTGAAATTGGCGTCATAGAACTTTCTCCTTCTCCCTATGAGAAAACATTTGTTCACATCTGCGCTCACTTCTAACTTAACTTTTAAGCTGAATAGACAAATTCCTGACAAACCGAAATCTCGCGAAACCGTGAGAATGCCCGACATGGCGCAATAAAAGAGCACTAAAAAGGCATAGGATTCTTGTTTTTTCGATGCTGAGGATCGGTGTTGCAAAATGTCAATGAACTTCCGTATTCTTGGTAATTTGTAAAGTTTGAAATTAAGGTTGTAGTGTAAATTTAGCGCCAAAATACTTAAAATACATTATTATTGTATTCATTTTATTGTATGCGGTGGGGAAGGGGGGCGCGATGAAAATTATGATTGAAAATTGGGTCGTGAATACTAAAAGGTTGAGAAACACTGCCTTGTGTATTTTCTTGCAACTGAATAAAAATTTGAAGAATCCTGAGCCAAAACCGGCAAGATTGATTATGAGCTAAAATTAAAATATCTGATAAAATTATATAAAAAGATCATCTGTAAATCATTGTTATAAAATATTTACATCCATGGAAACAAACGTAAAGTGTACTTTTCTAGTACTTACTCAAATTTTATTTGCGTTTTGAATTAATTTTGTAAAGGTTAAACAAATATTTATGCTATCTCAAGAATTTCATTTTGAATAAAAGCATGAGAACCATCAAGAAATTAATAATGTGTTATAAGCATGACATGAATACAGATAAGTGTCCTCATATTCTAAGTAAGCACTTTGATGTAGTGAAATTTTAATAGAAAGACAGAATCGTGTCTGCTCAGCTAACGTTTCGTTTTAAAGCAATAGAACGGTTATTCTGCTTTAATAGATGGGACAGTAAACCAAGCAAATTATATTTTTAAAAAGTATCATGTAATAAACGGTGCAGTAAATGAAACTGATTTTTAAATTTTATAAAATTATAAAAAATTGATAGTTTGAAGAAAAATATTAAAATAAAAATTACTCTGTAAATATTAATGATAAAGTAAATTAGAAGAAACAAATACTATAAACTGATTTTAAGAAGTTTTTTTATTAATGGATTTAGCAAAAATCAATGAATTATTTGGAAATAATTATTTCAGATTGTTATAATCCTTGACTATTTTATATGAATCAAGTATTCAAGAATCAAAATTCTTAAATTAGAATCCTTTTGTATTATTTAAATTGTTATAATTTTTGAGACAGTTTTTACTTTGTTCTACGTAATGCCTAAGAAATTTTTTAATAATCCTACAAAAAGCTATTGATATATTTCTGCTTTATTGGTAATAAAAAAGAAATTCGTTTTAAAAGGAATATTGTAATAACTACTAATCAAAAATATCTATAAAATATAACTAAAGAAAAAAGCGATTTCTGCAAAACACTTTTAGAAATTTGGTTCATAATATCATTCTTAGTTTTTCATATTCAAAATATGGGATTTGTCCAAAGAATATAACTCTTAGACTTTGACGAATATCCGTGTTTTGGACATTCTCTGACTTCAAAAACCTAATTTTGGCATCATATCAGTCTTTCTATGAAAATATTCACTCAGACACGCTTTGAGCAAGACTAATGAAATTTGGTATATAATATTTACACGATATTTGTTAATTTCTATCAAATTTTGGGCGAAATTCATTTTGAGAAAATCTATCTGTCCGGGTATTCAAATATAAGTTAAGACGATAATTAAATTACAAATCGACGAAATCTCGATAAATAAAATTTGGTATATAGATTTAATATCTAAAGGTTAAATATCCATAAAATTTTGAACCAAATTCTTCAAGGGGTTTTTAGTCTGTCGGTTTGCAATTTCACAAATATGTGAACGCGATAACTCAAAAATGTATTGATTTAAATTTATGAAATTTAGTATGTCATTTTGTGACTGAAGTTGTATCTCAATGGTGAAGATTAGCTTCGGTCGGGTGGAAAAAAATAAATCTGGACAATATTAACTGCTTGGAACAGAATAATCAATAAAAATATTGCAATGTTCTCAAAAATAAATTTAGTAAATATGAAAGAGTCATGCTAACTAGTTTGTTACTATTGTCCCCAATTCCAATGGCATTCCCAAGTTCTTAACTTTATTCTTAGGGATGGAGGTAACATCTTTAATAGAAATTCAAAAAAAGATTGTTAGGAATCCACTCCAACAGGTTTCTTTTTACACAAGTTGATAATTCTACGTGTTCATGGAACTAATTTTTCCACGTATGTTTTTGATATATGTATTATCGCAAAGTTTCCCCTATAAAATACATTCCCTTTGAAACAAAGACTTCAAATCTTGCTTGTAAATTGATTCGATTAATTCTAAAAACAAATACAATTGATCCTTCTCTCTAATACAACACAAGCCAGGTGATTCCCTACATGTATTTTTATTCCCGAAAATTAAACAAATGCCAAATATCGATCCTGTACTCACAATTCTTTCAGACTCAAAGGCACAATTAGAACCATAGTCAGAGGCATACACGCTTCATTATGTAAATATTTTCTCTCAGATTAATTTCAAATGTTATGCCCCTCTTCAGTTCCCCGCTGTCTCTGATCAACTTTCTTTCCAGCATTCGCCTCAGGACTGTTATTCAGCTCTTTCTTGCTGTCTTCCTTCTGCATTGCACTTGCTTTCAGCTTGTATTGTATCTCTTGGGTAATATCTCAGTCTTGATCTGATCTTGACCTGTAGGCCTTTCAGGCATGTGCCTGATTTCTTATGTGCTGTTTCTCTGTTTAGTATATCCCGTTGTGAATTTTTCTGGCAACTGAAGATTTACCGAAACCAGTTGAAGTGGTCTCTCCAAAACGTTCTCACATATTCTCCAATAAACTTTTCGTGAGACAGAGAATGCCTTACATGCCATGGATGTAAAATAGTTATGAAACAATTATTTTTACAGGGAATTTAGCATTTCCACTGTCATCTATGGCCAGTTATTCAGTAATTAATCAATGGTAATCCAAAAATTGAATTTGTGTTTTACACGTGTCTTTTGAAATCGAGTGAAGCAAAATTTTGACACAAAAATGCACTTGTAGTTGCAAAATCACATAGAAAATTTGATATCTTTAAGTCATACCGATTTCTAATTTTCGAGTTAACATGTTTCTGAAATTACAAGGAGTCACCCCAGAGTTGGATTTGGCTCAATATTTGACAGGTGTCTCTATTATAGAAATTAAACAGGGCGGGTACCTCATAATTGAGGATTAGATGCTTCCGGCATGGTGGTTAGATCTCGCCTACCTTGTGCGTCCACAAAAAGTGGAGAATCTGGCTCCTCCCATCGATGACGAGACTTACTTCCTACCGGGAAGGTTGTACCGTAGACAGCCCCAAGGACACACCCAACTGTTCCTGACAATGTTGCTGCTGCTGCGGTCTAGCCTTTCGGTATTTTTCGGTGTGCCTTCAGGCTGGTCGGTGAGTCAGTAGTATGACTTACGCTATAGATGTTAAATCTGTGCATTGTATCGATTTTTACTAACTAACTTTCGTTTTGCAGTTATAGCATTAAATTATATTAGAACAATCAGACAAACCGACTTCCTCTGAATAAACTTTAAACCAAATTTGATAAAAACTTGCAAATTTATTTCAAATGCTGTTTACCAAATTTCAACCGTCATGTTAAAGGTGTTTTTTAAGTAATCTTTATCACATATTGATAGATTGCCCTTTCTCAAAAATGTGTTTTTGAATTAAGGAAGATATAAAACGTGGAAAATCGTCAAAGTCTCGAGTTCATATTTTTCGACTATTACTGTACTTTCTCTATTCTACGTACACGAGAGAAAAAAAAAACTTGAAAGCACAATTCTAAAATTCATTTTCCCTTATTTGTTTCACTTCGTGAAGAAATTTCAAGATATCAAAAACAAAATGACATGGTTTATTTTATTTGGTTTAAAACACGAGTTTCAGGTGTTTAGAACGAACAAAACATCGCAAAAAATGCATAACAGCATACAAAAAATTAAATACAAAACTAATCAATTTAAACCTCTATACGTATTGTGTAATCTGATTAATCAAGGATAGTTACGAGATTAATATTTTTAAGCTAATTATAATAATGGAGTTACCGAGGCAAATTTATTCTGCAAATTCACAGAAGAAATATGCTTTAACATTTTTTAAAAAACTGTTTAAATCTATGAAATTTACATAGCTATTTCAAATTTTTACTTATGACAAAAGAAACTTTATGAATTTTATAATGATATAAGGATTATAATTTCCTTATGATAATATCCTAATATTTACTGAAATATGAAAAATACTCTTAACAATAAAGGAATAAAAACTTAAATTTTAATATAATTAATACAAGACAAATGATGATTTGATACATGCAATAATTATAACAAGGACTTATAAACCAACCAAATTCTTGAAATATATTCATTTAAACGGACTTTAATAAATATATTTAAATGTTTAAAGACAATTTTTAATTTGAATAAAAATTTAAACACATAGCAGTATGTAATCTATTTCTTATGAAAATTTATATTTTCATAAGAAGATTAACTATGAATAATCTAAGTAGAAATTTTAAATAAAGATTATGATACCAATCTCCTTTAAATTTACTAGTGATATTAGTTTTTTTCTTTGAAATATTTCGAAATGTTTTCAGTATTTGTAGGTATCACTACTCACACACTACTTAATTTAAAATATAAAAGCTATTATATAATTTTTGGAAATTCTAGAAATTGAAGATATTTCAAATTAAATAATACATAATTGCAACTGCAATACATAATTTCTCACAAAATTAATATGAATTTTTTTTTAATATCATTATATAAATTGTGGTATATGAGACACTTTTGCGATGAAAACATTAAATTAATTATATTAATTGCACTAATTTAGACTTTAATTTACTTTACGTAATTAAAAAAAATGTTCAATTTGTCGAATGCCCAATTTTCATTACCTATTATAAAGGAAAATTTATGCTTCATAACGGAAAGATAACTTTTCAAATATTTGATAATACTATATAATTTAAATTGATGTTGGAAAATTAATCTAGCTATTTCTTATTTTTAACCATTTTATTTCATTAACAATCACAATTGAATTTTTTATCATACTTAGTTAATACAACTTATTGAATGTGCTGTTCCTTATACCTAAATGTTATTTTTACAAAGATATTCAACATTTCCTTGATATAATAATAATATGTTATCAGTTCAAATGTTATTCATTAAATTTATACATCAACTTAAGTTCATAAATTGCCATTCGCTATCAATTGCTTGAACACGAACTTTGCAAAATAAATACGAGCTCGAGATGCTTCATGTTTATTACAACCTTGTTTCCAAGATTGTTTTCTAACCTTAATCATAACTCCATCTTCCTGATTAAATCCATGTTTTTACTTCTTCTCACGTATCCGCCAAACAAATGTTAGTGCCATTTATATGCGTCTATTTATACATAATCGCTCTAGGGAACAATATCTGAATACGGAAGCAATGTTAGTTCTTGTGAAAAAGATTTATTTGCGATTTAAATATGAAGTTACGAGAAGTAATAAATTTCACCTATATATATATATGCATATAACTGAAACTCCGTTTTTGTTTATATTTAAAACTTTTACATAATTTCACAACACTGGAGGGAATCGAAAATTAACATTTAAAAAAATTTACTGTGCTGTTAAAACGTTTTTATGAAACTCTAAACGAGGTGACAAGGGAATAAAAAATTTATGGTTGCCCGCCATAAATTTTGAACATTACAGTGGAGAAAAAATAATATTACATCCCTTAATATTTTTTAAAAGTCCATTTTTCTTTAATATAAATTTTATTTTTAAAAACTTTTATGACTAATTTAATCTATTTTTTATAATTAATGCAAATTTATTTTATAAAGATGTCTTTTTTTATTGTAATATCCAGTCAATTTAACTATTTAGTTACATAATTAATTTTCTTCCTACATTTTTACTAATACTTTTTACATCAGTCTTTTTTTTTATTGAGTCTTTTTTTATTGAATTTGTTACATAATACGTTGTGATATAGATTTAATGATATGTTTTTAAAAGTAGAGATAATCCCTTTTAGCAGTTTAAAATTTAAATAAGCTTTTCATAAGTCTCTTTTTTTTTGTATAATTTTTACTTGTTTTTAGCTTGAGTTTATTAAATAATCTATTTAAAAAATAAATAAACACACCTAAAATATTTTTGAAATATATTATATTTTATATGCATATTTGCGTTTTCAATGACCTTATGGCATTTTACTCCCTGAAAATTATTTATTTGAGGGTTATCTAAATTGCTGGGTTGCTAGGATTTTGCCTTAATACCAGTTTATAAAAATGCATAATTATTATTATTAAACGTTTTATTATTACTATCTTCCTATTATCAAATTTATCCTAATAATTCCACCCTTACAGTTGAATGTTCATCGAATTATCAAGTCATTGATGATCTCTCAGTTCCGGAAATAAATAATACTAGCAATTTTTAGAAAATTTTATAGGAAATTTTAGGCATTTTATAGACAATTTTTTCGTCTTTGAAGACTTAAGCAAAAATATCAAAACCCCGATAGTTATTCATGAAATAATTAAAAAATTAATTTTATATAATAAAAAAATTTAATAACATCAAAATATTATATGACAAAGCATTTAAATTGTAACATAAATGGTAATTTATATTTTTGGTAGATTTTTGATTTTAGCTTTTGGAAATAACTTTATAATGAAAAAGAAAATATACATCCATGTAATTTTTATTAGAAACAAACGTTCTTAATTCTTTTAACTACACACTTCTTGATATTCTATCACAATATAATTCAAAAAGTTAAATTCAAATTTTATTCAAAGGTAAAGAGAAGCAGCGTTTTTTTTTTCAATATTTAAAAAAAAATTGCAATGTTTATTTTAAATATTGCTTATATTTCAAAAGACAAAATCAGATAAGGAAGATCTTCGTAATGATGTACCTGATATATACACTGACGGAAATAAAATCCCAACACTAGGAAGGAGCTGTGCTAGATAAACGAAATTTCGTAGCGTGTTTATACATCCGAAAAATGACGTCGATTCAAATTTCGAGCTACGCGCGTAAGTGTGGCGCAAGTAGCGACACTATGAACATGCAAATGAGGTTTACTTTAAATAAGGGCTGTAAGGTTCTTGATCGTTATTTACAGTTGAGATTTGACGTAGTTGGTTAATGTTAGTCAAAGATACATCTAAGAAGACGAAGAAGCCATTATCAACAGCTCACTGAGTTTGAACGAGGTCGTGTTGTAAGGCTACGAGAAGGTGGGTTTTCTTTCCTCGATATTGCTGAAAGACTTGGCAGGAATGTATCCACTGTGCATGAATATTGGCGGCAGTGGTCAAGGGAAGGAACTGCCTCAAGAAGACCAGGTTCCGGGCGGCCACGTGGTACTACTGATAGGGAAGACCGTCGTATTCGGTGTATGGCTGTGGCTAATCGTACTGCGTCCGCAGCTGAAATTCGAGCTGCAGTTGGCACCACAGTGACACAACGAACTGTTACAAATCGGTTACTTCAAGGACAGCTCCGAGTCAGACACCCTGTACAGTGCATTACACTGACTCCAAACCACTGTCGTTTACGACGTGAGTGTTGTCTAGCTAGAGCTCATTGGAGGACGGAGTGGAGATCTGTTGTGTTTTCTGGTGAAAGTCGGTTCTGCCTTGGGCGCAGTTACAGCCGTTTGTTTGTTAGAAGGAGGCCAGGTGAACGCCTGCTTGTGACCTGTCTGCGGCCTAGACACACAGGGCCTACTCCTGGAGTTATGGTTTGGGGAGCAATTTCGTATGACAGAAGGAGCACTCTCTTGGTTATCCCACGCACCCTGACTGCAAATTTGTACGTCAGTCTAGTGATACAACCTGTTGTGCTGCCATTCATGAACCGCATTCAAGGGGGTGTTTTCCAACAGGATAACGCTCGCCCTCATACCGCTGTTGTAACCCAACATGCTCTACAGAGTATCGACATGTTGCCTTGGCTCGTTAGATCACCAGATCTTTCTCCAATCGAGCACGTATGGGACATCATTGGACGACAACTCCAGCGTCAGCCACAACCAGCATTAACCGTCCCTGCATTGACCGCCCAAGTGCAACAGGCATGGAACTCCATCCCACAAACTGATGTCCGACACCTGTACGACACAATGCATGCACGTTTGCATGCTTGCATTCAAAATTCTGGCGGTTACACCGGTTATTAATGTACCAGCATTTCACATTTGAAATGGCTCTACCTGTGATCTTGAAACTTTAATCAATTAAATATGTTACTTAGACAAATGCAATCCTTAAATTTCATTACTGTACAGTAATTTTTTCTTGATGTTGGGATTTTTTTTTTCACCAGCGTATTTATCGAACTATAAATTTAACAGCTTTATTGATTCTTTGGATTATCATTTTCCATTCTAAATAGGTAAATAATGATAATAAAGTAAACAATTTTTAACAATGAATTTGAATAAAAAGGTTTTGAAAAGTTTTATTGAAATAATTCCAGAATTTTTCATGACAGTAATGTTGTAAATAACATAAATTATTTCACTTCATATTAGTAGGAGAACTATTTGTTTAATATCTTCTTATATAACTTCAAAAATATGAAACAGAGCAATCATTAGTTATACAATAGATTAATTATTAGTTTTAAAAAAATAATGACTTAGATATTTCAAGGAATAAAGATTTAAATTTTATTAAAACTGACAAAAATATTCATGATTCTTTACTTATCAACTCAGTCTGATTATATTCATATCCGTATTTGCATAATATATAATGTACAATTTTTTTCTTATGCTGAATTTTTATTTTAAACAGTTTCAGTAAACTCTTTAGGATAAATTTCATATGTCCATAGTGATTTGAAAAAAATTCGTACGGAATAAAAACTTGGCATTAGTTATTAAAGAATTTACAAAGAAATAGATTTCTGATTCAATAATATAAAAAGATGTAAATTACGCTTTTTGAAAAAAAAATTACTCAAGTATAATTATATCAAAAAGCAATAATTTTTTGAAAAAATTTAATTTGCATCAATATTTGTGGTTTTCCTTCCAGTTGTTGATGCTCAAAACAAATTCAAACTTTCAAAATCAATCAAAAATGGTGCATTTGTTATCAATCGTTGCCATAACGATGTTTCCGACGTAAGAAGCTATTATCTGTGAGGTTAAATTCAGGTTGCATACACTTTGTTATTTCTATCTCGCTTTTGCATGAGGAAATAACAAACAATAATTTTTGTCCTTCTTTTTAAAGCAATGGTCATAATTTCGGAATCTTTATCTTCTTATCAAATGATTGCTTCTCTGACAAAATAATACTTGAATTTAGATAATGGAACTTTCTATTTTGGTACAATGCCATGGTAAAACATAAATGGATATATCTAAAAAGGTTATCATTAGAAGGAAAAAAAAAGAATAGTTGTCATGGTTTCAAGTTTTAAAAATATTAATCATTTATCAAAATGCTTTACTTTTTGTAGAATTTTTTTTATTTATTTTGATTTTCATATGATTTTTTGCTCATTCGCAAATTCCATCTATTCATATATATATATTCAGTACAAAAAAAAATTGGATAAAAATCCAAAACCGAATTCATGTAATTTCCTATTTTAATTCATTTTAAAAATTCAAGGAGCTTTGATTAATAATATTTCATAAAATAATAAAGATTAAATACGAAGTGTGTATGTAATTTTAGCTGAAATACTTTTATAAAACTGAAGGAACTCTAAAATATGTTAGAAATATAACATAAAAATGCAATTATTCTTAAGTAAAAAATACATTAAATTAAATTTAGTTATAAAATTAGTCAGAATTCTATCTGGAAATTTAAATTATAATATATATGTATCTAAAACTCTTACAAAAATATTGTTCAAAAGCCACACTAAACCATGCAAAATCAAGACAAGGAATGAACCAACAAGAAAGAAAAGAATAAGTAAAATGCATTCCCTGAGAGATTATTGTACATGCAGCTAACTAATTTGAAAAAAATGGCAACCCTTTCGAATTTAGAGTAGCTCGAATTGCAATCAAATCAGAACCTATTTGGAGCTATGCTTCTCTTTTTCTCTTTTTTACACTCCTGAACATAGTTTTCCTTTTTTATAGGTATTTTAATGAGTGTTTATGAATTTTGGTTTTGACCCTAGAAACGCGTTTCTTGACAGAAAAATTTATTTCCTTGAATATTCATTTTCTTTTGTTAAAGGTAACCTTCAAAAATAAGGAAAGGGGCAGTTTTAAAAACTATTATTTAAATAAAAAAAATTGATGGATCAATTATTATTAATAATTAGATGTAAAAGGCGAAGAAGGTCGGATATTATTTATTGCACAGCGTATAGGGTATTCATTTTTCGACAATCGTTATTAAATTACAGAACAAAACTGAAAATTGTGCATCATTGAATTATTTGAGCAAAAAAGGAAGTTATACATTATTGAATTTTTCAAGACAAAAATGGAAGCTGTGCA
The DNA here is from genome assembly GCA_026543055.1 of Argiope trifasciata. Classification (NCBI taxonomy): domain Eukaryota; kingdom Metazoa; phylum Arthropoda; class Arachnida; order Araneae; family Araneidae; genus Argiope; species Argiope trifasciata. Next base: position 1,546,092 of record JAPMOQ010050131.1, read on the forward strand.
TTTCTGAATTATCTGGGCAAAAATGGAAGTTGTGTAGGGAGTGCTCTAATACTTTAATCTAATGAATTGTTACTTGAACATTCGAGTAGCTTTTTATTATCTAAACTATTAGGAATTTCTATTATATACTAGTCATTTAATTTGTCTGAAGCGCAACAGTTTTCATATATGAATTTGCAGTTTAATAACTTCAGGTTGCTTAATGACATAATAAAAATAATTAATTTCGATCTTTTGCTAAATTTTTTTTGCAGGACTATTAATTTCTCTGTGACAAACTTGTGATGTTCACACATAAGATCTACTATGATCAGAAAAGGAAAGATAAAATTTGGATTTCATTTTATTGATAACATATTTCCTTGTTCATTATTTTGTAATCGTATCATAAAAAAGTCTATATTTTCGTCTGAAGAAACATTAAAGCAACAAGAACAAATTATCACCAGTTCCAAAAGTAATTCTTTGTGATATTTGAACAGAAACAAAACTTTTCCAATATCGTTATATAGTATTTTATTTTTGTAGTTAACTATTATTTGAACATTCATCTTAACCTTCCTAATCAATTTAAAATTAAATGTCTACGGCTAAACGATGTAGCTCTACAATTCCTTTTCTTAAAAGAAAATAATATCGATAAAATTAAACCTTCGTTCGGAATTTGTACTGGCAATAAAGCTCTAATTAGAAATGAATCATCACTAGTATCGTTTAAGATCCCAACAAATTTTTATGTAACAAAAATATCTTAAAATAAATTCATCTAGCAACTCAACATTTGTTCTTGATGCTTTGAAGAAATAATAAAAAACAGAACTAAGATTACTGTGGTTGCTAGAAGAGATGACATATGTTATCAAGAAAAATAATAGCACTAACCAATAGTGTTTTTTTTTTCTTTAGATACATTATTGTCTTTCTTTAGATACATTAATGTCTTTCTTTAGATACATTAATGTCTTTCTTTAGATAAATAAATATCTTAGTTTATCTTTGAACCCTTACTACAATACAATGCCTATCTGTTGCTGAATTTCCTTTTCTTTAATAATTGAATTTTTTTTCCATATTTAAAGAACTTCATATGAGAGAATGAAGAAAGTGATTTTTAAATCAACTGATACGAAGTTAAGATCCTCTTTCAAAATCTATTTCTGCTATGTTGTTGAACATACAAGAGATACAATCATAGTTTTAAAAAAATAGAATTCAACTTCTGTTGTAAAGATCTATTTTCTTATAGTAAACTATATTCTTTATCTGTAAAGATTGCAGTTTATTATGACAATCTTTACAATTTTTGACACTGTAAATATTTATAATTATTAATTTCCGTAAAACATAACATTAATTTTTATAGTGTTTCCATTAACCCAAGTATTACATATAAAAATGGGGCTGGAAAATAGTTTACATACACTGAGGAGAAAAAACTCCCAACACTAAGAAAAAATTGTTGTACAGTAATAAAATTTTAGGAATACATTGGTCTAGGTAACATATTTAATTGATTAAAGTTTCAAGATCACAGGTAGAGCCATTTCAAATGGGAAATGTTGGTACATTAGTAACCGGTGTAACCACCAGAATTTTGAATGCAAGCATGCATTGTGTCGTACAGGTGTCGGATATCAGTTTGTGGGATGGAGTTAAATGCCTGTTGCACTTGGACGGTCAATGCAGGGACGATTAATGCTGGTTCTGGATGACGCTGGAGTTGTCGTCCTATGATATCCCATACGTGCTCGATTGGAGAAAGATCTGGTGATCTAGTAGGCCAAGGCAACATTTCGACACTCTGTAGAGCATGTTGGGTTACAACAGCGGTATGAGGGCGAGCGTTATCCTGTGGGAAAACACCCCCTTGAATGCTGTTCATGAATGGCAGCACAACAGGTTGTATCACTAGACTGACGTACAAATTTGCAGTCAGGGTGCGTGGGATAACCACGAGAGTGTTCCGGCTGTCATACGAAATTGCTCCCCAAACCATAACTCCAGAAGGAGGCCCTGTGTGTCTAGGCCGCAGACAGGTCACTAGCAGGCCTTCACCTGGCCTCCTTCTAACCAACAAACGGCTATCACTGCGACCAAGGCAGAACCAGCTTTCATCAGAAAACACAGCAGATCTCCACTTCGTCCTCCATTGAGCTCTAGCTTGACACCACTCACGTCGCTAACGGCAGTGGTTTGGAGTCAGTGGAATGCACTGTACTTTGAAGTAACCGATTTGTAACAGTTTGTTATGTCACTGTGGTGCCAACTGCTGCTCGAATTTCAGCTGCAGACGCAGTACGATTAGCCACAGCCATACGCCGAATACGACGGTCTTCCCTCTCAGTAGTATCACGTGGCCACCCGGAACCTGGTCTTCTTGAGGCAGTACCTTCCCTTGACCACTGCCGCCAATACTCATGCACAGTGGATACATTCCCGCCAAGTCTTTCAGCAATATCGCGGAAAGAAAACCCACCTTCTCGTAGCCCTACAACACGACCTCGTTTAAACTCAGTGAGCTGTTGATAATGGCTTCTTCGTCTTCTCAGAGGCATCCTTGACTAACATTAACCCACTACGTCAAATCTCAACTGTAAATAACAATCACGAACCTTACAGCACTTATTTAAAGCAAACCTCATTTACATGTTCATAGTGTCGCTACTAGCGCCATACTTACGCGCGTAGCTCGAAATTTGAATCGACGTCATCTTTCAGATGTATAAACTCGCCTACCAAATTTCCTTTATCTAGTTATCTCCTTCCTAGTGTTGGGATTTTTTTTTCCATCAGTGTATTTCATAACTGCGCTGAATAGAATTTTTAATACCTCGTATACAGAGTGTTATTTAAATAAAATTGTGTTTAAACTGTGTGCAACATTTAAATTATTGAAAAATATTGAAGTTATAATTTTTCCATCATTAAAAGTCGGCAATTATATATTAATAACAGTACAATTGTATTGTAGAAAATTTGTGATTTCGAATGTATTTTATATTTATATTTTTTTTTGGGGGGGAGCAAGAAGAATTGCCCATCGACCTTAACTGAAAGCCTTAAAAACATGGGTTAGTTGCAAAATATCCTTAATAGTATTAATATTCTCAGAATTGTCTCGTTGCACTTTATTGAAAATCTAAAGAGGCCTTGATGAGGCCTCAAGAAATGAAAGTTTTAGATTCAATATCAGCTTCCATCAAGACCAAATGATATCCCACTGGGGTGGTGCAATTTGTTTAGAAAAGGTTATGATAGCTCATGCGTCGTCCTTTTCATTTGACATCCGGAATGTATCTTATTAGCCCGAAAAAACTTTGAAAAGCATACTGTGTCAATGGTTATTTTTGTTAAAATATATCAAATAGAATTGGTACATTGACACTGACTTTTAAGGTACGAGTTTTACATAGTGTATATATTCATAAAGGATAATTTTAAATGCTTGGTGAAATTTCATATTGCAGAAAACTATTCATACGTCGAATTTATTTATTTATTCGACGTATTTCTCTCTTAACTGACAGATTCGATGAAAATTTGTTTCAGTGAGCTCTATCAACAAGCACATCTAATTTTCCAGACACTTTAAATTTAACAGACACCTTTTTTTAATAGGACTTTTTTTTGCAAGCCTTTCAAACAAAGATATTTCACCGAAAAGCTAAATTATTTCAGAGGAAGTAACATGTCTGTAAAGTTAGAAGAGAAAATAAGGACGGTATAAAAATTTAGAATAGTACCGTAATAATACTAAAGTAATAATAATAATAATAATACTAAAATAACTAATAATACGTAATAATAGTAATAATAATAATAATAATAAAACAATTAATAATAATAATAATACGTAATAATAGTAATAATGCTAAAGAAATTTCAGTTTGAAGTACCGCTTTATTTACAGTATTAAAAACGGAATCTTATTTCGGCTGTTATCGATAGCCTATAAAATTATATAGATTATTATATTGTACATTTTTGCCAAAATAAGGCGATTTTTAAATGGAAATTTGAAATTTAATTTTAATTTCATCTTTCTTTCTTCCCACTATATATATATATATATATATATATATCTTTCTCAATATTCAAATAGGGCGAATAGATAAACAAATGTTCAAAAAATAGTTTCGCTCCAGCTAATGTAAAATGAAATGCAAAAAAATAAATGTAAATGCAAATTGATGTAAATGCAAAAAAATAAATAAATAAACTTGTCACTGTGGTGATTGAAATGTTTATGCTTAAATATAATTTGTTTTGAGCCCACATGGAAAAAAGAAGGTAGCGTTTAAATTTTAAATTTTGAAAGACGAATTCATAAAAATTACAAGTTTCAATCTATCAAAAAAATTTAGATATTATCGCTATTTAAAATTTAATATATCGCTGGAGCTTTTACTCCCGGTAAAATTTCGAAACAGAAAAAAAAATGTGATGGATCACTTCACGAAATCTTTTAAAAATCCACATTTATTTACAGTTTTTAGAGTACACAGAATAATTCAATAAACAGGAACTTTGAAAAGTGCACCAACATACTCATTCCTTATCACAAAGATAAACATAGCGTCTTAGGTATGAGATCTCCTAAATCATATTTGATTGATGACACCGTTATAGTTATAAGCCGGACGCTGAATACTTTCATGTGTTTGCCTCATAATATATTCATTTCTTGTACATCAGAACATTCTTCCCTTCACTTCCTCTCATCCCAAAAACATGTCAGAATTTTTCACCTCTTCAGTTTGTATTCAAAAACGATTCATTCACACAAAAAATAAATAAACATTCCTTTCCTCAACTTATTACACTAATTATTAAAATATTACTTCAGTTCTTGCGTGACCCTAGCTTTATTGAACAATTTTTCTATTCTTGTCACATTAAATGCCTACTTTAATTAAGACATATAGCTGCCATTGCGAGCTTTGTTTTTTTTTCCTCCTATGAATGAAAAATTTAATTTTTACTCTTTAATTTTACTCTATTCCCTTCAGATTTTATTATGTTTACGTGGTTTAAAATGGAATTTTTTTTCATTCATAAATAATTGAGGATAAATAATTTCTATAAAGTCTTCCGAAAACTTCTGTTTTTAAAATCAATCCCCATATTTTGTTCTTGTCCTATTTTATAAATAATTTCTAAATACACTGAGCTGCAACATTTAAAAAACACTTTAAGAGGATTTTAATGACATGCATTCTATTCACTTGTTAAAAAAATTAATACTCTTTTTTTACAATTGCATTGGGTTAAAACGAGATAAAACCTTTATTAATATTGTTGTGTTTTAAATGAGTTAAAAATGCGTATATAAGGAATTCTCAACAAACTTTTAAATTTAGTTATATTAACGTCCCGTTTTAAAGCAACACCAGTGTTATTTTGAGACAGATTTCATAATTTTAAACCGCTGTTAGATTATGAGGATTATACTTGAGCTGGCACTCCACACTCCAAAATTCCACATCACACCAGTGGGAGGGCGTTTGGCCCCGTCGGAATTAACGTGCATCAAGCCCACTTACATGATGGCTCTTTGGTGGAATCGGTACTCGAACCAGAAACTCTCTGGTTCCGAAGCCGGAACCTTACCACCAGGTCGACATGACCTAATAAACTTTACAGCAGTTTTGTTTTGAAATAATATGTTATCCTTGTTTGAATATCTTTCTTCCTTCTGTAAAGTTCGTCTTCTAAAACTTTGTCAAAAAGATTATCACATATTTTGCTTTTAAATGATTCCATGCGTCTTCTTAAAAATTGGAGGAATTTTAATTGAATTTAATGCATATTTAATTATTTACAGTCAACAAAATAAAAGCAAAAATTTATTTAAAATTGTTTAAAATTTTATACTGATAAGAAAAATTGTTTTAAGAAAAAGTCAATGTATACATAAATTTTGGAACTATAAAATTTATGATTAAAAGTATGTTAATTAATTTTAAATTAAATAAGAAATATGAATGTTTATGACTTAAGAAAATATAAATATTTATACTTTCTTAAGTCACATTTCAATTCATTTTCATAATTTCAAACTATGTTAGCACGAAATTTTTCATGTATATGAATGTAAAAGATTTCAAATATTTTTTTTCTCTCCAATTGTATAAGTTTTGAGAGTATCATTAAAATTTAGATGCAGAGCGATTTGAAATAAACTGACTTTCAAACATTAAACAACGCAATGAAAAATCTGAATAAACTGGCTAAAAGTAGTTTTACATTTTTTAAACATGATCAAAATACAAATAAAAATCCGTATATCGACGAGAAAAATGCCGAAAAGCAAGGCTAACATCGCCTTCATGTAAATAAAACCAGTTATTATTTCAAATGAAATTATGAATTAAAATTATTAAAAAATGAAGTATTATTAGAAATAATAACAGCTATAGCATCGCTTCATGTATATAAAAACAGTTATTCATTCTAATAATATTATAATTAAATAATATAATTTTTATTAGAATTATTAATTATTAAAATAATATTATTATTTAAAACCTTTAGAAAATAAAGTGTCATTAGAAAAAATTTTATTCTAGTCAATATTTTTATAATTAACCGTTATAGAGTCTTTAAACTTGAAACAAATTTTAATAATTTTAAACCCACAAAGTTTGAAACAATTTGTGATATCATTTCTCTGAAATTTCATTAAACTTATAGTAAAGCTAAAAAAGACTTATTATTGTATAGTGATAGAGGTTTCTACTGGCATCAATTTATTTGAATGGTTAACATAAAGAATGTGATGTCTTACATTGAAAGACTTCTAAATTCAATTTAAATTGCCATCGGGCACAAAAGACCAGCGCATTCAATTTCGAGCAATTCGACTCGTACTATCCTGTTTGCACTAAGCTCTATTGAGATATAATACAAATGGAGTTATTTTATTTTTACTCGTAATTCACCAAATCTTTCTAAAATTTTGCATCACAAAAGAAGATTCTCTTTTCACTAGAATAAATCCATCCTTTCCCTCCTCCCTCTAATATATCTCAAACGGAGCATTCAAAAAGGGGTGAGTACTTTTGGTAAGTGACTTCTGTCGAAAACGATTCTTTAAGAACAAGTTCTGATGGGCTTAACTCTTAAAGAACCATTTCATTCGAAAGGAACATTGCGCCAGTCTTTCATACTTTATTTTTATTTATGTAAAAGTATTTTAAAGGATTTGGATTCAAATAAAACCAGTACCAATGATTACTTATTGTATAACGTATTTTCAGATCTCTACTCAATGACATTTGGTTATAATATAAAAAATTAATGCATTTCTTAATCGTCAATTTCCACAATATGTCTCTATATAAATAAACTCATTATTATTTTAATGCCCTCTTAATTATCACGATAATCGACGAATGATGAATAAATCTCAGAAGAATAAGAATTAAATGGAAAATGTATCAGAAACGGGAAATACTTTACTTTATATAATTAATTAAATAAACAAAGGATGCATGAAACTATAAGTATTCTCAAATTTATATATAATGAAAATCTATGACTTAATTAATATGTGATGTTTCTTGTAATATCGTTCCTTTGCCGTGTTAGTTTTGCGAAAAGAGAGATTTAAAGAAATTGACAATGAATATGAAATGGTCTCCACATTGGCGACTTACCATCAAAATTGAAGGCTCTGAAAACTGCAAGAATTATGACTTTATTTCTCTTAGAAACTGGGATTCGAAGATTCATTTAGAGAATTCCATGGGAAATATCCCTTTTCGAGAAACTATATAAAACCGATGTCTTTAAATGAGTGAATCTTCCTCTGTTCGTAGTTCGAGTTGATGGCTGCAGACACAGAAAGCGGTTGATAATGCCACTATTTAATTATAGATTTGTTGCTTGCTTGTTCTTATTCCTCTCAGCTCCGTTGAATTTTTTTAGCCGTGTTTACTGTTTCTGGAGAATTTTTGTAATAATTCTCCAAATTCAAATATACAATTTATTAAATTACATTCAGCATAGATACTTTGGGAGATTTTCTTGAAAATAATACAATATTTGTGTATCTTATTTTAGTTGCTAAATACAACAGCCTTTGTTTGGAAAAAGACATGTCAAAATGCATCCATTTTATTTTCGAAATTTTAGTCTTCTCCGTCTTTGGATATTTCAAAATCTATTGAATATTAGACATAATATTAAATTAACACAATAATGTCTTTTTGGGACCTCCTCATCAGTTATGCAAGTGAAATACTATTCAGTTCGAGGGAAAAAATGAAACTCATATTCTTTAAAAGGGTAGGAAGTGGGGTGATTGTTTTCAAGGACAGTTTAGCTCAGCTTTTCTTGAGTTAAAATCAATATATCTCTTAGATATATTCACTTTGTTATGCCGACACATTTCACTGTTTGCCTGCACAAAAGGAATTTTTTTTTATGAATGAAAGTGTCAATTTTCAATAATTAACGCTCTTACGTTAATAAATTTTAATCATTATTGTTTGAATTTAATATAAGCCCTTCATTAAATTTAATTATTTTCTTATAAATCCAAGTTTACGAATTACTTTAGGAAATTGAAAAAAGCAAGTTTGTCAAGTTTGTTTATTCGAAATAGAAGACATAAAAATGAAATGTAATGATTTATTTAAGAAATAGATTTTTAATAAAAAGTCAGTCTATAAAATGGGAAAATTCTGATTTTGAATTAGCCAATTGTTAAAATAAATCACATTTTTAATTTAACATTTAGTAAAAGTAATTCAGATTGCGTAAGGAAATGCGTTAAAGTTCCAAGATACAATACTTTTTAAGAGAAATAGATAATTATCTCTGAGCCATCTATGAACATTAATTAAAGCATTTTCATTAAAAAAGCTATTCAATTTTAATTCATATCAATTAATAATAAATTTTGAGGATCACGTATAATTAAATAAATGTTTTTGTAAAGCATTTAAAAGTGTTTAAAATCTTACATTTATTTAATATTGTTTAAAATGTTTTTGATAAATTTAATGAAAATATCTGTTTTACTTTAATTACTTCGGTCAAAAAATTATTTTTGAAAAAACATGACACCTTATCCATTTTATACAGAGATTTTTTTTTTTTTTTGATATTATATTTTTTCCAGTCTTAAGAAAGACTGGAAAAAATATAATATCAAAAAAAAAAAAATTTCAAAATTTATAATGAAATTAACTTAATAGCTTAAAAATAATGAAATTAACTTTCGCATTTGGCTAAAAGGAAGATGTCAAAGAGTAGAAATAAATTTTATACCATATTATAATAAATATAATTGAAGTACAGACAAAAGAATAGTCTGAAAATATTTTCTTCGTGTGAATTTTTTCTCCTCTGGTGTTTCTTCCTGTTCATTACAAAGATCTGACTCATAAATATAACTTGCGTTGGTATTTTTTAGTTACAAATATTTTAATGCTTTAAACTATCATTAATCTTCATCAGGAAATTTTTCTTTCACTTACACCGTCATTCTCATTAGCAAAATTTATAATTGGAAGGCACTGTAATAAATTAACATAGACGAAATTTGATTATTTAAAAAAGGAATTAATAGTACGAATATGTTACGTCATATTCTCCATAAAAACTGTCATGTAGTATGAAAGTAAATTAAAAATTGCAGACTAATATATAATTATTATGCTTTCTATTAAAGTATAACATGCAAGAAAAATGAAAAAAGTATTTCATTTTTTTTTTCAGAATCATTATTAGTGTAATAATCTTAAACATGACTCTACAACTTCGGTAATTAGCTTTAGAATAATGTAATTTCAATTAATGTAAAAAAATTACGTCCATTATAATATTTTAGGTAAAATACAAGCCCTAAATATGTGACAATTTTTGAACAAAATAATTTACCTTATATAGATTCTCATATGTAATGACATGGCATAATTGAATACAATACAATTTGAAACATTAAATGTTTCATTGATATGATGGCTTTTTGTATAATGATGTGTATATTGATATGATGGCTATATGTATAATGATGGCTTTTTATCCATATAATGATGTTTATTTTATTTATTAGAAAAAGTTTTTAAAAATAAATCTTAAAAAATAAGGATTTTCTTACAATACCAAATAAAATTGTTTTGATATTCATAATATATACGTATCATATATATTAGTTCTGATATTTATGGTTTTTATATATCTATTCTAGTTTTATTTTAGTATGGTGTTCCGCTTGGTTTAAAGTAAATGGCTTTTATTATAATATACAAAACACTTTTTAATATTTTTCTATTCATTGAAACAAAAGATAAATGAATTAAGGAAAATCGAGCCTTTATTTGAATTTGCACTGTAAATATTAAATTTGAAAACTGTTTCACTCTTAACTTGAGAATTTATTAGTAAAGTACAATGAAACCCGATGCAAAATCGGAAAGCAGAGTCTATATAAAACATTTGACAATCCAAGAACACTAGTATTTTTTAAATTCTTAAAGCAATTTGTTTTAATTGTTGTTAAAGGTATATTGAATACGAAACTTAATAATAGATGGCACCACTACAAAAAACCAAAAGAGAACTTTAAATTTTTTAATTTGAAGTTTGGTTTTTGATTAGAAGATATATAATTTTTGAAACCATTTCAGAGATGAAGATGCATAAAACTACAAATATTATTTAATAAGAATACATTTTAATTCAATTTAAAATTTGCTCTAAGAAGAAAAATAAATTTTTCAATGAGGATTTACCATATAAATTAGTTACCTGCGTTGTTAATTTTGAAGTTATCTGGTAATATTAATTATATGAAAAGACAATATTAATATTTGTATCATTTTATATGCTACAGGCATAATAATAGTTTGATTTATCTATTTACCTCCTGTTATTTACATATAAATAAATAATAGGCAGAAAAAAAGCAGTTTGAAATGATTAAGATGAAGGAATAGTTTTGTATTTTTCCTGAATTCTATGCTTTAAAAACCTTATTAAAATATTATAATTTTAAAATTTATAAAACTTTCTACCAGGTAGAATCATAAATCCCATATAAAAAAATCAAAATCTTTTTCTTATCAATAATAGATGGCAGCACAATAAAATTTGGAAGTGTGAAGTATATTTATGAATCTGGAACCTTTTCATATGAAGAAAAACAACAGATGTTTACGTATTAATTTATGTATCGTGAAAAATTAGAATATAGTCTACTTTTCATACAATCTTTGCAATTTATATAGGCTATAATAAATTTTGATATTCCTTCTGCTAAAATCATTTCGTCCCCTTAATGATAAGATCGTTTTAAATATTTGTCTTGTTTTGATATAATTCATCATTTTAAATCTTTACAAAAAATAAATCTCAGGAGAAAAAATAATTATTGTTTTTAGAAAAATATTGAACAGTGATGAGATACAGTTCCCTTATAATACTTTAGAATTTCTACCTACATCCTATAGAATGCCGACAAGGATATCTCATAAAACAATTAGAATTCAAGGTTAGCATTTCAATCAGAAAAGTAAAACGACTGACATCTTAAATTGTATGATGATGGTTAATCGATGGTACGATGTTTAAGTACGGTTTCTTTATTAGACTTTATTACAAAGTGTCGTCTACAAGGAAAATAATTAAAATATTTAAATTTCGTCCTTCAGCATGTTGCTGATTCATTTTATATATCTACATCTCGTAAGATAACATTTGAAGTTGGGGGAGGGAAAAACTTTACGTGGGAAAAAATTTTTCTAGAGAATGTATCTTATACAATTATTTAAAAATAATGTTTTATTTATTAATCCATTGCATCCATTATTCACTGTATGACAAAACTTTTGTGGAAATGGTACATTTCTTTCAGGTTGTTTAGAATTGCTCTGTTAAATCATTCGTTAAAATCTTTATTTTTGTAGTATTTAATAAGATCTATGCTATAATAACATCTGATTTCGTTTTCTTTTTCTATGTATTCAAATTCTTTAAAATCTCTTTCTAAACCAACAGGCTATTTCGGTTTTCAGGTAATAAGATATAATCATTATTTATTATAAATTAATACATATGTAAAAATTATTGTCAAGTTAACTATCAAAAAACACCTTTTTATCTCTTCCAGTTAGAAATATGGATTTTAATAACTTTATTCGATATCTAAATTTCTCATATGTAAGTTTTATTTTTCCTTTAAAGAAATTGTTTAGATGTTATAAACTATTTTTTTTATTATTTGTTGTAAAATCATAATTCGCAATTTTTTTTCAATTATTTAGTAAGAAACTTTATTTTATGGCAAATATTATACCTTTGTAATTAATATTGGTGAATTTTTGTTTTTAAAAAAAGAAAAACTAAAAATTATAGGGGAAACTATAATAAAAATAAAGTTAGCAAATGTCTGGTTATGGAATGCATGTACTTACATCAGTACTCCAAAAAAGGAGCATCGTTTTAATATTTTCTTCCAAAAATCTGCAGTTAAACTGGAAGAAATACTGCTTAGATACAACATTCATTATTTATGCTTAAGTCCATTTTTTAGCATCATTATCAGAGTTAAGGTAGATGACTACATTAAACAGTAAATTTTTTGAGAAATTGTGATTTTTTTAATTTAATATATTCATTTCTTATTTTTCTTCAACTTCTATTTTTGGGCAAATTAAGTAGATTTTTGTATTCGCATTTACATACGGTTAATGCTATGTTAGATTATTAGATTGTATATTCGAAAATTATATTTATATTTTTTATTATATATTTATATTTAAGATTTTATATTTATGTTAGTTTTTCGCAATTCGAAAAAAATTAAAATTTTCATGTTATTTTTCAGTTGAATACAAATGTTTATAAAATGGATATAAATCCAACTTAACTTTTAGTAACAATTATAAACTCTTTTTAGAATTATATTATATATTTTTAAACTATCTACAAACCCAAATTATTTGGTTAAACTAGAAGACATACATCTTTTTCGACAAAAAAGTCATTTTCTCATTTTTTTTTTAAATATTTGCTACTTAACTAATATATTTTTGTTCCATAAATGCTTTTTAAACCTTTTTGCTGCAAATATTACAAAACACATTTTCGAACCTAAGTGTTTTAAAGTCACAAAAAGATAGATAGATTTTTATAGAATTCCATCGATTCAAAATGATCTATAAAGAACTGTTATTCTCCTTTTTCTTGCTTTATTGATCAGTCTTTTAATATTAGACAACAAAAAAATTTAACATAATTTATTTTTTTATTAAAAGAACTTTTTTGTCAGCGATAATTTTGTAATAAATTTTCGCTTTCCTATTGTCCTCAATTAACATTTCATTTTTTATACTCTGTTTTTTCATAATGAAGAAATTTCTACCAATATTATAATCTAATGTGTATCTGATTTTATGTGTTATTATGTGTTTAATATTGCATCAATTGAAATTCTACTACACTATATAGAATAAAGGGAATCAACACCTGCAAACAAAACTTGACCTATTAATTAAATTAGTAATAGCATTTCGGAATTTTATCTATATTAAATCTATATTTAATCTTTCTTTTTACTTTAATGAAGCTTAAACCTATTTTTATTTTCAACAATAGAAATAAATTTTATTAAATTATTAGGAATTTTTATAAAGAAACATATTCAACAATGAGACAAATCTAAAGCTCTAAAAACTCGGAAAATAACAAATATTTTAAATGACACACACAAATGCATGCAGGAATCATCACAATAAAAATTTAGCTAATCATCTATGAATTTTAAATGAAATGATGATGAAAGTGCCACTACGTAGCAGATTTTTTGACTCGGCCTCAATTATCATGCCAACTAAATTTCCTGCTTGGCGCAGATTATGTACACAGGAAACATTTAAGATAAAAAGAAAACAATATTATATGTACATAAAGAAAATCATGCGATTGAATTTTTTCACATCAGTATTTTCAAATAAACGTTAACGATAATTTCCACATTCCTGCTTAAATGTATATCTGCAGCAGTGTGTACACCTACAGATACACATTTCCTTAATAATTCATTCAGGCAACTTTCCGATTTTCAATTGCTAATTTAAGTAGAGCGCTTTCCTATGAGGCACAGATTCTGTCTCACTTGATTTATAAGAAATATAGAAGCAAGGATTAATAAGAATTAATTGAAGCATTCTCATTACTTTTAATCTTTAACAATTAGGGTCAGTTCTACTAGAAGCTGTTTTGCTGACAAAATTTTTTTGCAAGAAGGATAGAATCTTACATTTTGATGAGTGTCTCAAGATGCCTGTGTAATTATCTACCTATATCCAAATATCTATATATTATACCTATATCCAAACCTTAAAAATCAGACAGTTTTTACTTTATCTCAGTCTTTTTATGAATTCAAATATTTAAAATTAACAAAAGCATTTAAAGCATAATTTTTAGAGCAATTTTAGATATAGCATTATCGTGCATTTAAAAAGTCACATAAAATCAATTACAATTACCATTAATCAGAGATGAAAGGAAAGCAACGTCTCAATTTTAACAAGATTTTAGCAATAGCTACTTATAGTTTTTTAACATATTTTCAATCATCCCTTTTTAATCACTAGGGAAATTTTACTTCTTCGGTAAAATTCGAGAAATATGTATAATTACTGTTTTTATTGAGAAAATTGAGAATATATATATACATATGCATTAAACAAAAAATAAATAGCGGATTATATCTTACATCATAATTTGGAATGTAGTAAAATTGAGCAGAAATATTGAAACTGGATGCCACTGTTTCTCAGGAAAGGAAGATTGATGAATGTTCCAGCATGAAAGATTAATTTTAAACAAGACTGATGATTGCAGGCAACTTTTATAAAGTTTCTTATCCATTAATTATCCAGTCGACGTTCATTATTGTTATAAAAAGCCATTGTTTGCGGTTTTTTAAAACAACAGTAATATTTCATAAAAGATAAATGTTTCTTCTATATCCACAAATACAAAAAAGTCTTTAAAAAGGAATAATTATTAACCTTCCATTTCTTATGATTTATTTCATAAATTTTGTGCTACATAAAGCTCAAAACATCAAATGTTCATTATTTTTTTTGTTCAACAAAACTTTACCAGCAATACTTATGCCCATCAAAGATTAAAAGTTTCACAGTTTTTCAGTATTTCGAAAATCATCTTTCAAAATAAAACTTAAAAAATTAGTTAATATTAATTAAGATTTGCTATTTTTATTCAAAAATATTTATCCTGTATTTCTTTTCATAATTTGCCAGAATCATTATTTTAAACCTGTATAGGCTGCACAAAAACGAAATACAGGAAATATCCCTCACCTGTTTCAACATTGAAAATATTAAGAGGAAAAAAGGAAATAAATAAAAGCATTCTTTTTGCTTTCGCTAATTCAATTTCTAGCATTTAATTAAATTAAAAAAGATATTTAACGAATAATTCTTTGTACAGAAACAACTTGATCCTGAGAGATTTTTCTTGGGAATAGAACTACAATATCAGGTGAAACAAAAGAGTCTAATGCCGAACATTTAGAAATATTACAGAAACAAATACAAATATCTTCATTTTATGCAATATTTTATATATGTAATTATTTTTGAAACATAGGATGTTTAAGACCAGTGGTTCGTGTGTGCCTTTTATTTTCGGATATACATAGATTATAATTTCTGAAAAGGGCAGTTTATTGCATCAAATAAATGAAATGAAAAGAATACAAAAGCTCTTTATTCGAAAGGAAATGTTATTGACATTCCACAAAACATTTATGTTTCAAGTTTTGAGTGTTTTGTGAATGGATCAACGAATTCAGGAAGTTGATAGAAAGCATAAAGAGGAACAAAATTATAATGGATTATGTTGTCACTAATTACGTAAACGGGGCAAAATTTATGAAAAATGTATGCAAGCTCCGAATTCAGGAGACAATGTCCATACACATTATGCTCATGCGTGGATAATCAATGTGCCGGTATATCGTGAAATCTCAACAGAAGTCAGTGGAAGAATGAATCCTCGGTGATTATTTCTTAAGCTTTCACTTACTGCCTGAATGTCTGAAGGAAGCAGAGTGCTTGATTTTTCTTTAATGTATTCTCCTGAAAATATTGCAAAATATACAAGTAGCAATGCAACGAGATATATAGTTCTGCATGATGATGTTCCAACACTTTTTCTTCGTGTGATACATAACCATCTCGTTATTACATCCTCAAGGCAATGAACTGGGCGCGTTGAACCATTGTTTGATCATCACATTCACTATATAGCAATCCTTGTATGTGTTTCTTATTGAGACACTTTAAACAAGGCGTTTATGCAACGCCTACGGACACAACGGATTTTCCCATAGCGAGAGTCGTTATTAATGCTGCAAATGTCGATAACAAGAATGATATCTTCGGGCATGTATGTAAATGGTTTTTATGTCGTTATAAACTGCACAGTGATGCCAACTCTTGCAATAATGAATTAAATAAATATTTTTGTTGTTAATATTGTCATAGCAGCGTCATGTTCGTTCAGTGCGATTTGTGACCCCATGTTCTATTTTAATTTTTGTTTCTTTTGTTATCTTCTATCGATCTTCTGAAACTATTGGTCCTTTAACAGAATACTATGTATATTATTAGCATAAAGCTTTAACTCGCTTTCTAAAAAATGGAATATATTATACGGAAGAGTTTTAGAGACATTCTCATAGTTTTCATTTGTTGAGAGAAAAAGAACACCGACCTTTTAAGAACATTATCGATACAAAAATTATTTGGTAAACAGAGAAAATTTTGAGCAAAGAATTTTCTAAGATATAAAGGAAAATGCGAAATCATACTAAAAAAAGTTTATTAATTAATTCTACCCTTTCTAGGAGGAAGATAGATAAAACAGTTTAAACAAATCTTAAACAACGATTTGTTTAAAAGGAAACATTAATAACAACATTAATCAATCAAATATTATCGATCCAATTAAAAACCAATTTGATTAGTTCCTTAGGACACAGTACATTTTTATCAATATTTTTTTGCCTTTTTAGCTTATTTTATGTTTTTAGTTTAGTCAGAACTACTTAGAGAAGAAAAGGAATAGTTCCTTAGTAGTCCCCAGATTCAATTTGAGCAATTAAAGGGATAAAAGACTATTTCAGAAAACATGGCTGAATCAACCGATCAAGTACTAACAGCTTAAATTCGTTTATGCTTCGTTATTTCTTTATTTGAAGTTAACCGATTTAACCATTTACAGTAACAGGTGGGTGTGCCAAAAACGCCTACCGTAATTTGTAGCGAGGCCACACAAAACATCTAATACCTTAGAGAAGTAGGAAAGATTTATATCGCCTAAATGAAATAAGTTTCGACCTAACAATTCTTTTGACAAAGACAACATGTCACGAACATCATTTTTATTTCTATGACAAAAGTATATCAAAGCATCGTTAATGGTAAATTCTTAAACCAACTATCCATCATAAATGGTAAATATTCACGAGATATAAAAACGAAGCGTATAAATCGGATTTTTTAAATTTATTTTTATTTTGTTTATTTATTTAGTATTTTGTTTATTTAATTTTTATTTTGTTTATTTATTTTTTATTTTATTTATTTATTTTTTATTTTAGTCATTTATTTATTTTTATTTTATTTATTTTTTATTTTTATTTTTTTGAAATAGTACATGCTTTCTCTCAGAAAGAGATGTAAGTTTGAGAATGGAAACTATATGTTTGATCGTTCATAACATTAGTTAGTAAAAGAGCAGCGTGTTTTTTGTAAGGATCAATTATGACGTTTCAACACATATTTTGTCCCAGATTCAAAATCCACTAAAATGAATTTGTTCATTTGACTAAAACAATGTTACATTTATTACTTGAAAATCTATTTAAATCACATTATTTAGAAAATACGAAAAGTCTGAGTAGAAATATTACGAAGCTCATGTTCCAAAACGAGAAGGTATTTTGAGAATAATCAGTTACCATTCGAAATTCGACATTTCAGTTGGAATTTTTAAAATTGATACATATAATTCAATCTCGAATATGCATAATATTCAATATAAACCATGCGAAATGGTCACTCTAAAGCTTCCTCACCATCACTATAATAAAAGTATCATTCCAGAAAATGCCTTGCGATTGGCGATCAATAGTTACGAACTATCAACCTTTGGTACCAATATAGCATTCTTATGGAATCTATCGTGGCATCCTTGGCGAATGTTTTGGCAATTAAATTATAGCATGCGGTTAATAGTATCTGAAAATCGAATTTATGTTTTAAATGTGTTTTTTCCAATCGATTGAAACAAAAACTTGACACATAATTGACATATTTTTATTACCACATTTCTAATCACAAAATACCATAAGAAATTTCATATATTTAGGTCATTACTTTTTTGAGTATCAATTTTAAATATTTCTGAGAGTAAATACAACAAAAAGTAACCCCCTACATCTTTGGTTTAAAATTTGATTGATGTGTACTCTGTAGATATTAAACCTGTATACCGAATTTTATTCACAAAGCTCGCTTCTTTTTGTAATTATTATGTCAACTTATATAAAATCAAACAGATGAAAAGGCAAACGGATTTTTTAGGTTATATTTTGCTCAAAATCGATAGATTTGATGTTGAATTGCCAAATTTCATTGGTTTAGCTCAAGTCGTTTTGGAGTTTTCTTAGTCAAAAATGAATGTCTTCCAAAAAGGTTTATCGAGGTCAACGACATCAACTTTGAAGATTACCGAAGTTTCGAACGGTTGCTGTACTTTCTTTACAGCACGTTTGTGAAAAGAAAATATATTTTCTGGCTAAAATAAAAGATTTTATGTTTACTTCAAGTCA
Source organism: Argiope trifasciata (assembly GCA_026543055.1). Classification (NCBI taxonomy): domain Eukaryota; kingdom Metazoa; phylum Arthropoda; class Arachnida; order Araneae; family Araneidae; genus Argiope; species Argiope trifasciata. Next base: position 1,564,975 of record JAPMOQ010050131.1, read on the forward strand.
TTATGTTATTCTGTGCTGCCTTGCTTTGTTAAAGAGTCCCGAAAGAATATTTTCGATCATAAAATTTTAAAAACACAGACGGATTCCAACCACTGTGGTTAGAAATGGAATATTGTATAGATATGTGTCAGGAAATTAAAGACATACATCAAAAGACGTATATATATATATATATTACTTTTTTTAACTGTAGCGATTTAAAATCAGTGGAAAGGTTTGCAGTATTCTAAAAAAAGAAAACGAACTCGCTTACAAAAACAATTAATATTACCGAATAAATTCCTATATTTTGTACACAGGAATTATACATTAAGTTCGCATATTCCCTGTAACTTCTAATAATTCATGTTTCTCTGTTTCTCTAATCCCAGAAAACGCTGAGAAATCCCATTTTCCGTAGCCAATGAATCAGTCAGTATGTATCTAAAAAGGACATGAGCTCTCCTCGTGTGTTTTTCTGCCACTGTTTTTTTGTTGTTGTTGTTTCTCTCTCATCAATAAACTTCAAATGCCTAAAAATATAATTAAAAATAATTTTCAATGAAATGTATGTGGCAAAGAGCCCAATGTCATCCTTAAAATTACTTTCATTTCAAAGTTTCACTTCTATTTGCAAGGAACAGATTTTTTAAAAATTTAAATTATTTAGTTGACTAAAAAATTTTTGTTATCATTGTTTCTAATACCACTTATTATAGACAAACCAGCTGTCGAAATCAGCGATTTTAAATCTAGGGTGTGTATCTTGTTTTAATAGCGGTAACTAAGGCCATGAATACGACTATCACGCATCACATTCTTTTGTACAACCCTTTTTTTACAGGGAGGAGCATTTACACTTCTTACAGATGTAATAAATGAAAAACAACCATGACTGAATCGGGACTCGAACCTGGGACGTCCAGATCATGGGGAAGATGAGCTACCCCTATGCCAGTACACCGTCAAATAAAGCCTTATATAAACTAAAAGAGGACCATTGGTCATTTGGTATTTTTATATTATATAAAGTCTGTTTTGAACCAACACTACGACTATTTTAGGATGGGCTTCGTGAATTTTAGCTGTAACTGTTAATAAGGAGGATTTCTGATCAGCCATCTCTTTCTCAAAACTTCTATGTCATACCAGTGGGGAGGCAATTGGCTCAGATGGATTTAACATCTACTATATCTGCTAACATATAGATACCAGTCAAAAGATTCCAGTTTTGAATTTGGAATCATGGGCTTTGAAATTCAAACTTTACACTTAAACAGTACGATTCTATTCAAAGACAATGTGCTGCTACCACCAAAATTAATCTTCAAGGCGTGGCTAGAAAAGAACTTATATGTTTATATTTCAGTGAAAGAACGAATGACTCAAAGGCAAGCGATGCATTGTTGAATCACGTTTTTCCTTTATCTTTTATTACATTTCAATCTTGAATAACAAATTGTTTGATTGTTATTTGGATGATTATACAGCTAATTTATTCACCTAAGATGTGATAGAAAAGAATACCTAAATGTTACAAAAGAATAACATTTGGAAATGGAATTCAGATTAAATATGACATTCATCCAATAGAAAAGAAGCGCCATGGAAAGCAGAAAGCGCCAGATGAATATTTGCCCTATGCACGTATTTTTGACATATTTAAAAGAAATTAAAAGAGATCGAGAAGATTATATTGGCTGTCTATGCTCTGCTTTATCAAATTTGATAACAAGGGGTTGTGCTCACTGACACAAAGTTATTTAAGATTCTTGACTCTGAGAATGGAAGAGTGGACCGAATTCAATAGAAATTCAAAAACATAATTTTTGCAGAAAGTGCACCAGTTTACTTTGATGAATGGCACACTATTTTGTATTAAGTAGGATTAGCATTCTCTTTTATTTTTGGGGGCTTATTTCCTATAAGTATTTTTAAAGAATACTATTCTTTAGAAATGTAAGACCCCTCTGTTAAAAAAAGTTAATCCAGAATGCTTTTGAGCACTCTTATAATGAAGGGTTGTTGTTTTTTATATCGTGGCTTTAGTTTCACTGCATTATAGTTAAGTGCAAAAAAAGGAAACAAGTGAAACATCGCTATTTTTATGAATTTTGTGCTACAGAATAAAAATATTCAGAAGAATGTTTGAAGGTGGTATTATTATTCTAACTAATATACTAAGGTTATATTATTCTTTTTTTTTCTTTTTGGTGGCATTTATTTTTATTATTCAATTGTCCACCTTAGCAGAATATCTTGCTGTAGTTTTCATATAATTTTTCTTTTTCCATCTATTTTTAACAAAGTTAATACAAAAATGAATTTAAAAAATTCTCCAAGTTGTAATCGTTTGAACTAAACAAGAATACTACTATAAATTGTCTTGTTAGATTGAATAAGGACTTTTCTCAAGAATTCTGAAATAATACCAAAACATATATGATATTTGAAAAAAATTAGCCGTGATTGCTCTTTGGAATTTCACTAACATTAAATGCATATAATTCTTTTTATGACTTTTAAGTAGCATTTTTATAGGAAACGGTCCTTTCCTGCACTAATGCAACTTCCTTATAAAGAAACGAAACTTTTGTCGAGGTTGAAAGCTACAAATAAAATTTTTAATTTATTTATTGTTATCCATATGAATGATAGTTGTGGCGCTAAATTTGAAAAAAAATAGATAGTGATTGATTAAGTTAATTTACTCTTTAATCTATTTACATTGTTAAATTCTCGATGAAAATGTCATGCAAGGTCGTATTCAAAACACTTTATTTTTTGTGCCCTAAAGCTGTTTTAGGAATCATTATTTCAAATAAAATATTTCTTATCTGTCTTTGATTTTTAAAAAGGTTAATAATTCCTTTAACTGTTTTTTCTATAATTGAGAACCGGAAGTGTGTTGCTTTGAGCTCAGAAAAAAATTGCGAATTGAAGTCAATGACCTGTCTAATTCGCTTTCATGCAACATATTTTCTAAGTGACGGAAGTTGTTAAAAATTATACAGGATAATTAGGAATAATTAAGAATTTGCAAAACCCTTCATAAAACATCTGGATATATTCTCTTCAAAATCTATTATTGCATTATTAATAATCGATTTTTTAAAGGAAATGAAATTCATCCTAATGGAATGACCCATAAGATTGTTGCTATCGGTTCTTCCACTAACTAATTGTAAATAATTAATAGTTATTTAGGTCGTAAGCTAGATATTCAAACATGATAGAAATTGAGACCAAATTCTGATGCAACTCATGTGGTCTCGATAAAGGGGCCAAATGAGTTGTGCATTAAGATCGGATACAGGAGGAAAATTCCGCCTTTCTATGGAAGAAAAGTGTTAATTGTCTGCGCAGTAATTTGTCTTTTTTTTTTTTATCTTTCAAGGAAAAAGTATTAGTATCTTTGAACCCAGAAGTTATTTATTATATTGAAATTTGAATTAAAAGTCATTATCTGAATTTTCGTAGCCACAATTTGTTTTGTGATCGTTGTGGATTGCTTCATACTGTCAACATATCCTTTGTAAGTGCTTTCTTTCTATTTATTTTGCTCAATATACATACGTGCAAAGTTAGAATTTTAAGACTAATTTACCATTTAATACATATTTTAAACTTGGAAACGATTTTGATATTATATTTTAAAAAATTGTTTTAGCATTGACAATGTAAAAGCATGATAGGTGACTCGTGTAATTAATTTTTATGAAAAAAAGAACGATACGCATTTTATATATTTTTATCGAAAATCACATTATGACTGCAAACTAATATTTACCCTGAATGGAAAATATCTCATAGTGATTTGCCTCAGATACATTCAGAATTTCCGTCAGGATTTTCATTTTTCTGCTGGGAAAACCATTTAGGTTTTGAAACAATAGACTACTGCTTATATTTTTCAAAACAAATGTTAATTATAATAAAATAACTGCCTTAGCCGCGTGTTCTTCCAATTTATTGACATTTGAGGGCACTAAACATTAATATGTAGTAATAAAATCTTACTAAATTATTCATAATTTGATAAGGTTGAATAACGAGAAACATGACGTTGATTGAATGAGACAAATGATAACTTATAAAGCTTAAAAAGTGTATAGACCACAGAATAAATGTAGAGGGGCAAATCCTACTTCGAAAGTCATGTCTAAAGAAAGCATTTTGTATCTTAATTTCAACACTGATAAAGCTCGCGATTGATTTTCATATCACTGAAAATTAATTTTATAATTTGTGTATTGCGCTTAAAAGATTTATTAAATGCATAGAAAGCCTTCTATAGAAATTATCTTCTATCTGCTTATAATTAATAAAATTATCTCACAACAAAAGCTATTGTTGTGAGATAATTTTGTTAATTATAAGTAGTTAAAATTGATATTTCGGTATAAATAAATAGTATATTGTCCTCATTTTGCATAAAATGTCAGAAATTAGTCTTAGTGTAAAGAAATTAAAACTAATTAAAATATTCAATAATTTCAAATATAAAAGGGGTAGAGTTAAAACAAATCTCGTTTTGATAAGTTAAAATGTGCATCAAACATTGCATAAATTACATTTCTTCTTAATTTAGATGAATGTAAGCTAATTTTACTATCACGTACTAACATGATGCTGTTTTAAATGGATCATCAGTTCCGATTCTGAAAAGTCCATAGTTAAGAAAATGAATAAATGCATAATAATTAATTTATATAATTGCAGTATGATGAAAGCCATCAAATAACTTGTGTGCCTATTGTGGTCATAGTAACAACAGATTTACAGTTCCAAATGCAATTCTGAAAACCATCAGGAAAGTAAATATTTTAGGCATCCTATATATGTTAGCATAAAAGTTATTACTGATAAGTTACTAGCAAATTTACTGAAAATAATAGTAATGAACTTATTAACACAGATTTCTTGCAGTCATTCCTCTGCACCATTTGTGCTCTCTAACTTAATCAAATTCATTTTACAAAATGGCATATTTTTCTATATGTGATACAAGGCTATATGGATATAATAACTCAATAGAAAATAATATATGTTCCTACTTGTAGAGTTAAGAATCATTGATTCTAGGTACATAAGATCACGAGAATCATTGAATAAACATAAGAATCCTAAATTCTTTTCTATTTAAATATAATTTCTAAATCTATTTTAAACTAGACCAATTCTACCTCGTAAAATAAGATAGATCCATTAATATGCAAGACTCGAAGTGTGTAAAGTATTTTCCGTGTGTTCTCGTAATTTTACAGCAGTCTGATACATATTCTAAAATCCTAATGTATGTGCCTAAAATACGTTTTAATAATTTCTTTCTTCAAAGAGTATCACTATTATCAGCAAGTAATTAATTTCCTAGCAATAAATTATGTAAATCGAAGGACAAATTAGCTATACATTATTCACAAAGCGTGAATGAGATTATGGGTGTTGTGTCATATAAGATTCTGTCACTTTTTCCATTAAGATTTCTTGTTTCAGGAATATTGGTTATAAGCTTGATAATTTGCAGTATTTCCTGTCTATTAAAAATCATTAAAATCTCCTTGAGAACAACAATAAATAATTTGTTAGAAAAATGTTAGAACTTAAACATACTCAAGATTTTTAAAATTGAGAATGGATTATGTTGTCGTTTCGTGAAAAAAATACAGTATTTAATTTATATTTTAAACTCGCCACCTTTAGCGATAAGATGCTTTGCTGAGAAGAATTAGGTACTTGAATTCAATATCTTATGTATAAATTGATGTCAATGGTTTCTGCAAGAAAATAATTAAAATAATCAAACTGTGAAATGCATAAAATCCGTTTTGCTTTAATAAACTTATACTTGTCCTGGACATTGTGCATACGAGCCCTACTAATAGATTACAATCTCATAAGCTCATAGCTCTGTTAAAAACTTAATTTTATCCGTGATTTTCCTTTCATTATTATGTAAATTCACATTCTCAGTCCTCATTGAAAATATGCAAATGTTAAACAGAATACTTCTTCCTTAATGACAAAAAATTGGAAGAAAATTGTACAGTTAAATGATTGGTGAAACATGGAAAATAGATCGAATCTCTTTGTAACATTAAATATATTGCTGAAAATTATACAAAAAAATATTTAAAAGCATTTCCAAAATTTAGGGACCTTTTGCACATCAATTATATTAATATCCTCAAAAAGAAAATTTTCAAATGTGTGAATTGTCAAGATTTTTTATCAAGAATTTTTATCAAGACATAAAAGACATAAGACAAACATTATATAGATTTTTTATTTATATAGATTTTATGTATATAATAATAAAGTAATCAATAAAGCTTAGTATAGAAAATTTTATAATATATTGTTTAAAAAGAAAGAAATTTCAGTTATAACTTAGTTAACACAATATAAGAAAATTCAAAAACAAGCGATCAAGAGTCAAAATAAAAATAAGAGATTTTTTACATTGCCTACCTCTCTAAGCTGCCAATGCATGTATTAAAGCTTGTAAGTTTCAAATTCAAGCTATTTTCTACTCTAAATTTAATTCTATACTTAAGTTTTATGAGGATTAAAATTGAGGGAGTACATTTATGATTCCATATATTCATTCTTATTTACATTAAGCCTTCTAAGATGTTATAGAAGACCCACAACTTAGCCAAGTTCATGGATTAAAAACAGCTGTATTAGGGAAAATAGTTGGTCAAATATGGCTTTTAATAAATATTTTATGGATGGAATTTTTCTTCCAAATGATTTTCCTAAAAAATTAAATTAAACTCGCTATTTTTAATGAAAAATTAAACGAAACAAAATTCTAAAATCCCATTGTGTGTTTTCCGTTTCCAAGTTTCCAGATAACGTTAATTCACTTATGTGTAACACCATAGCATTTTAGTTGGCACCGTAAGCATTTTCTACAATCATTTCTATTAAAATTGAAAACAATTCCATCATTTTAAACATTTTTGCTTATCGTTCAAATGAAGAATTTATACATTAACAGCATAATTTTTTATTATTGCCTTTATGCAGAAATTAATAATACTTCTATGTGATAAACATGATGCCTTGTCTTTGCAGATGTTTTATTGTTCAAACTTCACTAGTTATACTACTTGTCTTTCGAAATTAAGTATGTCAAATATCACCATTTCTATTGCTGGTAAGTTAAAAGTCATGTATTTATTACTCATTTAAATCTTCTTCCTATGCGTGATTAAAATATATTTTATTGGTATGGTTTCAATGCACCCACATTGCCTTGAAATATGAACCAAAAAGACAATCTATTATATGAATAGCAAAAATATCGAATAACAATTGGAGGAAAAATTAATTATTTGCATAAACTTCATTCAAAAGCAGATTAATATATTAAAATGATGTTTAAAAAATAAAACTCAAATCCTTATTTCCATTAATACTGTATTCAGACGCATCTTTCTGAATATAAAGATGCATTAAATTATTTTGGAAAGTGTATAAAAATATCGTAGCTTCTGTAGAGACTGATAGTATGAAAAAGCTTTAAGAATAAATTTTATAAGGCATCCATAGCTTAAAATTGTCAGTAAAATATGTCGCTTATATTCCTCTACGCTCATAACAAAGATATTTGCAAATGTGTTTAATTCATAAAAACTATCCTAAGTAGATGGTATCTGTTAGAATACTATCCAATCATATTAAAACAAATTTGTCAATCACGCATATTATTATCCCCGATGATTGAAATAATTGCATTCTCTAATAAAGAATAACATATGCATAACACGTTTGTTAATGGAACACTCTCTTTAAATTCTGTTATGATTTGCTTATTTACAGATTCCATTGCAAATGGTACATCTCCTGTTTTGGACATAATTCCAGTTATTGGAAAAGAGTTAAGTAAGTTCTTTTTTTATTCAGTGTGGCACAGTGATATAAAATAAACATAAAAATATTTATATTCAGTTTTTCAGATAATACTTTTTAAATTATGTTAAATATTTACATTTTTATAACATTATGTATGAAATACTTATTTTTTTTTTATCGAATTTTCTTTAAACAAGAAAACGGAATAATTATTTTGGCTTGTTTCTTTGATCATTTTATTTTATCGTGTGGAATAAAATTAAAAAAATTTGTGAGGTAAAATAATCATAGATAAAATAAGATGAATACAAAATCCTATTTTCTCATCAACTGCAAAACATATTTTTAAATGTATTTCATCGGACGATAAAGCAAAAAATTAGATACAAAACATAACAATTTACAAAACAAATCACTTTAAATTTTACAGTTTTTTAAATCATTGCGTCTTTTTTTTTTTGGTTTTTGCATTCATATGCTTATAAAAGATCATATCTACAAGCGGGGAATCCATGCCAGATTAGGTCGACATTTGATACTCACTAAGTTTTAAACGCTAAGGCTCTATACTAAATCTTATTTATCGAGCTCTCTTCGCATTGTAATTATCATGTTAACTTATATTTCGAGACCTGGATACATAATCTTCCTCGGAATTGATTTAGATCAAAATTTGATAGATTCAGAACATTTTTAATAAAAACTATACACCGAATTTCATGCTCAAAGTATCTTTGATTTATTGTATTCATGGATACAGACAGACAATACCAAAAATATATTTATCGGGTTCAATAAAATTTGGAAAATCGTCAAAATCTGGAATTCATTTTGACAATTATAATTCTTTCTTTTTCCACAATTCATGTATGAAAAAGTAATAAAACAACATTTAAATGACAGTATTTATATAAATACATAATAATGATTATGTATTTTGATTTGATGAATGTTTCCTGAAATGCACTTTTTCTTTCAGGTATCCACAACAGAATCCTCTTGAAATATCCACTTTTACCATATTCAATTGTCTCCTTATATGTTCTGTTTGTGAAATGGATTGGTCCAGAAATTATGAAAAATCGAAAGCCTTACTCCCTTCAGAAAGTACTGATCGTGTATAATCTGCTTCAAGCTTTTGCAAATCTTTGCATAGCTTATAGTGTAAGTACATTTTATAAGCCTTAAAATCTATAATTAAGTTTTTTTGTTTGTATAGTTAAGGTTTTTAAATGTTTTGAGTTCTGAAATAATTTGTATCCTATAAATAGAATCATGATATCATTGAAAGTTTTTTTTTTTTCAAATACGATTAAGATATGAATTTTAGCATAGTCACGTTGATTTAATATCAAAGTTTCAATTAATATTTAATTAATTAAATTTTAAAAAATGTTCCAAAGTTTATACTTTCACTCTCCAAATCTTAAACAAAAACAAAAAACAAATTTTAGTGTTTTTCGATGTAGTTGGAAGTTATATGGACATATATACAGATATACATTGTTGCTGTTACTCATAGCACTTTAGAAGCCCGTTGGCAGCTATCTGCTAGCTATTTAAGCCGAATGAGTAAGTCTTATTTTTTAGGTAGCACCAAATAGGGCCAAGAGTACGACTTAGCAACTTCATGTAACACATTCGCTTGCATAATTTCTTTGTATAGAGGGGGTAGGAACATTCACGCACCTCATAAATAGAACACAGAAGAACAACCATGCCTTAACCGGAACTCTAATCCGGAAGATCAGATCACGGGGAAGACGAGCTTTCCCTACACCAAGACATCGGCACATGTGCATACATTATCCATTTTTATTAGCAATGATAAATATTTTTTATTATTTAATCTATAATACGAAATAGACATTTCACTTAATCATAATCTGTCTTTGCAAATGGAGTTATTTTTTTATAGGTTATAGGCATTTTAAGGGCGATTTCCGCACTCCAAAAATTCAAGTAGATAGTTAATACGCATGTCACTTTAAGACAAATTTAAAAATAAATAGACATGGATTTCTAACTAAAAGTTTGTTAATAACATTTGATAAGACTTCGAATTCTCAAAATTAACAATAGTCAAATTTGAAAAAAAATTTTATCCCCAAAATTAATTGATCTGGATATATGTGATTTGTATTATTATAAGAAAATAAAAAGTTTTTAAAAGTATGCGGTTATTATTCCACGAAAATGTAAACAGGTAACATTTTAGGAAAATTTTGGTGTCAAAACGGTCTTAATAAAAGAAGAGGGCAAAGAAATTTTAAATTTTGAATTCATTTAAGGCACATTTCAATGGGTTTTTTTAAATATTCATCGTAAATAATTATAATATTTGTCTCTTACTATTTTTCCTTTGATCACTTGAATTTTGATTTTTTTTAAATTTATGATGTCAAAAAATTAGTATACATTTAAAACACTTGCTAAAAATTTTAACACTTTTAAACACTTAATTTTAACACTTTAAACACTTTATTTTTCTGCTTACTTAATTTTTACTTTTTCTTAAGTCCTTAATATTTTTCATATTCTTAACGCTTTATACATACATTAAAGTGAATGTATATTTATTCGTTTCGGCATCATACGATTCCACATCTCTTAACTTGAATGAAATGTAATTTACATGTTAGCACCTAAAAGGATTAACTATGATATTAATGTGCAGTTATATCTCCCGCGAAATGGTAGAAATTTAAATTAAAGGCATTGCATTTTTTCTCAATTCGGAGACATAATCACAGCATAAAGATTATTTTCACATCATTTTAAAAGTTAAAAAATTGGTTCTTAATAAATTAAAATTTACTTTCATAGAAGAAAGGAACTATTATTTTAAACAATCGAGTATAAATAATTTAGATAAAAACGTCTATGAAATTCATTTGACATTTTTATACAATCTTGATAAAATCTTTATATGAAATTTTATGCAATCAGTTTCTCGCTAAGGATATATTACACTTTTGCTAATTACTTTAAAATGAAGTAAGAACACTTAGTCTTCTTTTAAAATAATATTTTTGATAAGTAAACGTCAAACTTTTTTCTGTTACTCCAGCTTGTTTTGCTAAAATAAATGAATGCATTCATCACATTCGCGGCTTTGCCCCATTTTATAATCTAGCATTATTTTGTCAATTTTTAAGCCCTGAATTCAATATAATGGAAGTTACGAAGTCAGTGACAGTTCAAATTTGGTATTAATTTCTTTTATACCAGCGGGTGACCGAGCTCCGCTTGGAGAAAACAGGTATCGAAGCTAACTCGAAGATTTTAATTTTCAATTGTGATTTATCAAAACAATACATGCCATAAGAAAATTTGTGAAACCATTGGTGAAAAGATAACCGGTTAAAGTCCACCATTGTAAACTATTCTAAACAAAGTTAGAGTTTGGAAAGGGAACTATTCTATACAAAGGTAAAGTAAAGGTAAAGATTGAAGTGTGTTGAAGTTCAATATTTTTGACAAATTTATTTAGAAAAACCAAACATATATACATACATAAGAAACATATTATAAACCTATAACAGCATAAACATAAAACTTTATTAGTTCGCCATATTGGCTATAGATGGCAGCACGTTACCGCTTGAAAATTTAAGTAGCCATTATGGCGAACTAATAAAGTTTGAAAATATCCTATCTGTAACTCCGAACTGCTCGATCGTAGCGCTTCAAAACCGGCGTCAATCGATTCCTCGTGGCCAAAAACCGCAGACCCCCAAGTTTACCGGAATTTATTAATTCTGGGGCGATTTTCGACTTGGCAACCATTCCTCGTATTATAGTATTATAGATAAACAAAAATGAAAATACAGATATTTTAAGCGCTATTTCAAATTTACATGGGATCTCTTTAAAAACTATGGAATTTATGCAGAGGTTAATTAATGAAGAAATATTTGTGCTACACACTCTATTTTTAATCTTTTCATCGGAAATTTTTCTATTTTATGACAGACCTGATAATACTGTACCATACCTTATCAAAAGAAAATATTCTACAATAACGTTATGATATCTGAGCATTGTTATGAAGTATTCAAAGTATCGTGCTGTATCATAGAAAGAACGTGCATTATCTTGCCTGTGTTCAGATAAGCTTTTCCATTTTTAGCCTCATCAGAGGAAAGATGCTTTATATTGAAGTATTTAAAGGATTTATATTATTCGATATCACATATTATAATCTTATTAAACACAAAGTATTTAATTCACAACATTTTGCCCCAGAAGTTGAGATTCACTATTACTGTATAATAATGTTACATGAATCATCCACATCATAAAAGATTGGGAAGCTTCCTCAAAACCGCAAGTCATATTTTATTGTTTCGCTTTGTATTTCATATGATATTAAAGAAGCCCAAGCATGAAGGCTGGACAATTCTTTTTTAATTTGTTGAAACCAGCATTCGACACAAAACTATATTTTTAATAACAAAATCACACAAAAAATTTTGCTTATTTAAATTTTGCTTAAATTTTGCAGCTACGTTTTTGAGCTGTCTCGATTACATATTTGTGAATGCGTAGGCTAACAGTTTTTCAGCTTACTTTAGAATAAAAATGGGACTGTATTTTAGATGTTGAAATTGAGAACTAATTATTTTCTATCTAGCTCTTAAACTTTTGTAATTACCATGTTAACTTGTTCCCAGACATACACACATACTTAATGTAAATATATTTAGTTCAAAATTTCATAGAAATCGGAAAATTTGGTGTAAAGACCACACAATGAATTTTATCTTTTCGGTTCTAAACATTTTTGAGCTATCATGTTTTCATCCAAATGATCCTATTTCCAGAATTGTGTGTTTGGGGCTGAAAGATAAATTTGTCTGAAAAAGTGGGAAATTTGATAAAATATTGAATTTTTTGATTAATACAATACTTTTACTATATACGCTTTACATATAAACTTTCTCTGCGTATTGTTTATACATAAAATTTCTCCATGTATACTTTATATATAATACATTATAAAAATTAAGTTGACAAAAAAATTAAATTAGAATGTCAAAAAATAACCTCATTTTAAAATGAAATTTTGCTAAAAACTAATCCTAATTCATTTTCATTATTATTTGTTATACTATGGCGGGGAAATTACTTAATTCAAAAGGTTTTTTTTTGTTCTTAATTTAGTTTTTCACTTTAGGCTATAGACGGAATAATAAGATTTTGGGATTCACGCTGCCTTGTCAGAAATAGTCCAAAGCTTCAAGAAATGTTGGAGGTAAGTAATTCCCTTCTATCTAAGAAAAGGTAAATATTCAATTTTGTATATGAATTTAATTGCTTACTTTTAAAATAAATTTGCTTTAAGAAATCTCTAAATATTAATTCAAAAATGCAAAAAAAAACTCTGTAAAAGGGATTTATTCATTTTTATTTTTATTAGTGTCCAAATGGATAAGATGCATTTTTATCTAGCTAATTTTTTTTATCTAGCTAATGTTTTAAACTAATTGTGAATGTTTTTTATCACTGCTAAAAGCAGGCCTTTGCTAACAAATTTGTAAAAAAAAAATCTACTCTTATTAGCAATTATATAACTGAAATTCTATTTTGTTTCAGGCAGCTTTGACGCCGGCATACAATTTATACATTATAAAGTTCATAGACCTTTTAGATACGGTATGGTATTGATTTTAATGTAATTTATATTTTGAATGTTTCATTACATTTAATAATAGATATAATGAGAGATTATTTATATACCATAATTAATTCAGAGCATAGCGTTAAATCATCAATAATATCGTATTAGTCAAGTATTAATATTTTTTTAGTTATAATATACTGTATTTAATCATTTCCTTAATAATAATATGATTCAATTAGTAACTAGACTTTTATACTCTTAAAAAATGAATTATTTTTAATGATATTTTAAACCAAAATGAAAGTTTTTGTTAAAATAAAGCTACATAAATAAGATTCATTCTTTAAAAATTAATTTTTTCAAATTCTACATTTATATTGTTTTTTTATTTATCTTAAAACCTTTTGATAAAGCAATTTAAAATAAAAATAATAATAGAGAATTAAAATCAATTTAGTTATTAGCAATTTAGGTTTCTGACTACATTAAAAACACTGGTTTTCGACCACATTAGCGATTTTTTTTAATTATTTCTTGCAGTTCAGACTTTCCTCTTTCCAAAACAGTTTATCTGTTCTCAGAAAAGGAAGGCCTGATTAATAATCCAGGGGAATTTTAAGCAAAACATATTTTTCAGCTAAACACTGATTTCAATTTTCACAAAACTTTAATTTTCATAAAAATTCTCCACCATTAACAAGATATCACAAAAACTGATAGAAGTATTGACATAAAAATTACCGCCGGTGTTTTAAATGATGTGGACAATGAAATGAAGCAAAACTTTTATTGCTGGCCAACTGTTTTTTAGAAAAATTATTGTGAATTTATAGAAAAAAGGCTTCCGTACGTATATTTTTACTCATAACTTCGTTGCATCGCAAAATGTTTCTACGATTTTGATTCAATTCATTCATCATTATAATCTATAACTTATGTACAAAGAAAAATAGTTATAATTATAATTTTGTGTTGAGAGTTAAACATTTTGGTTAAATTTAATCAAAATTTACAACATATTTTCCTATTTCTCAAAATATATTATATTTTGAAATAATTTTTTTGTATTTATCCTATAAATGACAATACATCTAAAAATCCAAAATGATTTTTTAAAAATCTAATTTTTCAAATTTTTTCTTTCGAACGTAGTCGGATACCTTAAACTATAACGTTTTAATATCAAAGTTACAATAATTTTGTAAGTTCACTATTTATATTGCAATATGATTCGAACTAAATCATGCTATATTTCAGGTATTCTTTGTGCTTCGGAAAAAACAAAACCAAATATCTTTTCTACATGTTTTTCACCATGCTGGAATGTGTCTCATCTTCTACTGGGGTTTAAACGTCCTGTATAAAGCTCCTGGTAATTAAGTTTTTTAAAACCAATTAATGAAATATTATTAAAGACAAGTTTCAAAATATATTTCGATTTACGAAATAAATGGTTTTTCCCTTTTTTAAGCAAACATAATAATAAAAATCTTGTTTCATTAGATTAATGTCCAAATTTGAACCTAACAATTTTCTGAGCAAAAGAATGTGGTCGTCAACTGAGTCAACTCTATCTTTGCCTTATTTAAAACCTATAATGTAGTAAAAGGTTTGATCACAAAGAATAATTGGTTTAATTTGGTTGATTTGGACTTCTAAATCTTAATTCTGGCAGAATCTACCAGATTATCAAAAATTTTTAAGTCAAAAAGTTGTCAAAAATAATCATATCTCTTATACTCGCTGGTGATTAATTATAATCTATGTCATCAATTGTTGGAATTGTATTTCAATAATAAATATATTTTAGGGTAAATGTGAATAATCGGTTATTATTAATATTAACCGTTAATTATTAGTATTAACTGATTTGGTTATCATTAATAGTAACCGGTTAGTATTAGTAAGTAGCGATTATCCAAAATGTCCCAACGAATTTGATCATGATTCATGAGTAATTTTAAAACAGACTGGTCATTTTTTAAAATTTCTGATTACGTTTTTACATCTAATCATATTTAAATAAAAATAAGAGGAATTTAAATTTTGAATGTTCATTTAGTTACAAAATATACAGTTAAAGAGATAATTCTAAAGGATACAACAGACTTTTAGATTTAAAACTTTGATCCTCACAGGCTCGACTGCTGACTTTCAAATTTTGAAAAAGTTCGTTTAAAGTCGTATTCGTATTCATATGATCTATATATTATCTATATCGATTATTATTTTCAAACTTTCAATGACAATTCACTAAATTTCTTTCTCTGGGGAGAATACTTTAAATTTAACACATTTCAAAAGAGAGAAATGTAACCTTCAAAGATCATTGGTTGGTCTTTCTTCTCTAACGAGAATTCAAATTGAAGAACTATTATAATTCTGTCTTTTAAGAATTTGTTTCAACAAATCAGTTCTTTCCAAGCAAAAAAGACGATTGAGTGTTTTAAAATGTATCTATTTCTTGTTCTATTTCTATTTCTTTTGAAATATATCTAATTTTCAAAAGCGCATTCACCATCTCTTAAAACAAACCACTCTTTCCTGGGATTTTTTTTTCAAACTTTATTGAATTCCACCTTGTTGTTATTTTAAAAAGAGATCTAAATTGCCTCGCTAACATGAACGAATTTCTCTGTCTCGAGACAACGAAAGGACAGAAAATATTGCCTGACCATACACTGAGTAAAAAAATAAAAGGACACTGTATTTTTATTTTTTAAAGGGAGTTTTTAAAAAATTTTATGCCATTATTTTTCTAAGAATTATTTTTTGTTCACCGAAAAAATATTAGCATCATTACCACATAACACAAATATATAGCATTCATGATAATGAAATGGTTGCTTTCATTTGAAACCGTGTAAAAAATGTAAAAGGACAGTTATAAGAAGAACAAAATATAAGCCGTTTTATTAAAGAATACTTTTTCCATTAGCTTTTATGATTTCAAATATTCTGTTTGGAAGTGAATCACACAAAAATTGGATTTCTGTTTTAAAAAAAAACTATCTCATGAGGTATTTAATGCTATTCGAAGCTCAGACAGCGATTTAAACTGCTTTCCACCAGCGTAAACTCGATGTTGCCTGGAAATTTTCTACTATATTCAGATCGGGGTTTTAAGATGACCGTAGTTAAATATGCACAAACCAATTTTTAACTCCATTGGAAGTGTGAATTAATTCTCCATCTTG